>MCJB01019854.1:89721-172491 GCA_002018475.1 Nicotiana obtusifolia | reverse complement strand
TATTCACATTTCATCAGCCTTGGAAAAGAAATATTTCACGCTAGATACAATGACCAACAAGTTAGTAGGCAGAATTGAATGTTTTCAATTTTTACAAAACTTCATATTTCGATAGCCAAAAATTGATATAATGAACTCAAGTAAAATCGCTATTAATGACTATTAAGCAGATTTCAAGCAATGTTAGATCAGCTGAATCGTATTACGACCAAGCAAACGTCGAGTTAATCAAATCACAAGGGGAGAAGGAACAGACAAATTAAACATGGCAAGAAACACGGCAGTACTCGCAACGACCAAACAAAAACAGAAGTAGCCAAGTTGTAATTTACTGAAGAAAGATAAACAAGACTTGTTCAAACAGATACATTTCATTCACGACTTATAATTGTAAAAAGCATGAAACATACCTAACTAATGCACGACGCTAAACGAACAATCGAAAGCAGCAAGCAAACGACCTCAGTTTCAGATTTCCCGAAATTTTTAAAAACTCAGAGAGGTCTCCCAGCTCTCTATTTCCTTCTTTTTTTTTGCTTCTGTTTTTGCTTCTTTCTTATGTTTCTTCTAAAAAGAAATCTCGAACCTCAACGATTTTATTTTTTCTGCTCACTTCGTTTTTTCTTAACTTTCTTTCTTTTCGGAATTTCAGACCCTTTTTTTTGAAAATTTTCTTAGAGCTCTCAAAAAACCGACCCTTTGTAAATGAAAAACTTCACTATATATAGGAAGCCTCCCCCAAGAACCCTTTAACGGACAAAACAAAAAAGAAAATCCAAAACTTACCTCTGTCGAAAACTCCAAAACCCTTTCAAAACCGAATCCGGGACAAATGGAAGGCGAGGATCAGTTGAGAATTGATCCACGGTCCCCATTTGACCCGAAAGTGGTCCCAAATATGCCAAAACCCTCGAGTGTACGTGTTTTCGTCAGGGTTTGTTAGGGCTAGTACGTGAGGCAGAAGGGCGGGGACCACGGACGAGTTGGGGTTTCAACTCGTCCGAGTTTGGGCGAGTTTGGTGGCGGAAATCGGCGGTGGATGGGGCTGGGTTAAGGGTGGCAGCGTTGGGTTTGGGGATGGGATTAGGTTAGGGTTTGGTTTTAGGACATTTTATATTTAGGTGGGGATGATTTTGGGCCGTTGATCTCATTGTGATCAACGGTCCAGATCGGGTAAGGGGTTTGGATATGTTGGGCTGCCGGTTGGGCTGTTTTTGGGCTAGTCCGAAAATATGAAATTGGGCCTAGTTTTAAGTGACCTAGTCCAGTTCTTCTTCCTCCTTGTTTTATTTATTTATTTATTTATTCATACTACTTGTTATTTTAATTAATTTTTTGACCACTAAAGGACTTAATAATAAAATCCTATTTCACCTAAGATGTGACATACTATTCATAAAAATTATAAAAACCCTTGAATCTAAGAATTGAAGATTAAAATTAAAGGAAATTGTAAAATGACTCATTTTTATGATTTTTTTAATTTTATGAAATCAACAATTACTAACTCAATCCTAAAAATATAAAAATAAATCCTAAATGCAATGCATGATATTTTTTGAGTATTTTCAATAATTAATTGATTAACAAGATGACCGATACCTAATTAAAACTATTTATTGATTTTATAGGAGTATTTCGGGCAGGGCAAAAATCACGTGCTCACAGTCGCCAAACTAAAATCTGATTTAATTTAATTTTCCAGATAAGCGACCAACTATGGTCGCTTTTCTCCCCATAAAATTTTCCTTCCATGAGCGACCAACTTTTGTCGCTATTTTTAAACGTGGGTCCAGATGGGCGACCAAAGTTGGTCGCCAATTATGAATTTTCTTTGACCAACCTGGTCTGACCAGTCCGGTCAAAATGTTGACGATTTTTGCGACGAATTATCGACCATCTTTGGTCGCTATTGGATTTAAGTTTTTTTTTTCATTTTTTTTTTCTAATTGGGCGATCAATTTTGATCGCTTTTTGTGGCAGACCAACTTTGGTCGCTAATTTTTGGTCTCTAAAACCCTGATTTTTAGTAGTGAAGTAGGATCAAAATCTAATTCAAGAAACCTGGAAGTGTATGAATCCAACAGTCAAAGATATTGTTCTAATGTCCTAGAAGGAATTTAATGCTAAGCAGGAGATTGAGATCTAATATGTTATTTAGCGGATTTGATTTTATAATTCATTACAAATGTTATTCTAGTTATATGATCCATTGCACAAAAATATTCACTAAGCAAGATAAATAAATTGAGCTCTCTCTCTCTATATATAAACAGCACAACCAAATCAGTCAATGTATCAAAATGAAATGAATACCTTAACATTGAATCGTGTTGTAACTTATTGTAGTTTTCAACTATACCCATTGCATTATATTTCTTTTCAATATATTCTGTTTTCTACATCGAGAAATTAATTAAATTGGAATTATTAAGGGGCTTTTGTATCTATATTCGATTTTGGGGTCACAATTGAATTTATACCCATTTTGTAAAACAATTGCAAGTCTACCTACTTTACAACTAACTTCAGTCTTATCGGGTTTGAAGTTTAAAAAAAATTAGTCTGAAGTGAAAAAGTTGCACTTTGGATGCAGTTAAGGACAAATAGGGATGAAGTGCAACTAATGGTTTCATGCACTTAAGGCCAATAGGTTTGAAGTGAAAAAGGTATGAAGTGCAACAAACATTTTGCTACACTTAAGGCCAATAAGTCTGAAGTGAAAAAAAGCACTTCAGATGCACTTAAGACCAAATAGGTTTGAAGTGCAACCAATAGTTTCATGCACTTAAGGCCAATAAGTCTGATGTGAAAAATTGCACTTCAGATGCACTTAAAGCCAATAAGTCTGAAGTAAAAAATTACACTTCAGATGCACTTAAGGCCAAAATGTCTGCAGTGTAACCAATGTTTTCATGCACTTAAGGCGAAATAGGCCTGAAGTGCAAATTGTCCAGGAACAAAAATTTGTTCTTCGAATTTTAACAATCCAATATACGAATTTAATACCTAAATCTACTCCAAATGAGCTCAAGT
Source organism: Nicotiana obtusifolia (assembly GCA_002018475.1). Classification (NCBI taxonomy): domain Eukaryota; kingdom Viridiplantae; phylum Streptophyta; class Magnoliopsida; order Solanales; family Solanaceae; genus Nicotiana; species Nicotiana obtusifolia. The sequence goes on along the minus strand of MCJB01019854.1, from coordinate 169,455 downwards.
TTAAAACATAACCTTCAAATATCATCAAGAACAAACCCCAATAATCAATTTGTCAAAATAACAATAAATCTAAAGAATTCATTTTGCAATTAAGAAAAAAAAAAAGAAGAAGAAACCTTATGCAATAGTAAAGTAAACCGCCACAACAAATCACCACTGTAAAACATCATAAATTACCTTAAAATATATCCACAAACACCATATAAAAGCATTGTTTCTCGAAGGAGAAGAAGAAGAAGATGATGAAGAAAAAGGAAAAAAAATGCCTGAAGTTATTTAAATAGTGAGTACAAATTAAAAAAAATTAAAAAGTAGATACAGATTAAATAGGGACGACCAAATAGGACGTCCTGTGCAATTTTTATAATTTAAAAAAAAAAAAAAAAGAGCCAACAAAGGAAGATCCGTCCACCAATCGAGCTATATATACAATGTAGAAATAGCGTTCGCTGGTCACTTTTTGGCACTGCTTTTGAAAAATAATTACTATTATGGAGTTTTACATTTCACAGAGAAACCTGAAAAATTTAAAACTTCATGATTATGACTATTTTTTAATTATAAAATTAAAAAATAATTATTTATGAATATTATCCGCTATATTATACACACAGAATACATACACAAGTGCGACTACGTTGAAATACATTTTATCTTCATATACTTCCATAATTTGGATGATAGGTTATATAGTACTTAATTTTGATAAGGAGATTGCTGAGTGTGCTAGTAAATTCTCATATTAAAAGTTGATAAGAAAAAAAAATGCTATACTATGTCACAAAGGCAAAGCAAAAGCATAAGAAATTAAGAAATAATAAAGCAGTCTCTTTCAGTCAGTGGAATAATGTGTACAAAGGGAATATACCAAAGTGAAAAAGATTGGAAGTGAGGGTTAGGGTTTGGCTAGCTTTATATTAAATTTTAGAATAGGTATATCAGGTATATCAGTAACTGGATTTTAAATTTAATCTTGTAGTACAGTTTTAATGAATTTCTTAATATAAATATAGAGTTAGATTAAAATCATTGAATTCGGCCGAACCTTTACATAACCTTCCAACCCTAAAATTTGATTGTGGTTCACAAGTGAAAGTGGAGAGAGAGTGCCCACCCTCTGTCTCACATAAATTGACATATACCTGGGGCCGAGCTAGTTCTTCAGTTATGGGTTTGATCGAATTCAGGAATTTTGATCTGAACTTAATAGTTGCCTTAAGAAATTAGAATTTGTACAAGTTATCAATTTAGAATCCAGTAATTTAATATAATTAGAATCTCGAATTCATAAGTTTTAAATCCTAACTCCGCCTCTGAACATATCAAAGAAAAATTAGAAGAAAAGTTAAAGTTGTTATTTTAGTAGAAAGAACAAAGGAATGGGAGTCAACATTAAAAAATAACTTAAATAGTGGTAGCTAATGCTTTTCTTTTTCCATCACGATCAGATAATAAAGGTCAATTATCCATGTTTTGTTTCTTGTTCCAAGTTCTTTGCCTCTGGCTGTGTAGTTGGAGCTACCTGGAACTAACTCAAATGTTGTCTTCTCAAAAGGAATAATATTTCAACTCCTATGTTTCCCATTACTGAAAAGGCTAGTAGGTAAACAAATTGCAAATTTATTGGTGAAACTAAACTACTACGTATATTACCTAAAACTTTATAATTATGCAATCACATAATATATTGTTTACTACATGAAAACCACAAATTATATGAAAATTTTCCTCGGGATTATATCGGAAAATTCTCAGGTAAAATAGTTTCTTGCGAATTTTTTTTCCGAGAAAAGATTCGATGGAAAAACCTTCATTACATGCGGATTTTAAAAATTCCCACGTAACTTATCTGAGGATTCAAAACTCTCATGTAAATTACCTGGCGATTTTCTCGCAAGAAAATCTAAAAATTTGCATTCATGAAAAATGGAAGTTTTCTTGCATATTTGTATAGCAAAATATCTGCAAGTAAATTCCCATGAAAATTTTCAAGTTAACTTATTATGTAGACATCAAACGTTTGATGTCTACGTAATAACTTGAAACACCTTACATTCCTAAAGTATGTGTGTAGCAATTCGATTGATCGTTTTGAGTTTTAATATTTTATTCGGTAGTTTGAGATTTTGAGTACCTTCATCTTATGTAGTATAATTTGCGTGTATGGTTGATTTCGATTTTCGAGCGGTTCGAAATTTGATTTGGAAGAATGACTCTCATTTTAGAAGCTTTAAGTTGGAAGAGTTGATCAAAGTTTAACTTTTGGGTAAACGGACTCGGAATCGGATTTTAATTATTCCAATAAGTTTGTATGATGATTTTGGACATGTCCACAAAGTTTGGTTAAATTCCGATGAGTTGTGGATTAATTTGGGTTGTATGGTGATTATTTTTGGTTTCGATGTATTTGAGCATTAAGGTTACTATATTGAGCAAACGGCATTTGATTCGTGTTTCGACTAAACTATTATATCCGCATCATAATTCTGGAATCATAGCAACTGAAATCATCAAGTTTTGACATATTATGTGGAATTTATGATCATTTTACTAAGAATTGAGTTGTCCGATTTTTCATATTAATTGTGAAATTGCACTGCATTCTTATTTAAAAATCTGCACTATTTTCAAATATTGAAACCAACATATCTCCTTCATTATAAGGTCAAATGAAGTGATTCAAAAGCCTAAATTGATTGGAATTTCACGAGGAATCCATTGGAGGCATCAAAAGTGAGTTTCAGGATCGTTTGGCACAAAAAATGAGGCAGAACAATTGGGTGTTTTTGGCTATTAATGTTCTTGGAGTTTTTTCTCACCTTGAAAGTTTGGGATTGGGAGAATTCAAGGAAGTCTTCAAGTTTTCTCCATGGGGTAAGTGTTTTCTACTCGATTTTGATTATATTCCGTGATGTCATCTTTCGTTTTAGCATTTGATTGATGATTTCAAAAGAGAAATTGGGGATTTTTGTCATAACTTTCCTAAAGTGAATTTTTGAGTTTTGAACACCGATTCGGAGTAAGAATTGAGTGAAATTAGTGTAGTTGGACTCGTAATTGAATGGATTGTCGGATTTCATGAGTTTTTTCGGGTTTGGAGGTTCGAGTCTGGGTTTGACTTTTTGGTTGATTTTGGGTAAATGTATAAAAATTTGACCTTTATCGGTTGGGTTTGCTTCCTATGACATTATTTGATGATTTAGAGTTGCTTTTGGCTAGTTGTGAGCCGTTTGGAGGATAATTTGAGCGAGACGCTTCTAGTGTATCGATTGGGCTTGTTTGAGGTAACTATCTTGCCTAACTTTGTGTGGGAAAAACTACTCCTTAGGGTTTGAGTTCATTGTGCTATTTGTGTTATGTGAAGACCGTGTACGCAAGGTGATGAGTAGGTACACGGGCTATATGTGATATTTGACCGGTTTTAGATTATATATACTCTTTACATGCCCTTAATTGAATTGTCATAACATGTTATATCTCTCATTGTTAATCTACTCTTACATGCTCTATTTGATGTGTTAGCACTTGCTCTACCTCTTGTTATTTTGCTCTTATATGCTTTAATTGAAGTTATTTCCTTCCTTATTGTCTTGTTACCTCTTAATTGTTGAATCACCTTTAATTGAAGTTGTTATTTCATGGAATATCATCTTGTTGAGTTATTGGTGTTGAAGTTATAATAGCTGTTATCATAATGAAGCGAAGTTGTTAATTGTTGAGATACCTTTCCTTGTTGAGCATTCTCATTCATTTTGTTATTGTTGAAAATCTTGTACACATTGTGGTCGAGCCATGTGTTATGTGTTGTGAAAATATTGGTATTATTGACTCTATGGCAAATTGTGACATATGGATACTTGTAGTGCGAGTTGCTATTGTGTTATGGTATTGATATGCATGCGATGGTATAAGGCTAGGGGTTGATATGCATGCGGTGAGATAAGGTGGGCTTGATAAGCGTGTTACTAGTAGGGTTACTACTTGAAGCCACGCGGTGAGATAAGGTGGACTAAAACGCGTATAACACTATTTTAGAAAAAAAAATAATTTTCAAAATTAAATATAAGACTCACTTGGTGATATAAGGAAAGATTGTGATTGAAATTATGAAATATAAATGCGAGGCGGTACCTCGGTTGTGATTTTCATTGTACATTCCATGTTGGAACAACTTGTTGATCCTAACGGTCATTGTTCTTCCTTTAATCATTCATCCGCATTTTGATTGTGTTTGGTTATTCGTTGTTATCTGGTGTTGGAACGATTGTGATTTTTTGTGTGAGTCATGCATTCTACATGATTTGTTGTGTTGCTTTAACATGCCAATATATGCCTCCTCTATAACTTGGTGATTTGTCAATGTGAATTTAATTGCATTGAGTCACTATATCATATTCTATTGAGTTGTTGGTAACATAATGGTTTAAACAAAAGAATTATTAACATGCTTTATTCTATGTGCCTCTTAAGATAAAACTCGTTATCTCACTCGGTGCCTTATTGTTCTAAATGGTTATCGCACTTTCACTATAATTAGGTTCTTAAATTATACTCATCACCCTGTTAGATGTTTACCTTCCTTAATATTTTTATCATATTTTTCTTTAACAAATTCTATATTTAATTCGTTAATTTAACTTATGTTTTGATTTGTTTAAAAATGATACTTTTACTCAATTTTGTTGATTTCTAAACTAAACACATCTTATACTATGTTTCGTTCAAATTGGATATTATTTTACTTTACTTGATTTCTAAATAAACTCATTATTTCATTTGACACCTTATTTTATTCAAGATTTTAATTATGTTTTATTGTACTAAATATATCTTTCGTTCATCTAAATTAATATTTATCATGGTTGCAAAGCACATGGTAGAACGTGGGATTTACCGTGCGAATGTGATTGTTATTGTGGGCACGAAGTGCCATCTGTGTAAGATTTGGAAATTTTAATTCATGACTTGTGGTTTATAGGATGTGGTGCCTCGGATTAATTCTTATTGTAAGTTCATGCATTGGGATGATTTGATTATTAGAGTTATCATCCGTTATTTTCTTATTTGAGTTCATTTACATCTCATTGGTGTTCTGATTATGTTGTTATTTTATTACTCATTTACTACTTGATGCCATTTATATTTCCATTACTTCATTGTTGGTTGTAAATCAATAATTTTTTCGTTGTTGGTCTTACATTAATGTTCTTTCCATTGTTAGCTTATGTATATCTTGAACATGTTTCTATGTCTAGTAGGTGTCATGACCTAGCCTCGTCACTACTCTACAGAGGTTAAGCTTGATACTTACTGGGTACCGTTGTGGTGTACTCATGCTATGCTTCTGCACATTTTTGTGCAGATCTAGGTATTCTGATTGTGTTGTTGAGAGTTGCCTCTGAGTGGCGGGAGACTTCAAAGTATAGCTGCTTGACATTCGCAGCCCTTGGAGTCATCATCTTACTTCACTATACCACTGTTAAAAATTGTAATTCAAAACAGTATTATATTTAGAAATTCTAATGTGTTTTAATAGTGCTTATGACTCCGTACCACTGATTTTGGAAAAATGTATAACTATTGGTCGCTTGCGGTAAATGATTAAATAGTTTAATTTTCTTATTAAATCAGCATGTGTTAGACAAAAGACTAGGTGTCATCACAATATCCTAATGTGAAAAATTTGGATCGTGACAATATGTCTTTAATTTTGGTACTTTGACAATATACGTCATTTATTGTGTTATCTAATACAACTAGTTTTTTCTGTTAATCACAAAAATGACATTTTACACAAATATTACATCACAAAAGAAAGAAAAAATAAAGTGTTCTAATAGATAAATCACACGTTGTACATTGCTTTTAGGGGATCGATGTGTTGTAGGCATGTTAGCTAAAAATAACAATACGTATTATGAACTTAGACCGTAAAAAATAATTTTTCTAGCTCAAGTTACTTTCTAACAATTGTTAAAACCTGATCATCACATATTGTTTAGATGATAACTTTCAATTGGTTGCATGTATGTCTTTCCTTCAGGAAAAAGGGATGACTACAAGAAAAAAGAAGAAAGAAGGAAAATACAAATCGGTCTCTTGTGTTTTTCTCTCAATTGTAATCCACAAACCCAAACTTAAACTCGTAATTAGGATTAAAAAGGCTTGTGCTTTTTCTCAAATTTCTTCTTGGATCGAAAAGTAAATAGCAACCATCAAAAGAGTCTGGTAGGATAGTTGAGATTCATCTCTCGGTATAAAGCGCTTTACCCCTTAGTAGGCCTTCAACGCAAATTTGAATTAATCGGACTAGTGAATCTCAGATATATCTAATGGTTAAACCAAAAATATTAAATAGTAGATATGGATATATCTCCTTAAAGATGCATTACACTTCCAAAAAAACTGAATTAGCTAAATACTTCGTCATTAATTCGTTACTAAATTGTTTGTAGCTAGCATAATTTTTTAAAAATATGTCGCTAATCCATAGAATTAACGGCGGATTTTCTGTTAGCTATATATTTTGTCTGTCGTTAATTCCTGTTTTTTAGTAGTGAATTTAAGATTCTTGATAAATCTTTTGAAAACTATGTTTTATTATTTCAATTAGAAGATCTGAAAAATGGATGGGAAATTGGGAACTGACAAACTTAGGTATTCTATTCTTCTTTTCTCTGGAGACATCCATGCAATAATCCAATCCCAATGTTAGATTCCAAATGATTATTCCCCCTTTTAATTTCACTGGTCCCCTATTTAGTGGAGAGAGTTTCAGAAACTAAAATGAATCAGAATATATGGGATCATCAATCATCTCCCCCACCCCCAGCCACCAAAAAAAAAAGCTAAAAGATAAATACGAAAAAGACGGCATGATGCACAAAACATTATGCATTTAGGTAGGGCTCGAAAAAAGGTCGTAATTCAAAAAATATGATGTAAATAGTCTACCCTAATACAAGTACCAATGACTGTTTTCGCGACTGCTCCACGACTTCTTCAAAAAATAGCTACAAGATCCCAAAAGAAAAAAATAGCCATTGTTGACAATGGAAAGGTCTCAATGGTGATTTAATGAAGCTTTTTGGGATGCTTTTGGAATAAAAATAATTATTATTATCCAGCTTAGTTAGTGCAAGCTAGAAGTGCATTATATATTCTATGCTTGAAAAAGGCATTTGTGGGGACAATTATCTATCAACCTTGCCCCAAGTGATCTTCTAATTATCTTAACAAATATATTTATAAAAGGAAAAAAGAAAAAGAAAAAGAATAGCGTGAAAGAATATATACCAACAAGGATTGTAGAGTATTCCTTCGTACTTAATCAGAGGCTTCAATCGTGCCTTGCATAGAGAATCATGTTTGTTAAAAAATACTTTACTCTCAATGTAGTATTTTAAGAGCGATCAGATTACGTAGAGCCCCCGTACCAATGTCGGACACCAAGTGAGAAATTTAAAAGAGAAAGAATATATCTTTTGATGAAAAAAGTTCATGATAGTCTAATCTATAGTCTAGTTGTTAATAGGCTTTTTCTATTTTATATAATCATAACAAGGTCTCGATGCATTGATCCAAACAAGGATTAGTACTTATGAATTTTCACTAGCTAGCTTGATCTATTTATTTAATCCCACATGGTCCCTATTTCATTTCTTTTATCTCTTTCTTTAATTATATTCTTCATTAGCTTGGCCTCAAATATGCTAATGGCATTTTGGAATATATATAATTTAATGAGGTATCATAATTATAACCATTCAAAATACGCTTTAACACATGATGAATAATTTAATTAATATGAGGCCTATCCATTTTGAATAATAAAGAAGCTGGATGATATTTTCAGGAAAGAAAGAACATACTAGAAATCGTCCTTTCTCGGTGACAAAATCTATTTTTAAATTGGTTTAAAAGAAAAAGAATGTCTAATTTTATTTACTAACAGTGCAAAAGATATGTATATAGTTATAACACTTATTCTCTCCGTCCAATTTATGTGACGGAGTTCAAATTTTGAGAATCAAATAAAATTTTCTTTGAGTTCGAATTTTTCATATGAGTTTTAGATCTTTTGAATTGTTAACTATTGTGATTTATAGTATTATATATATATAGCAAAATTAAAGAGTTTGTCGCTCGAAATTCGAGCTCTGCTACATAAATTAGGACAGAAGGAGTATAAGCTAATTACGAGTAAATCTTTACAAAAAATATTTACTGATAAGCTGAAACTTTTATTGTTTAATTTGCTATAACATGTGAAAATATATTGATAATACGAAATATATTTACTAGATTAATGTATAAAATTTTAAATTCAAGAAAAAATGGAAAGAAGAAAAAATAAACTAATATATCTTTTAAAAGAAAATGGGACTTCAACATCAGCATTGCGTCTATGCCGACAGAAGAGGGGAACTAGAGCCTGGAAACAAGCAGATTGATAGCTGCTTTTTCATTTTTTATTATTTTCCTAAGCAAAATCATATTTAAGATATTGTTGTCAAATTTGCTGTACTTTGATCCTTTATTGCTTAGACTCTCCGAAAATATTTTCGGTACATATTGAATCTTCTAAAAATAAAGTATATTTGAAGGATCCGACGCAAGTGTAATATTATTTGGAGAGTTCGCACAACAAAGTTTCGATCACACCACCATCACCTTCAATCTCATTCAGACCAACTGAAAAATTTATATTTTTACAAAACGAAGATCAGAAAAGTACAGTAAATCGAAAATTGAGAGAAGAAAAAAAATCTTTCCAAAATACAAAACATTACAAATTTGGATGTCTTATCAAATATCATTCTCTTCTTTAATGTAGATTCATAGCCATTTAGTGCAAACTTCAAAAACAATAACTCTAACTTCTTAGCATATTATATGCAAAAATAGGGAAAAAAAGGAAAAAATAAAAGTAAAAGTTCAACGTGGAGCCATCTTCTTTGGAACCCTGGAGGAAAGATATTCTTAAAGTAAATATTAAAGAAATATAAATGATAAAAGGAAAAGATTAAAAAAACCTCTTTATTATACGAAAATATTTGAATTTAACCCCAATTATACTTCAGGTGTTATACCTTTGCCCTTAGCAAATTATTTCATAATTGTCCTTGACCCTAGCATAGTTTCAACTTAAAGTATAACATAGGGCAATCTTAAATATAGTTAAAAGTAGAAGTGTAAATTTAAATTTTTTTCCGAAAGTATTTTGACAGGTGAAATTCACTCGAACCATATTGAAGCACTAATAAACACTAACACAAATATCAAACCATTTACTAATGGCAAGGAGACTCGAAAGTACAACGGATGGTAAAATTATCGTATATATAATAAAGAGGTAAATTTTTAACCTATCTCACAAAAGAGTAATATAATAAATCATGATTCACTTGGAGTCTCATAAATGCTTTCTAGATGAGGTCTCCATACTCCAACTCTTCCTCTCCTTCGATCTCTTTGTGTTGACACCTTCTCCAACAAAATATCACTCAAATACTGATCAGAAACTAGTAAGTTAGCATTGTCCCCATTTTCGCGGTCTTCTGACAAAGATGACCTCATCTTTTTCTTCCTCGTCGGTGCCCGAGAGCGATTCTTCGCTTTCTTGGGCGCAGATGACGAGGAAGAAGAAGAAGAAGGAGGCATTGGCATGAGGAAATAGATCTTCCCACGTTTAAGCTCAGCATCAGGAGGGACGATAACGATTTTCGGACAGATTGATCCTTCATCTGAAGAAGAAGAAGAAGACGAAGAAGATGAAGATGGTTTTTTTAAGACATGTTTTGGATGAAGTTTCATGATTTCAGCTGCTTTTACATGAGTTCCACTTATTTCTTCAACTTTACCATTTGTATGAACTATTCGAATTACATCAAGTGCCCCACAAGGAAGAATACAAGCTATACAACATCTAATGGCGTTTTTCATAGCTATTTTTTGTAGCTCTTCTCTTTGATTCTTTTGCTCTCTTTTGTTTAGATATTCTCCCAAAGAGAGAGAAGAAGAAAAAGAAGGAGGAGGAGAAAGAAGAAGAAGAGGGAAGTGAAAAAATATAGAGAAGAAAAGAGAAGTCTCTTTATCAAATGACATAAGTGTAGTTTTCTCCTTTTTGTTTCCTTTTGGGTAAAATGATGATATTATTATGTGCTTTCCCTACTTACCTTTTTCCTTCACCTTTTGTGGATGCTTCTTCTTTTCTATTTTCTATTTTTTATTTAAAGTTATGTACATTAGTTATATAAAAAATATATATTTATGGAATTAAGTTATGAGTCTGTAAATTGATAAAAATAATAATTCATATGTTACTCATCCCATCATTCTCATTTAGTTGTCATATATTAAAGTTAGTTGTTCCCAAATATTTGTGATTTTAAAAAATCAAAAGAGACTTAATTTTTTTTTTTTCAACTTCACCCTTAGTATTAATTGTTCTTAAAGTGATTTTAAAATTTTGTTCTGGAAAGAGGCACGCTAATAGACAACGATTAAGGAGTTAATAAGGGGTAAATTAGTCATATTACTCTCTAAATTAATATTTTCTTATTAGGCGTATAGACTTATTCTGACAATTAAATGAAAACAGAGTGAGTATAGCAAGTTAAATTAAATTTGTAGCGTGAAAAAGTCTTACATTATGAACACATGCAACTTAAATCCTCGTTTTTTCGAAACATAAAACTTATGTCACTTGCTTATTTGGGGTTGAAATATATACCATGGATAATTGAACCTCATTCTATAGTTTGCCTTTTGGGACCATCAATTAGAATCCTTTTGCCTAGGACACTATTCCCCTATCTAGGGCGAATGTAGTGTTAGTACTGAACTCAATTGAATCTATAATATTTGACGTAAATTAAAATTTTATACTAAAATTATAAAAATAGTAAATATGAATCCATAACTTTAAATATATAATGAGTTCATACAAAAAATCTTAAAAGTTAAACCCATAAAATTTAAATTTTGAATCCGCCTCTGCCCCTAGCCCTCCACTGAGTTCAACAATGGGAGTTTTGCTAGCCCAAGTATGAAAGGTTGGGGCCTTGGGGGCTTATGGCTTACTGGTGACCCATGTTTGTCCATGATTGGAATTGCCAAGTCAGCTCGAGTGGGGTCCACAGTTTTTAAAGAACAGGTGTTTGTACCACAATATGACACGTGTCCACAGATGGATGGTTGAATTTCTCTTGGTTGGAGTAGGTGAACAAGCTAATTATTGTAGGACAGTATGGTCCTTGTTCAAGAAAAAGCCAAAGAGAAATATAGGAATAAGTCTTAGAGGTTTTAGTTTCAAGCCTAGCTCATTAGGTGATTGGAGTTTTTCTTCTTTTTCTAATGATATAGTAACAAATAAAGGTTCTTTTTGTTTTAAGAAATACATTTTCTTCCACTAAAATAAGTAGAGAAGATATTAAACTTATGCTATATCTTCCATCGAGAATTTATTTATATGTCCATATCGATTAGACGTTCGACTTTCTTCTTTATAATTTTTGACCTTCTGAATCCAAAAAAAACAAAAAAAAAACATAAAAGTAAAATTTATTTAAAAAAGAAAAAAGAGAAATTATACTACCAAAAAATTAGGATTAGCTACGGACGAATTCTATAGCTAAACAGAAAAATTCGTCGCTAATCTCATTTAGCGACGAATTAACAACAAAATATCAAAAAAAATATTAGTTATTTTAGGTGGGGGTGAAAGGAAATTGGACATAGAGAGATCTTCTATTGAGACTAGTTTGTGTTGATCTTACAAAATCCCAAAGCAAAGTCAGGTGGATTGTGGCTTTCATGGGAAAGTGAGATGTTGATGGGCCTTTTTACTTATCTGAAGAGTCAAGTATATAGTATAATTATAGTGCTTAGATTAATGTTAAATTGCTTGTCCTATTTCCCAAAAAACTAACTAGAATGTCTAGCAACAAAACCATGTGCTTCTTTCCTATCATTACCAAAAAGGTTCAATAGTCAAGAAAAAAATAATATTAATGCTATATCTCAATTCTTGAATATTCAAGATTTGCCCTTTGTACTAAAAGATTTTTCATATCCAATACTAAGTTTTCCAATAGTAGTATAACTCAAATTCCACATCATGAAACAAAAGAAAATGTGTCATTCTACTATACATTATTCAATGAAAAAGAAATTACACAATTGATTTGATGTGCAACATACCTGTACAAATCCATTGTTTTGCTTTGTTAATCTGGCTTTGTCCCCATCCAAGTTGTGGCCCATTCATTAAATGGTTCAGGTATGGATATTAGTGGGCAACATGTGAAAGAATGGAGAGAAGGGTCCATTTTGGGGCTATTGGGGGTGGGGGTCCTAGTTTAGTGAAGATATGAAAATTGAAACATCATGATAAAATCCAGGATGGATTAGTTAGATTTATGGTTGATTAAGTTACTGATTAGGAAATACTGTTAGGGGTTGTTTGGTTCAGAACCAGGTTATCCTGGGATTATAACCAGGATTATAATATGGGAATTGTAACCATGATAAATAATTTCGCCTTCCATATGGGATAGATAATACTGTGATTGGAAAAAAAAAGAGTGTAAACCGGTGCACAAAGCATCTTGCGTTCATGCAGGGTCCGAGGAAGGACCGCATCCTCAGGGATGTGATGTAGATAGCTTATCCTAATGCAAGCATGAGTGATTGTTTCCACGGCTCGAACTTCTGATCTATAGATCTCACGAAGACAATTTTATCGTTGCTTCAGAGCTCCTTTTTCAGATAATAGCATGATTATGTTATAACATTTATCCTATTTTAACTAATATGCTCAATTAAATTAGAATAAATTTTATACCAAGATAACCTACTTAATCCCTCCAACAAAACGGCCCCTCAAAAATCTTTTTTTAAGTAATAAAAGTAGAATATGAAATTTGAGATGAATCATGGGCTGTCTGATATCTTCCAATAATTGGACACTAGTGATAGAACTGTGTTCTAATTTTATTACGGGAGAATTACACCCTTTATCACTTATTCCAAAAATTCATCAGAAAATGACCCACGTAACCCAGTGTAGCCCAGATTATATATAATTTGAAAATTACTTTTTACCAGTTAACCCACCTTTTTTTCTTCGTTCTTCGTTCTTCGTTCTTCGTCTTTTCCCCGTGTCACGACGTTGCACTCCAAATTTTTTCTACCATTTTTATTCTCCTTCAATTCTTCTTTCAGATTCAAAGCTGATAACCACTATTTTGATGAAGAAGAAAACCAATTTGCAAGAGAATTTTTCTCCATTGGAATGGGGAGAAATGTGTTTATTGTCATGCACTAAAGAGGTTCACTCAGTAGTTTGTTGGATCATCAAACTAGAAAGAAAGTGTCGGCATTGTCTCGGGCTTATCCTTATTCCACATGTAATTTTGACCCAATGGTTAACTAAAAATTTAAAAAATAAAAATCACCATTAAAGTTGGTTCAAAGATTCGATTTCAGAAATTGAGTTTTTTGATTTGTTAGTTATTTGGAATGGGTATTGTCCCAATTGACTGGAATCATCAAGAGGAGTTCAAAACTTAAATTTGAAGTGATTTGGAGTAGATTTAAGCGAGATTTGAGTTAAATTTCAGAGGATGCCCAAGGAAGAAGAAGAATTTGTGAAGCTCCATTGATAGGATTCATTAGTATAATAATGTATAATAGTGTATAATAGTGTATAAACACCTCTTATACACTATTATATACAAGGTTGATACATTATTTATAGGTATTTGGTGAATTTCTCGTATTTTTTTCTTCTTTGCATTCTTCTTCTACACCTATATACATAGTGTATAACGAATATTTTCACGACTATGATATACACTTTTATACAACTATATACATAATGTACCTCTTTGTATAAAAGTATATAACATTGTATAAAAGTGTATAAGCATCTCTGATGAACTTTTGTGCGCTTTTCACTTGCAATTTTTGTTCAAAACTAGTCCAAATCTCCATCAAATGACTTCAAACTTTGTATACAGCCTACTTAGACTATTTCTAATAAGATCAAACAATACCCACTCCAAATTTCTCACAAAATTATATTCGAAATTTAACAAAATTAATATTGAAGAAGATGAGATTTTATGTTTCTCGCGTCTGTTTTCGCATTTTTGTAATTGTGATATGTATTTATATACTTGCGGAAAAAGGAGTGAAAACTCACGGATATTTTATGCCTTAAGATATAGTGAATCAAAAATGCGAATTGTTTTTTTTTCCGGATTTGAGCTTATTGATATTTGACTACAGATTTACAAACTTGTAATTGGGCTAAATACTGTAAGGTCAGCTTATGGAGTGATTAATTGTGTAATTCTTTCTTTTATTTTTTGGCCAATCATCTTCTTGCAGAAGTCACAAAAAGGGAATTGTACTATCTTCTGACATATTTAGCAACTTCACCTTTCCATACTTCTGCTCAGGTTCTTCTAAATCTACACTGACAATTCCCTTTGTTTCTGCCAAGTATTCCACCTGTTCCCCTTCTTTGTACCCTATCATAACAGGACATTATTAATTACTTAGGGCCCTTTTGGTCATAAAAAAATTACTTTTTTCGAAATTTTTATCACTTTTTTCGGAATAAATATTTGATCATGAAAATTTTAAATTTCAACTTGAAGTTAAAATTTGAAAATTTTTCAGAATTTAAAAAACTCCAAAAAGTTATTTTTCAAAATTTTCACTTAAAAGCGCGTATAAAAATTCAAAAACACCTCCAAATTATATTTATGTCCAAACACAACTCTAATTTTCAAATATCATTTTCAACGTAAATTTTTTTTTTTACTTTTTTTCCAGAATTTCACAAATTTTATGTCCAAACGCACACTTATTCCACTCTAGAAGAAGACAACTTTAGCTTGCTGTCTTTCTTTATAATGGTGTAAAAAAGGGAGCAGAGAGTCTAAAAATATGTCTATCAAACAATTGAGGCGCAGAAGCAACTACTAATGTTTATATTAGGAACGAATCTCTTCATCACATCTTTTGGAGTATAACCTTCTTCAAATCCTATGTGAATACAAAATATTTTGTGCACCGAACTACCCCTCTATAAAATGTTTATAATTTGTTAAGAATAAAAATGTAACGGTTAGATTTGCTCATATTTTACTAAGTTTATAGTTAACAATAAACATGCAACCGTTGAATTCAACACGCTAAGCGCGCTAGATTAATTTCTAGATAAAAGAAAAACAAGAGTGTCAATATTGATAAGTAAGTGTGAATGAATATGACGCTTAATAAAAGATCTCATAATTATTGAAACTTTATTACCTAACAATTCTCTAAGGGCATACATTTAATTTATGACTTTACATATATCTTATGAAGACATGATTCGTCGTTTAAAAATACATAATCAATCGCCATTAATATATAAGTAAAATAATTCAAGATTTTTCTAACTAGCCATTCCTTGACCATGTATTTAATAGTGTGAAAAATTATCAAATCATAACAACAAATAAGAATAAAACGACTATAGATTCCGTATAGCGAAGAAGTCGTGACCTAACAAAGGAGGCAAATCTAAAGGCCTTTACACTTGGCATCCACATAGGTAGACCTTTATTAATATGTTCCAGAACACCCACCAATAGGTCTACTAAGAATTTATAAACTCAACCTCCTTTTAACAAATTGCAGGACGGTAATACCAAGTGCTATCAACCAATAAAGAATGTTGTCACTCATTGAACTCGAGACTGGATGTTGTATCAAACGTCAAGTTGAGACTTACCCGTCATGGTCTTTCTTTATGGGTTTTAACCCCATCCCCCTTATTGTTCTCAACACCAAGTCCCTTGCTAGTTCCTTAGTCAATGGGTCGGCAAGATTATTATGTGAGCGCACATAGTCAATAGTGATCACCCCATCTTTAATTAATTGATTTATATGACTATGTCCAAGGCCAATATGCCTAGACTTTTCGTTATATATATGACTGTATGCTCGAGCTAAGGTGGCCTCACTATCACAATGGATAGAAACCGGTGGCATGGGCTTAGGCCACAACGGAATATCAAAAAGCAAATTTCTCAACCATTCCCCTTCCTTAGGGGTTTGTTTTAGCCCATACAATGATCTTACAAGTTTGCAAACTTTCTTCTCTTGTCTTTTAGCTACAAACCCCTCGGGTTCTTGTAAGGCCCCGTAAATTTCATCTAAAATTCAGGATTTCGTGGGCCCGAGGTAGAGTAATGTGATCGAGGATTGTACGCGCCACGGTACGTACTTTTTGGGTTGAACAGTACTTTGGAGAGTTGAAGGAATTATTTGTAGGCCATGGCATTTCTGCAGTCCATTAGGCAAGCCCAGAACCACTTTGTGGGCCGCAGATCGGCCGCAGAGTGAAGCAGAACTTGAGCAAATTTTGAGAACCATTATGCGATCGCATAGCCGTTTTGCGGGCGGCACATCCATCGCAGAAGCCAGCATGAGAAATTTCGGAAGGAGGTTCTGCGGTCCTTCATGCGACCGCAGACCTGTCACATACCTGCACAGAAATGTGCAGTTCCGGAGAGCCATTATACGGTCCATTTTGCGGACCGCATAAGTGTTATGCGGTCCTTTATGTGACTGCAGATTTGCATTGAGGCTTCACTTTTTTTAATTTCATAACCCGATCCTATTTCGATATATAGTCGTTAAGGACCATTTGTAAAGAGAAAGTCTGATATTTCTAGAGAGATGAAGTGCCATAGAGTGAGAGGGGAAGTTCCTAAACTTATTGTTCATCAATTCTTGCTCAAAAGTTGGAGAATTCACAAGGAAAACTCACTAGGTCTTCATTCTAGAGGTAAGATTCTACACCCTAGCCTTCAATTTCGGGATTTAACTGAAAATAGGCAATGAGAAAAGCAATTCTTAAGTGTGGGAGTAGTTCATTATGCATGCATGTCGTATCAAGGTTTGTGGAAAGATTGTTGAGCTCAATTGGGTAGACTTTGGGTAGTAGGATGAAGGAATCCACCATAGGAGGACCTTGAAATCATAATGTCCGCCTAGTGTTTGATAAAATGCTCAAGTAAGCTGGAACCATGAACTCCTTCCTAATTTGTGTTCAATTTTGTCATGTCTATAAATAGATCGAAGTTGCTAAGATTTTTGAAGCATTGTAGTAATTTAAGGAAGTTCAAAGCGAGGTATGTTGGCTAAACTTCTCTCTTAGAATTGAATCCCACGATATCCTTGTATGTCCCGAGTTGTTCATTATAACTTGACTATTCCGAGAAAGCTTTGTGACAAAATATATATGTTCAATATGTATTCCAAATTCTCTTGTCATGTTATGTACTATTTGAGAATGTGTTCAAAGTACGAGTTACATATCTAGATGTTATTACTTCAAGTCGTGTTTTAAATGAAAGTTATTACGCCAAATTTTGTAGAAATCTCAATGTGCTTAAGACTCTTATTTGCTCATATATGTACTCAAAGTCTTGAATGGAAATGCTTTGTTGTTGATGATCTGTGATGATGTTTGAAAGTGAAAGAGGTGAGCATGAAATATTAAATACGGCCAACGTGCCAAGAATGATATTACATTTGGGCCACTAGTGCTAATAAAACTGAGAAACGTGTAAAAGATGTTGAAATGAGTTGTAAATCCTTTAAATAATAAACACTTTGGGATGTATCATTGGTTACCGAGTAAGGTTAGGTTGAAATAGTCTAACCCTGAAACTACACGTACCAGTGTAGGAGTGAATTGTGATTATTCTCCTCATTTGGAATGAGATTGATGTGATGAGAATATTCTCCTTTATTTGGATGAGATGATTGCTAGAAAAAGGTGATGTCGGCCCTCACAGCATTGTGGTGAGACGGTCTAGCCGGTCGAATCGTGATCGGACGCCATGCCGCATACATAGTCGTGATTGTGCTTGAAATTGTGATTGAGATGATGATTGAAATCATGATAGTGATTGTGATTGTGGTTGATGTCTTTGGGAGAGACGGTCTAACCGATCGAGTCGTGATCGAACTCCGTGCTAATATCATGATAGTATATCGGTGCTAAGATCTCCCAACCTAAAATAATGAAAATTTACTTGAAAACTACTCTTGTTCCTAACTTGATGTTTTAGTATTGTTTGAGGCTTCCATTGATTTTATGACTGTTCTTCCTTGTATTGTTACCTGTTCTAATGAGAGGGTGATTAGTTATACATATTAGTACTATTTCATATGTACAATTACGCGGCGCCTTCCTGAGGTTCTTTGGAAGGGCAACATAAGGCTAAGCAATCAATGTCAGTACGATTGATGTCCGCCAACTGAGATCCCCTTCGTACACTAGACTAGATTGTCAGTTCCGTACGAGAAAACCAATATCGTGAGAAACTGAGAACAGAAGAGAGAATTGAGGAAAAAAAAGCTTGATTGTATAAATGAAAGCTATTACAGAAAATCTACGTGGTGTCGAGAGGGAGAGACATACAGAGAATTGTTTGCTTGCTAGAAAGTTTTGAATGCTTGATCTCCCCTAATAATGCTTAAAAAAATAAATCAAAGTTACATTAATTTACCTAAGGAAGCTATAGATGCATACTAAAAGAAAATAAAGTAAATCTACTCTATATTTACAATGAAAAGGACTTAGTTTTCTATAAGGAAGACACAAGTCCGTTTGAAACAACTTTATTTTTAGCATCTGGGTCCGTGTGCGGCGTTTTACGTGCGCGCGGCGCTATGGGCATCTGCCTGTGGCTGGGCGCTGGCGCTGGTTATCAGTGGGGCGACAGAGGCGCCTGCGCGCTTGTCACTTGGAGCTGCCGAGACCACGGGGCCGATCGTGGCGCTGGGCGTTGGGAGGCTTGCTAGGACGCCATGGGGCGCGTCCAAGGGGTCATGGGGCATGGCTGGAAAGTCGCCCATGACATTCTCCCCCATCTGAGTTGGCAACGTCCTCGGTGCCTTACTTGCAAAGTAGTCATCAATTAGGCTCTTACGGCCTTTGAGGTTTGTCCCCCTCTCCGAAGTATTACTCCTCTGCATCACGTCCCTGCTATTTCACCAAGAACTCTTGGTGATCTTTTCTTGAGGAATGAATCACTCTATCATCAAGAATAGCTTCAGCACACCTTTTCCCGGTTGAATTGGGGCCTCGAATACTGGGTATCGTGAGTTGGCTCCGTGAGGGATCCTCTGTATCTTCCGAAAAGTTTTAGGAGACTAACATGGAAGACGAGATGAATTTTCCACCAAGTTGGGGTATCCACCCGGTATGAAACTTTTCCAATGTGCCTTTCAATGGACAAGGGTCCAATATATTTTTGCAATAGGCGAGGGTCATGGACTCCCGCAAACAAGTACCGCTTTAGGATTTTGACCATCACTTTGTCTCCTACCTGATACTCAACAAAGCGACGATTTTGATTAGCATGCCTCTTCATCCACTTTTGGGCTTTGACAAGATAGCTCCGCACTATCTCCAAATTTCGCTTCCATTCTCTTGAGAAGCTAGCAGCTCGAGGAGATTGTGACGTGTTTGGTACATTCACAGTGTGTGGGAGCAGCGGTTGCTGTCTGGTAACAATTTCAAAAGCGCTCTTCTTGGTACTAGAGCTCTTTTGTGAATTGAAACACAGTTGACCAGCATCCAAAAGCTTCACCCAGTTCTTCTGCGATCCGGTTAGAAAGTGGCGGAGATATTCCTCCAGCATGCCATTGAACCGCTCCGTCTGGCCATCAGATTGCGGATGAAAACTTGAACTGTGGCTTAATTTTGACCCAAGGCACTTAAAGAGTTGAGTCCAAAAGTTGCTAGTCAAGCGCGAGTCACGATCACTAACGATGTCTTTGGGCAAGCCCCAATATTTGACGACATGAGAGAAGAAGAGTCGAGTTGTATCTACTGCTAATATATATTGTGGGGCTGTTATAAAGGTAGCATACTTGGAAAATCGATCCACCACAACCAAAATAGTTGTGAGATCCCCGACCTTGGGCAATCCGGTGATGAAATACAGGGAAACACTTTCCTAAGGTCTCTTTGGGGAGTCTTGCTTGTGTCAGACGGTCCGACTTATCCTTCTGGTATACTAGACAAGTCTTCACATACCGAGCGACGTCATCGGCCATTTGAGGCCAATAATATGCACAGCGAAGTAACGCCATGGTGCGTTCTTCACCAGGATGCCCCGCCCACAAAGTGTCGTGGCATTCCGCCAGAAGGGTCCTTCGCAGATCTCCTCCTTTGGGAACATAAAGTCGGTTTCCTTTCACTTTTAGGAAACCATCTCATGTGTAGAACTGGCGAGTCTTGCCTTGTTCTACAAATTAACCAAATACTGTGCAGCAGGATCCTTGATGAGTAGACCCTGTATCTGGTCTTTTATAATGGTGGCTATTTTGCTCCCCCTTAGGGTGGTGAGTATGCACACTGATGCTAGATCCGCTCTCCGACTGAGTGCATCGGCAACATGATTAGTCTTCCCACTGCAGTACTCTAGGTTGAAGTGAAATTCCGCTAGGAGTTCCTGCCACCTGACCTGTCGACCATTCAGTTTCGGTTGAGTCATGAAATGGCTAACAGCTGTGTTGTCTCTCTTGACCACGAACGGGGTACCCAGCAGATAATGCCTCCAAAGGCGTAGGCAATGGACGACAGCCAATAATTCCTTCTCGTGGGCGGCATAGCGCCGCTCTGCATCCTTCAGCTTCTGGCTCTCGTATGCTATAGGATGCCCTTCTTGTAGCAAGAGTCCACCAAGTGCATAGTCGGAGGCATCCATGTGTACCTTGAACGGCTTGGCCAAATCAAGGAGGGCCAAGACGGGGCTACTAGACATAGCCGCTTTCAATGCGCTGAAGGCCTCCGCTCGCCTAGGTCCCCAATCCCAAGGCCTGACCTTCTTGAGAAGTCCTGTTAGTGGTACTGCGATGAAGGAGTAATTCTTCACAAAACGATGATAGAAGTTGCATAGGCCAAGGAATGCTCTCAAGGCGTGGACATCCTTAGGCGGCAGCCAATCTGTGATAGCCTGAATCTTCTGTTGGTCCATCTTGATCCCCCCTTCCTCAATGACATGCCCGAGGAAGTCGATTTGTTTTTTAGCAAAGGAGCATTTGGACAGCTTCGCATATAATTCGTGCTCCTGCAATCGTGTTAGGACCTTCCGCAAGTGCTCCAGGTGTTCTTCCAGTGTCTGGCTATATAGGATAATGTAATCCAAGTATTCCACCACGAATTCGTCAAGGTATTCCCCAAAGACTTGGTTCATTGGGGTGCAAAATGTGGCTGGTGCATTAGTCAAGCCGAATGTCATAACCAAATAGTCGTATGACCCATATCTTTTCACGCACGTCGTCTTGTATTAATCGCCCTCTGCGATCCGAACTTTCCAATAACCTGTCTTCAGGTCTATTTTGGTGAACACCGTTGCACCACCCAATCTATCGAACAAGTATGCCATGAGCGGAATAGGATACTTGTTCTTCACAGTGATTTTGTTTAGAGGCCGGTAATCCACACAGAGTCGTAAACTCCCATCATGTTTATTTTGGAATACTACAGGGGACCCGTATGTGGACTTAGAGGGTACGATGATCCCTGTGTCTAGCATTTCCGTCAATTGTCTCTGAAGCTCAGTGAGTTCGGGTTGTGACATTCTGTACGGCGTCCGGCTAGGTGGCTTCGCACCCGGCACCAACTCAATCTCATGGTCCACAGTGCGCTTAGGCAGGAGTCGCTTTGGCATGTCTTGTGGCTTGACGTCTTCAAATTCCAGTAACAGCTCCTTCACGGGTGCAGGAAGAGGACCCGAGGAGCGTTCTATATCTTCAATGCAGAAGGTAGCCAAGAACGTAGGTTAATGTCTTTTGACCCCCTTCATCAACTGCAAGGCCGAGATGTTTTCAACGGCCATCTTCATGGGAAGGCACGGGATGGTGCAGGGCTTGGCCCCATTTGTTCCCATCACCAGTAGCATGTCTGCATACGGCACGGGCATGGTGTTGGTTTGCCTCAGGAATTCAAACCCCACTATCAACTCAAAGTCGTCTATGACCACCACCCGCAGGTTGAATTTTCTTTCATAAGGGCCAAGTTTCACTGGTACTTCTCTGGCTATTCCACCAACTGGTTGAGGGGGTGAGTTGATAGCCTTGACATGACCTCTTCCCTTTCCTACAGCTAGTCCAAGGTGTTCCACCTAAGCCGAGGCTAAATAGTTGTGGATCACACCCGTGTCTATCATCACCCAAATGGGCTTGCCATTTACCTTCATCTCGACGAACATTAAGGTCCTCTCTTGTTTAGGAGGAGTCCTCTCATCCGTATTCTTTTTCCCTTTCTTGTTGATTGGGTAGGGATCCTTCTTTTTATGGATACCAGCACTGGTTCCCGCTAAGGCTTCAGAAAAAGAGTCAACAATTGCATTGAAGGCACCTACCAGTTCGTTCTGGTCCGCATCATCGGATTCGTCATCCGTCCCATCATCAACAGCTTGATGGGCATTCATCAGCGCATGTGGGCATTCATTATTCCAATGTAGTCTGCCACAATGACGGCATCCTGAAGGGGGTTTCCTCCCCCCGATCGTTGTTGTTAGATGCAGTGCTAGTACTGCTTGAGGAGGGAGCCTTAGATTTGGTTGCACTTCGATCTCCTCCACTTCTTCTTGGGTCACCAGTACTTTGATGGCCCACTTTGTATCCTCCTTTGACAGGCTGTTGAGGCCTATCCTTCCGAGCTTCCACTTGATAATCCCCAAGGCATTTCGCTGCTTGGATCACCTTAGGTAACGTGTCTACCCTTTGTCTTTGGAGTTCCATACGGGCATAGGGTTTCAACCCTTCCAGGAAAGTAAAGAGTTTGTCTTTGTCCCCCATGTCGCGTATGCTCAGCATGAGTGTGGAGAATTCTCGCACGTAGTCCCGCACTGATTTGGTCTGGCGGAGCTCCCGTAGCTTCCTCCTTACATTGTATTCAACATTTTCGGGGAAGAACTGCAGGCGTATGGTTGCCTTTAGTTCCGCCCATGTGTTGAGAGTATCTTCAGCGGTCCTGATGGCTTCGTATTTCACCCGCCACCAGAGTTTAGCATCACCCTGAAGATACATGGCAGCAGTTGCCACCTTCTTAGCTTCTTCTAGGCCTCCCACGGCATCGAAGTAATGTTCGATGTCAAAGATGAAGTTTTCCACTTCTTTGGCATTCCAAGCACCACTGTATGGCTTTGGCTCGGGAATCTTCAGTTTCTGTGTCGCAGGAGCGAAGTTCACAGCACCCCTAGTTTGGTTCCCGCCTCCTCGAAGCAGACCTTGTAAAGCAGCATTGACAATGTTGAGCTGGCCTGTCAAGTTATCTATAGTTTGTTGCATGGAAGTCACCTTGTCTGCCTCTTGTGCCTTGTGGGATAAATCTTCGGCATGCTCCTGCTGGAGGCCCTCAAATTTCTCAAAAATTTTGGCTACCTCGGTGGCTACCGTTTGCCGGTCTCCTTTAGAGTCACGGCTGATGTTTTCTATGTCAACTTCGGCCTGGTACATCCTACGATCCAGGTCGTCCAACCTTTGCACTAGGCTAGTCTTTAGATCAAGCACCGTTTCCACGATGGGCCGTAATGCGTCAACCGTCTCCTCAAGGGTCGCGATGTGATCCCCATGATTCACCATGGTTAGAAATGGTGGTAATTGCAATGTTATCCCTCGTCCGATGTCGAGCCTAGGCTTTGATACCAACTGTTACGTGGCGCCTTCCTGAGATTCTTTGGAAGGACAACGTAAGGCTAAGCAATCGATGTCAATACGATTACTTTTCGCCAACTGAGGTCCCCTCCGTATGCTAGACTAGATTGTCAGTGTCATGCGGGAAAACCAATATCATGAGCAACTGAGAACAGAAAAGAGAATTGAGAATGAAAGAAAGCTTGATTGCATAAATGAAAGCTATTACAGAAACTACGCGATGTTGAGGGGGAGAGACACCAGTATAGAAAATTGTTTGCTTGCTAGAAAGTTTTGAATGCTTGATCCTCCCTAATAATGCTTAAAAAAATTAACCAAAGTTACATGACTTTACCTAAGGAAGCTGTAGGGGCACACTAAAATAAAATGAATTAAATATACTCTATATTTACAATGAAAAGGACTTAGTCTTCTACAAGGTAGAAACAAGTCCATTTGCAGCAACTTTGTCTTTAGCATCAGGGTCCGCATGCGCGTTGTCTGTGCGCGCAGCGCTGTGGGCATCTGCCTGTGGCTGGGCGCTGGCGCTGGTTATCATTGGGGCGACAGAGGCGCCTGAGTGCTTGTCACTTGGAGCTGCCGAGACCACGGGGCCGACCGTGGCGCTGGGCGTTGGGAGTCTTGGCTGGAAGGCCGCCCATGACAATACACGTGCTTTAGTGAGGGGCTATGAGCCAGGCACCCGTACAGTGCTGAGTGATTTTGTGTGTGTGTGTGTGATGAAGTGGGCATTTGAGACAGACAACTTGAGTATGTTTGAGGGTGAGAGTACTTGGAATATCACCGTGAAATCATTCATTTGACATGCATACTTGGCGTGCAAGCATAGAGATGCATTTTTTTTCTCATGCAAGACGGTATTGTGACATTCATATTTTGACATGTACATTTGACATGCAGGCATAGAGATGTATATTCCCCATGCTAGACTGTATATGATAAATGATGACTTGACATGCATATTGAAATGTCATCATAGAGATGTACTTTTGTCATGCTATCTGGTAATGAAATGTCTTATCTGTTGTTGAAAGTTTCGGACAAATCATAGTTTTCTAATATACTCATATTTGGGTGATTGGGGTGAAAGATTTGGACTTTACTGTTATACCTAGAAAGCATGTCTACTTTTTCGTAATTGCGAACAAGATGAGCATATCTTTTGAGTTACTACTTTTCCTGCCTTCATTATATTATTACGAGTTGTTATTTGCTATTGGTGTTGGACTCTGACTATTTCCTGAGCTTTTCACTGCTTTCAAACTGAGGTTAGGTTTGTTACTTATTGAGTACATGGGGTCGATTGTACACATACTACACTTCTGCACCTTGCGTGCAAATCTTGGAGCTGATGTTGCTATGAATGACGAGAGCTAACATTGAAGATGTATTTGTGTTCCAGTCACCGCTACCACTTGTTCTTGGTAGTTCTAGATTTGAGATTCTGTTTATGTAAATTTCAAACAGATGTATCATTTTCCTATTAGGTTTGTAACTAAGTCTTAGAAACTCATGACTTGTACTACCAGTCCTTGGGTTAATGTATAAGAAGTCAGTTATTTCATCATTTATTTCCTGTTAATCTCATTTCGATTGTGTTTATGGATAATTGGCTTACCTAGCAGGTTGTCTTACGTGCCATCACGACTACTTGAATTTTGGGTCGCGACAAATCTAAGTTTAGATATGTTACTTTCCTCAAGCAAGCCAAATCAAACATCAAGCAAGCCAACCGATACTCTAGAAATGCAATCCCCCACAAAATCAACTTCTGAACAGTTCGAAACTAACCAAAAGTAACTCAAAAACATCAAATAATGCCATAGGAAACAAACCCAAACAATAAAGATCGAATCTTTAATTAATTACTCAAAGTCAACCAAAAAAGTCAAACCCGGGCCCGCACCTCAAAACCCGAAAAAACTCACAAATCCAACTCCGAATCGATGTTCAAAACTCAATTATTCACTTTATGAAAGTTTAGACAAAAACCCCCAATTTCTCTTTTGAAATCATCAATCAAATTCCAAAATCGAAGATAGAATCATAAAATATAATCAAATCCGAGTAGAAAGTGCTTACCCCAATCCATATGGTGAAAATCCTTTCCAAAATCACCCAAATCAGAGCTCCCTAACTCAAAATATGATAAAATAATTCAAGGGTCCGAAATAAAGTACTTATAGGTCTACTTTAGGGATACCCTTCGCAATTGCGGGAATTCCTTCGTGCTCGCGAAGCACAAAGTCATAGCTCCAAAATCACTCTACATTCGCGATATAAATCACCAAACAAGATGCACTTCTCAGCTAAAACTATGCAAACACGGCCTAGAACAATGGGAACACGAAGATAATCCTCCAGCTACCAGCTCAACTCTATGCAAACACGGTTACGCTGACGCGAACGCAATTCTCGGGCCTCACAAAGCTACGCGAACGTGATTACCCAATCGCGAACTCAATGAAGAAAATACCAAGAACTCATAATTCACTACAAGATCGCCTCATCTTCGCGATCGCAAAGAAGAACTGAAACACTAGAAATCAGCAGAACACCAGCAGTGCATGCAACTCCGAAATTGTCCAAAACCATCTCGAAACTCACCCAAGCCCCTCGGGACCCCGTCCAAACATACCAAAAAGTCCAAAAACATAACACAAACCTATTCAAGGCCTCAAATAACCCATAATAACATCAAGACCATGAATCACACCTCAAATCAAACTTAATGAACTTTAGAACTTTCAACTTCCAAAACTCGTGTCGAACCATTCCAAATCAACTCGAATGACTTCAAATTTTGCACACAAGTTCCAAATAACATAACGAACCTATTTCAAACTCTCGAAAAAATAATCGGAACCCGATATAATCAAAGTAAACTCCCGGTCAAACTTGTGAGCATTCCAAACCTTCAAATTGCAAACTATCATCAATTATGGCCAAAATCTTCTAGAAATATCCAAATGCAATCCGCGCATATGCCCAAGTCAAATGTTACCATTTGGACCTAACGGGACCATCAAAACTCCAATATCGGGCAAATACACAAAAGACAAACTTGGTCAACTCCTCCAACTTAAAGTTTCTAAAATGAGAATCATTTTGTCAAATAAATTCTAAATCACCCGAAAACAAAAACTGACGATATGAATAAGTCATAATACATCATACAAAGCTACTCGTGACCTCGAACTACCGAACTGGATGTAGATGCTCAAAACGATCGGTCGTGTAATTACAAATGCATCTTTGACAAATCCCATTTTCCTAAGCATTGTAAAGAGATATTGTCAGTTGAGTTGATCAAATGCATTTTCAATATCTAGCTTGTATAGAATACCAGATTCACCACTCCTCAACCTCTAATCTAGCACTTCATTAGTAATTAAAAAAGCATCAGTGACTTGTCTCCCTTTTTTCAAATGTATTTTAATGCCCTAAGATGAGCTTCCAAATCACTTGTTTTGGCCCTCTCTGCTAGTAAATGTGTAGTGATTTTCTAGACACTACCAATGAGTCTTATTGGTCTATAATCCTTAAGTTCAATGGTTCATTTCTTCTTGGGTATAAGGGAAATGAATAAGGCATTGCTAGACTTAACCATGTGGCAATTTTGATGAAAATGGTTCAGGGTGCCTATTACATCAGCCTTGATAATCTCCCAAGCATTTTGATAAAGTGCCATAGTGTAATCATTAGGACCATGTGCCTTGTCAAGAGGATAAGACTTGATATTTTCCAAAATCTATTCCTCCTCAAATGGCTTCTCCAGCTCCCTGATGTCCTCCTCTGTGATGGTGCTCAAATTCTCCAAGTCCATTGTAAGCCTCCAATGTTTCTTCTCTGTGTAGAGCTTTTGATAGAATCTAGAATTTCCTCTCTGGTATGTTCCTTCTCTTCTACGATTTCAATCCCAATTTTGAGTTTGCTGATGTGATTGTACATCCTATTAGAGTTTGCTACTTTTTGAAAGCATTTAGTAGTCATGTCTCCTTCTTTAAGCCATAAATACCTTAATTTCACCCTCCATGAGGTTTCATTAGCCTTAGCAATCCTTTTAATCCATTTTCAGTTCTAGCATCTTAGTAAGTTCAGTTGGTCATAAAGTACTTGTTTCTTAGGCTTGTTCAAGGTAAATTAGTTCATCTAATGCTCTAATTTTCTACACTTCTATCTTCCCAAAAACTTTCATGTTCGAGATTGAGATATCTTTATTGAGGAGCTTTAGTTCTATACTAAAATAAAGTTAGGGCTTCCATTAACTGAGTAGCTATTCTTCCAATCATTAACTTTCTCAAAAAGTTGTCATTCCATTCTAGGGAAATTAGGAATCTGTCTATTATTGAAGCTTTGTCTGAATTTTTCCCTCTAGCCCAGGCGTATACTATCCCAAGTTCTGTATTTCTTCTGAGAAACCTTTCATTGCCATGGACCTCGGTATGCAATTAAGCATCTCACTTTTAAATCTACAAACATTGAAGTCTCCATCTATAGCCAAAGCTCATTCCATAGGCCCCTTACTGCAGCTATCTTTTGCCAAAGATCCTCCCTTTCTGGATTGGAATAGGTCCATACACCCCAATGAAAGCCCATAGGAAGTTCTCATGTATGCATTTTTGCAAATATGACAGAGAGTAAATTCTCTAATGTACTTATTTGTAGTTCCAATTCCTTTTACCCCACATAAGTATCATTCCTCCTCTAGTTCCAATGGACTGTAGTATTGCCTAGCTTCATCATCTATTGCCCCAAAATTGATGTGCTAGCATTTGTGTCCATTCCTTATATTTTGTTTCTTGAAGGGAAATAATATCTACTTTCCATTTATGAATGAGTGATTTTAAAGTTACATTTTTTTCACTCTCATTTAACACCCCCCCCCCTGCATATTCTAGTTGAGTATTTTTTAATTCAACAAGAGGAGTTTTGCAATATTTGTTCCCTTCTCGGTTGTTTCTGCCTTCGTAATTGATAAAATATTTTAGTTTCTCTATCTTATTTTGTTTTTAATTCTTCTTACCCATTTGATTTACATTCTGATTCTTTTCTTTGCAGCTGAAGTCGCCTTAATTGCTCCATCCTCATTATCATTTCTCAGCTCATGTTTGAACCCAATGAAATTGATTCCAAATGCCTCACATGCCTTCGTCATGTGAATTTGGTCTATTATGAAGTCTCTATCATAGTCGGAGTGTGAATTAAGCGGAAAGAAGAGCTTTCTTCGTACTATGGTAGTGAGAGAGTTTTGTTAAAAGAATAGGAGGAGCAATTAGTATCATAGTGTCTTACCAAAGATCTTTCTGGTATTGGCTGAAGTTTTCTGAGTATGGAAATAATTCTTTAAGGAGCTTCCACTTCATCATCTGATTCTGACTAAGTATCAACCATTTTTTCTGGCGAAGAAGTTCTTTCGTGGTGTTGTGCTGGTCAGACATTAGGAGTTGTTGGTATTGTAAGTCCCAGACTTGGGAAAGTATCTTCTCCTGGTCTGGTATATGATCTAATAACCCTGGCTCTTCAATATGACTTTTGAAGAAGTGGGCCTTTCTTTCTTGAGCCTTTGGAGTAAGATTGTTGGTCCACATTAAGGCCCGAAGGTGCTGACTTTTTAATTCCTGATCCACTCGGCTCGTTGGGCCGGGTCACGAAGGGAAAATTAGCCCATACATTAGTGATATTTGGAGTGGGATCGATGGATTTGAATTAAAGCGCCCCTTTGCCAATTGTCTCTCCATGTGCTTAGAGTGTAATATGTCTGCCTTGACAAACCCTGAAATATTCACCTCTGTTGTAGACGACGATCTCAATAGACCTTCTTCTTTGGTGACTTTCTGAGTTCGAACTGGAATTGGTTTTGGAGTTGCATCAACATCTTTTAGAATCCGTACCTCAAACCTCTAGTCCTCCACGTCCAACTCGATTTTATCGAGGCATTTAAATTATTTTGTACTAACACAATCCTCGCCTAAATGTAGTGATTCTAGTGCTTTGTATCTTCATCTATCCCAATGAAATGGCCACAAAAATCACTTATGGTCTTGAAACTATTAAGCACCCAGCCATGGATAGGAATACCAAATTCCTTGACTCATTTATGCTCTGATCTATGACGAGCGCAAAACTGGTGTATAAAACTGATGCTCGCTAGTCAAAGATAATATAGTTATTAAATCATCTCCACAGGGATTGGTTTAAATATTGTACGAATAAATTTTAAGTTTAACACTAAAAGAGTAATAGTAAAAACTAAGATTATCAATTATGAATGACTATTGAAAATTGGGAAGCTAGGTAGCAATAATTGAATAGCAGTGGCAGAAATAAAGGTATTGACAAGATATGTGCACAACTATTATTCAGGATATTACTCTGTTCCAAGTTCAATTCTTAAGTTTTGTTGACTCTTTAGATTTCAACAGCTGATTAGATTATCCTTAGGATTCAAAATTTTCCTTCAAATGAATGAGAGTACCGTTAAACAACCTAATGACAAATTCTATGAACATCTGCAAGAATACATTGAATGAATGATCTTATGAAGAACGTTTCTTGACTATTCTTCTAGGTTAGTTTAATTGATAACTCTACAACCTCTCTCGATTACATGTGAGAGTCGTGAAATTCATCCAAACAAGGTAACACAATGATATTCGCAACAATACTTCTCTTTCGAGTAATGTAGAATCACAAATAAATTAAAAATCAATTTGAAACACTTTCAACGAGTTCAAGCACTAACAGAAGTCAAATCCTTGAATAATAATCAAAACACAATATCTGTCAATAACCCTATGAGGGACTACTCCATAGTAGAGAAATTATTTATCACAAGAGTATTAAGAGGACAAGAAAACATTACAACCCATGAATTCAAATAAATTTTCATATTGAATGGTTCGAATAAAGTTTTCGAAGTTTTTGTTGTTTCCTTGCCTTCTTCTCTCCAAAAGTTGCTCAAATTCCAAGATCCTAGTTTAGGATGAGCTTAGGATTCATATAGGTCAAGGAAAATCCACAAAAAATTACAAAAATAGGCCTGACTTAAACTTCCCGTAGGCGGACGTGTGATGTCGCGCACTTGGGTGCGCATCTCCTCAGCGCTCATATGCACGTTCTGGCCTTCACTTACGCGGTCGTGCAACTCTTTTTCCTCCTCCTCAACTCTTTTTTACTCCCAAATTTTTCGCTATTCATATCATATCCATCTCATGTACACCTGCACCAAAAAGGTAACACATTAGACCATTATTCAAGCAAAGTCCCTTTCAAATCAACCCTATTAGAGACAAAAGGAGTCTAAAAGTCCAGAAATATTAAGCTAAGCAATCATCCCCACACTAAGCTTTTGCTCGTCCCGAGAAAATCTAGAAATAAATTGCTCCTAACACTATAGCCTCCTTAGACAGGCGGTTGGCAAGAATCAACCAGATACCACATTTGGTCACATTCAACCTTAACCCTGATCATGACATCCCAATAGTGTCGTGGTCAAATCGGCACCAAATCCTCGATATACCTCACAAGAAAAAAAACAACTCATTCACACACTATCTACTAGAAAAACATAGGGCAATAAAGCAACAATTGCTCACCCTCATAAAAGAAGTGAATCATGCCTTCAAAAGTACCATAAGCTTGGCCATCGTGTGACTCTCCACCAATGTAGGAACAGTTTTATTTATATCATGTAGGGCTTTGCATTTGGTGGTAATGTAGGCTATGGGATGGGTCAGATATAATCTAGATAAGAGTATCTACACTTCCCTAAGCATTTTAATACTTATAACTTTATACATGACCTACACCTTCCAAAGTGGCAATTGCTCCCCAACCTTCCGATTTAGAATAATACCCAGTCCTTATTTCTTTAAGCACAACGTAACAGGAGTTTACCATCAGCAGGGGAGTGTTCCCTTATGTTCACTCTACACAACATGAGAGTAATACTTTTTTTTGCAATTGATTACTTCTCGAAATCCCTGACTTATGTACCCCACATACATTCAAGATGGTGTACCATTTTCAACTTTTTTATGGTTCCACTCAAAACCAAGCCCCACACCTACACTTAGTTCTTTTCATCTTTTTGGATCATGCACGAGGCATTCTAGTGCTTAGGGAAGACTAAGGGTCGAGGACGTAATGTGGTTGCCAAGGAAAGAGGGATTTAGGCTCAACTGGGCTAACTAGGTATAACTCTTCAAATCTTTGGAGGGGTCAAAATAGCAAAGAAGGGCTAATAAAGAGGGCCTACGATCATCTACAAACTAAACTATTACCTATGATTACGCCTTGAGTCGACACCAAGCTAAGTTCTAGACTCTGTAGGGCATGATTACTAAGAAAGCATTCATCTTATCACAAACAATATTTTAGATAGGAACTCGATGCAGACCGCAGTCACCAATGGTCTCTCCGACTTACAAGAACATGATCATGTATCCCACAAGTTAAGCTCAGTCAATTCTGCCGACCACAAACAACTTTTCAAATCTGTCTAAAAAAAGAAAAATCTACTTTAGAAAGTGTTTGGTTCAAAATATTACAACCATGATAAAGAACCAAACAAGAAACTCATGAAAATACAAGACAAGAAGTTATCCAAGAAAAGATAGAAATATAATCTTTTTGGTTAATTTTTTTAAAAGCTATTTACAGTCTCCACCCCCACACTTAAATAGTGTAATTTACCCATGCCACAAAATTAAAATGCAAAGTTGAAGGAAACTTCCCTCAATGGGTCACTCTGTGTCTGAGACTGTGGCGAGATCCATGTGACAAGACCAGTCAAGTGCAAGCAGCCATGCCAAGATCTTCAGCTCAGACTTTATTTTGTCCTACAATTGACTCCACTCGGGTACTCAATCCATCTACAGAAGATCGCATTCCATCCATCTCTTATTCCAGCACAACTATCTGTGCCTCCTATGAACTGCCTGGTGATGCGCCTGTCACTTGGTGCACTAGCACTAACATCTTCCATGTACACCTCCCTCCCTCAACATGTCCATCACAATCCTCACTCTCACATTCCTTAACAAGGGCGGGATCCTTTCCAATGATAACTTTATCTGCCCAAAATTTCTTCTCCCGCTTTACCTTCCCATCGGTGTCCTTATTTTCTGGTACTCTTGCCGCACTGGACAACCGGGTGACTAAGGAAGGGAAAAAGAAGCCATACCTCTGCACTGGTGAACAATTGCCATCTCATCCCTAATAACCTTAGCTGCATCAAAGTCATATTCATTGATCAAGCACCATATAAGAGTTGCCCGAGGACCATTCACCTCACTATTGTTCCGTGAAAGCATCAATCGATTGTTGATGATGTGTAACCAACACTTCCCCTCAGTGGTCAATGAAATTCGCGATCCCTAATTAACCACACCACCTCCTTCCCTAGTACACAATCATCTCGAAGAACATCACCCACAGTTATGGTTCTCTGTTGTGCATCACAAAGAGGTTGCCTTTAAACACTTGGTCCCATACTTAGGTAGGTTGTATGTCCGTTGGATGGCCTCCCACGAAAAGTCCACCTTTTCATCCTCACATTACACAGATAATCCTCATGCTCTGGACAATTCGCATAGAATTCCCTCATGACAGATAAATTGGCTTCATTATGTTCTTCGAAGAATATTCCCAACCCTCGACGGACTAAATCATCATGCACTTTGGGACACTTGTTGAGGAGGGTACCTACGTCATTTCCCCTTTAAGACACGGGTTTCTTATCCGCCTTGCTACGAAAACGGTCCTGAGCATCCCAGCAGACAAACTTGTTTTGATCATAGGGTCGAGGAGGTGCAGCATCACTTGATCTAGAAATACCCACACCCTTCCATTTGGACGTGCCCGTCTTCTTACCAGTAGAAGTGCTCAGGGTCTTCCTTTTCTTTGAAGTGTCCATTTCACACCTACAATAACCTAAACAAAGATAAGTGATTGTACACACACATAGTCCCAATGGGCTACTCAAACTTCACCCCATATAGTGTCCTCAATCATGCATTCTAAGCATCCTTCTCATGTCATCAATTCCGTTGACATTAAAACTCACTGTCACAACCAAAAACCCCCCACCAAGTAGTGATGGCACATAACGCAACCCGCTAGATAAGCTAGATAGTATAAGTTACTAGCAAACTAAGAAATTAGCAATATAATTAATAAACAGTGCAACAAAATTCAATACAGCTATCCCAAGGACTGGTATACAAGTCAAGAGCCACTATGATTTAGATTTACAAAGCTGGGAAAATGAATAAATACAATATCTATTTAGAAATTACATAAACAAAAATGAAATCCTAAGCTACCATGAACAAAAAGGTAGCGTGAATCTAGTACGCTGGAATATCTCCAATGCAAGCTCCGTCTCCACAGCTACTCAGCCCCAAAATCTGCAAGGTGCAAAAGTATAGTATGAGTACAACATACCCTATGTACCCTATGTACGAGGTTTTTAAGTAAAAAGATACTCACTTGTCAAATATCCTGTGCAATATAAGACTGGCAACAAGATGTATAGCAGAAAAGGAATAACTAAAATCTCATCAGAACAAGTGATACTAATTCAATACAAGTAAAGGCTCAGTTTTCACAACAAATCATCAAATATAATCGCATACACATAGTACCTCGTGCCCACATTATCAATCACCCTCGCACAGCAAAGACCTCGTGCCGCAACATAAGTCACACCTGCACAGTAAAGACCTCATGCCACAACATAATCCGATTTCGTATCAATTGCCAAATAACATGTTCAAGAAAACTTATCAAGAATCAAATATATTACTGCATGATGCCAACTTCCTCATCTCGTCAATCCAATATGCTACCGAAAACATGAGATATCAACTTCACATAGATAAAACCATCTTGGCAACCAAATCATCAAGTAATAACAGAGATATAGATTAGCATGTTACAAACAACACAACATATAATGTAAAAATGCATGACACACATAAGGAAATCATGAACACAACAAGAAAGACCCTCTTGTACCAACACATACACATAATCAATAAAAATGCCCCAGGGATATCACATAACATCCCCAATATGCCACCCATATTTTGCCGCGTGAGCATCATAATGAATATTTCCCCTTATATCTCTACATGCGCATAAGCCACTCTTATATCGATGTGTGCGCATCAATAAATACAACCCTTAAGTCGTCGCATGCGCATCTAGCCCCCATTATCTCGCTGCATGCGCATCACAAATGAAATGCCTCCCTTATGTCACCGCATGCACACCTACAATCATTCCACACAACATGTCCACATGTGCCACAACAACACAACAATGCGAAATAACAAATTATCATCAACCGGCATATTCTTATAACTCATCAATAAAGCACACAAGGACATAATAAGAATAAAATTGCTAATAAACCATAATCAAGGTTAAATCAAGTACAACAACCAAGTCCAAGTAGTCGTTCAAAGAATCACATATGTATAACAAAGTGTACACGCCCCAATCAAGGCACATTACTAAAACTAATCCGGATGTGTATTCATAGCTTACATGTATCTATCCCCAAGACAAATATAGCATAAGTCTCAAGATTTGTCACCATGTTCAACATAAGGAACCAATAGCCTAAAATCATAATCATGGTTAAATCAAGTATAGCAATCAAGTCCAAGTAGTCGTTCAAAGAATCACATATGTATCACAGAGTGTACACGTCCCAATCAAGGCACATTACAAGATCGAATCCGGATGTGTATTTATAGCCTACGTGTATCTATCCCCAAGGCAAATATAGCATAAGTCTCAAGATTTGTTCACCATGTTCAACATAGGGTACTAGTAGCCTCAACACTCCTCTAGCACGGTTTATAGTACTCACGAAGTCGATTAATTTAATAGCACATTGAATTAAGAAAAATCCACAACCAAATAAGGCATAGAGTAAGCTAGAATCTCCCCCCGAGCATGAATACCCATGGCACATGTATATACGTTCGTCACCTCATATATACATTACCCCACATGTAGCAAATAATAACAATTAGTAGGAAAAATTCCCTCAATCAAAAGTTAGGGAAGACACTTACCTCAAACAAGCCAAAACAATACTCTAAAATTGCCTTCCCGCATGAATCGACCTCCAAATGGCTCGAATCTAGGCAAAAACAACTCAATAACATCAAATAATGCCATAGGGATCAAACCCAAATGAAAAAAGTCGAATCTCTAATCAAATACTCAAAGTCAACCAAAAAGTCAACTCGGGCCCCCACTCTGGAACACGACAAAACTAACAAATCCCGAATACTCATTTGAATACGAGTCCAAATATATAATTGCTTTTCAAATCCAAATTCAATTTCATGTTCAAAACCCCAAAATATATTCTCTTAAATTCAAGTCAAAAACCCCCCAAATTTCTTCTCTTCACACCCTTGATTTAGGTATAATAACCCATGAAAAATAAGATATATAATCAAAATAAAGATAAAATTAAAACTACTTACCCTCATGATTTGGGTGTTTATCTCCTCCAAAATCGCCATACTCGTGCTCTAAGAACACAAAAAGTAAAGAAAATGAGCTTAAAATCCAGAAATTAGACATTTTGAAGCTTTGCCAGTCGTCCTTCTTCACGATCGCGGTCACCAACCACGCGATCGCTTTTCAAAAAATGTCCAACATGATTTTATCCTTAGCGATCACGGCCAAGAAGCCTTGCGATCACGATGAACAAACTTGTGAAATACTTGCCCAATTCTTCCCAGACAGCCTCTAGTGCAACGGTCATAACTTTTTATATAAATCTCCAAATGATAAACGGTTTGATTTTCTGAAAGAGACACAAATGTCTATAACTTTCACTGTTTAGATCACCCAAAATTCCTTATAGATTACAAGATATAAGCTCCGGAAGTCAGCCCGGTGACAGCGAAAATTTCTTCTTCGCAATCGCGAACGCAATCAACAATTCGAGAAATACATTTTACTCTTCGCGAATGCGGCCCAGATCTCCATGATCTCGATGTACACACTTGTAGCCAAAAACAAGCAATTGGAAAGAGCCTAAAGATGGTCTAAAACCACCTAGAAACCACCCCAGCCCCTCGGGCCCCCGTCCAATCATACCAACAAGTCCATATACCTAATCCAAACTTATCTAAAAGCTCGAAACATCACAAATAACATCAAAACCAAGAATCAAAGATCATGATCAATCTCTTAACTTTCATACCGTCAAACTTCATCGAACGCGTCTGAATCCTACCAAATCAACTCGGTATTAAACCAAACTTTGAGCACAAGTCCCAAATGATAAAAAGGACCCCTTCCAAGTCCCGAAATAACCATCCAAGCCTGATAGCCACAAAGTCAACTCACGATCTAACTCATGAAATTTCTAAACCTTCAAATTTCTAACTTTTGCGAAATAGAGCAAAATCAACCTAGGAACCTTCAAATCCAAATCCGGATATATATGCGTAAGTCCAAAATTACCATACGAACCTATTGAAATAATCAAAACATGAATGTGAGGTCGTTTACTCACAAGTCAAACCTTGGTCAACTCATCCAACTTAAAACTTCTAAATTGAGAATTACTCTTTCGAGTTAATC
This sequence comes from Nicotiana obtusifolia, assembly GCA_002018475.1. Taxonomy (NCBI): domain Eukaryota; kingdom Viridiplantae; phylum Streptophyta; class Magnoliopsida; order Solanales; family Solanaceae; genus Nicotiana; species Nicotiana obtusifolia. The sequence goes on along the minus strand of MCJB01019854.1, from coordinate 132,084 downwards.
CCGAACTTCCCAAAAATCAAGACAAACCATGCTCGCAAGTCGTAATAAATCATATGAAGTTACTCAAAAGACTTCAAACCACCAAACGGAATGCCAATTCCTGAAATGGCCGATCGGGCGCTGCATTCCCCTCCCCCCACTTAAACATATGTTCATCATTGAACATGCCAAGAGTCATTCCAAAACAATCAAATCATTGTATATCCTCACCATACACATGCCTATGCATGACCCCACGTAACCTCAAATCATATAATTCTGTCAACACAACCTATACCAAAGATTCTTTCTTCGACCTTAGTCCATAATCCTTAGAACAAAGTTCCAATATCCGAAATTCCATATAAGATCAGATTCTCACATATACACTGCATAAGTCTAAACAAGTTGCATCAAGCCATAACCATATTCCAAGATATAATCACACGATGTACCATATAACTCAAGTACTCATAGTAATATCTTCCGACCACAATAGTTGCTCATTACTAAACTTGGTACTGGTAATATAACCCATATCAAATAAAATTGTGTTCCAAACCTTTATAACACAGTTAATGATGTCAGAAACATGTAGAAACTCATAACCACTCACCCAATCAACAATTCATGGAGTTCTCTAATTCGACAAAACCCATTGCCAAACTCTATGGTGATAATTAACATTCTTATCCAAACATACCTTATCCAAACATACCTTATCCAAGTTCGATTGCACTAAGTCTAAGTCCAATGATCTCATCTCATCCATTACAAGCTATTCGATCGACAAGCCACAGCAAATGCAACCTAGTCACATACGATGCAATATGTACCCAACAAGCAACAACTCAAATATAACCGAAGATGGAAAGAGAACCAAATGAGAGAACTATCTAACAAGTCCAATAGGTACAACCCCAATGGTACCATACTATGAATCCATCCCACAAGGGAGAATCAAAACACACAAGATAACCACGAAGAATCTCATCCTAACATAGCCCCATTGCAGCACGTAGCCCAGTCCAAACATATCAATCCACATGGAATACACATCGAGCCATAATGCTCATAATCAATAACCACATGTGTTTAATAGCAAATACGTGAAATGCATGACCATAAGCATTGTGAAACGGATAGCACTATATACCACTAATAGGAAAAGCATGACTAAGGTGCAATAAGCAACTCAATATCCCAAGAGCCATCTCGCTCCAAATCTCACCACTAGGACTGAACAGAACCACATCATACATGTGAATAGCCAAGTAGTCTCACAACCCGTCGTAGCATAAGAGAGAAACATATGAAACAAATCAAGGTATGGATAACATGCTTTTCACCCAATGACACAACCACAGTAAATGATGAGCACGAGTGAGAAAACTCGATCCCATGACGGATACACGTTCTCAATAGGCCTACCAATGGACCTCAAAATAAATTATGATCATCCTAAAATAGGTAAATAACCTTCCAAAAGTCCATAGTAACCTATCCATAACACACACCACCAGCTGTCTAACTCTTAACATATCGTCACAGCCCACAACCAAGGAATAGTCTGCATCTCAGAACATCCAGCCTCTAAACCTCAAGAATATAGGAACCTCTATATCCGATCCCAACTCCACTCCTCAATAACTGATACATCACCCGTACACAATCATCTCACTGAAAATACTCACATAAATCTTTTACGCCACGTAGCAAAAGCTTGAACATCAGCAATCAACATCTACATGATTACCATAGTACTAGCTAAGGACCCACAAGTCAAAAACACAATGTGTCTCCTAACAGTCACACCCTTCTCAGGCGATACAATGTGGTACTAACATCCTCTAAACATCTGGAATCTCCCATGCCATCTAGAAATCATGACCTTCCATTCAAAACTAAATTGCAACCTTGTACTTGCAACTCTCAATTCCACACAACGCACCACAACTGTCATGCTAACTAATGAAAATACAAAATCTAATAATCAACTCCAAATCACAAGCAGGATAAATACCTCATCAACCAAGAATCTTCTATTTAACTCAATCCCGGAGAAAAAATCACAATGCGTAACGAACTCCCCACGCTGGTAGAGTACATCAACCGCAAGTCACGGCCAAACCATTGCAAGCTCTTTGGAACCCATTTGCTCATAATCAAATCATTAGAACTAAATCTGTCTAAATTAACCAAGTCATTTAGACTGCTAAAAGCCGGAGTACCTCAACATGAAAATGCCTGCACTGAAGGACCCTTTAACGAATCTGAAGTTGCTCCTCTCACCTTCTAATACCACAATGTAGAATAACTAATGATATAGTGTACCGCAAGTCTCGGCACCATCCGAAGTAAGCCCAATTCCTAACCATACGCAAAATTTGGAAATCCTTAAATACCACATACGTGTCATGAACCCGTTGGAACCTTCTCGAAAACTCATTCACCTAGCCCAAAATTATCCTCGATGAGAACTTTCTCAAATCGTAGCCAATCCGCAAGCACATCTTAGTCCAAGAATTAATATAACGCATGACCATGCAATCTGATTCTCAATGACAGACTCCCCCACTTGGCTCGAAGCCATATAACACATTGTCTATAACCAATAGCACCCTTCTTCATAGTTGCCCTGGTCGCACTGTTAATCAGTTGAATACTTTATAAACTCATGTGGAACTAGTCAATAAACACTCCTAAGACTATGCCAAGAGCATACTCATCCTTGTGACAATTGTGTGAACTTCTTCAAGCCCTTCGAAATGGTAGCATATGCATTCTACTGAATAGAAGCCCCATATGCATCGCATAACCTCAAATCCCACTGGCTAGCCTCAAATCAACATATTCCCATGACCCTACCATGGTCATAACAACTAGGCAACCAATTAATCCTCCCAAGTTCGTACTCATCAACTAGATACAAGAATCTGCTGCCTCCCACAAAGGAACAACTAAAGATCTACCACCGCATCCGCTTACAAGACTAAATGACATAACACAACTATAATCAAGAATCCATAGCCCTTCGTAGTCCATCCACAGTATCACAAACCGTCGGTTCATAGCTGATACCGAGTGTGCAACATCATATACGAGTGAATGGAAGGAAATCAAAGGTATAAGCTTCAAGCTGAAACAAAGTCACACGATAAGAGAAAGATGGGAATTTTCCTAGATAGCATGTAGCCTCTCGAAGATAAGTATGGATGTCATCATATCGATCCGCAAGACTCTATTAGACACTTGCTCATGACTCGTAGAATTTATGAACCTAGAGTTCTGATACCAACTTGTCACGATCCAAAAATCCCCTTCCAAGTCGTGATGGCACCTAACCCAACCCGTTAGTTAAGCCAAACAGTATATGTTACAACCAAACTGAGAAATCAAAAATATATTTAATAAACACTGCAACAGAATTCAATATAACTATCCTAAGGACTGGTAATGCATGTCAAGAGCCAGTGTGATTTAGATTTACAATGCTGGGGAAATGAGTAAATACAATATTTGTTTGGAAATTACATAAACAGAAATGAAATCCTAAGCTACCATGAAATCAGTACGCTGGAATATCTCTAAAGCAAGCTCCGTCTTCATAGCTACTCAGCTCCAAATTCTGCGTGCAAGGTGCAGAAGTGTAATATGAGTACAACCGATCCCATGTACTCAGTAAGTATCTTGACTAACCTCAAAGAAGTAGTGCCAAGGTTTTTAAATCAAATGATACTCACTTGTCAAATAACATGTGCATTATATCAAAGACTAGCAAGAGGATGTATAGCATAAAAGCAATAACTAAAATCTCATCAGAACAAGTGATAACAATTCAATACAAGTAAGGCTCAGTCTCCACAACAAGTCATCAAATAGAATCGCAAACACAAGAGACCTCGTTCCCACATTATCAATCACCATCGCATGGCAAAGACCTTGTGTCATAACATAAGTCGCAGCGGTGCGATAAAGACCTTGTGCCACAATATAATTTGATTTCGTATCAATTGCCACATAACACATTCAAGAAAAGTTATCAAGAATCAAATATATTACTGCATGATGAAACCTTCCCCATCTCGTCAATCCAATATGCTACTAACAACTCAATAAAACATGAGATATCAACTTCACGTATATAAAACCATTACAGTGACCAATTCATCAAGTAAAAACAGAGCCTTAGATTAGCATGTCAGAAACAACGCAACATATAGGGTGTGTTTGGTATGAAGAAAAATGTTTTCCATGAAAAATGAGTGATTTTATCACTTATGTTCCCTTGTTTGGTCGGTGAGTGGAATACTTTTTTCATAAAATATTTTCTTGTGTTTGGTTAGAGAGTAGGTGAGGTGGGCGGAGTGGGGTGGATTGGTGGGAATGGGGAATAGGGTGGGGAAGGTTGAGAAGGAGTTTTGGAAAATGTTTTTCCTTCTCTTAATAAGGAAAACATTTTCCTCCAATTGGAAGAAAATGAGTTCATTAGCAAAATGTTTTCCAAAACATGTAAGCTAACCAAACATGAAAAAATTGAAAAATATTTTCTGAAAAATATTTTCCTTCATACCAAACACAACCATAATGTAAAAATGCATGACACACATAAGAAAATCATGAGTACAAAAAGAATGTCCCTCTTGTACCACCACACATACATAATAAATAAAAATGCCCCCGGGCTATCACATAACATCCCCACAATACCGCCCTTACTTTTCCACGTAAGCATCACAATGAATATCTTCCTTATATTGTGACACGTGCATAAGCCACCCTTATCTCGTTGCGTGCGCATCAATAAACACCACCATTATGTCGCCGCACGCATATTTATCCACCCTTATCTCGCCGCATGCGCATCACAAAGGAAATACCTCCCTTATGTCGCCGCATGCGCATTTACAATCAGTTTACACAACATGTCCACATGTGCCACAACAACACAATAATGCAAAATACCAAATTATCATCAAGAGGCACATTCTCATAACTCATCAATAAAGCGCACAAGGACATGATAACAAAAAAATGCGGATAAAACATAATCATGGTTAAATCTAGTATAGCAACTAAGTTCAAGTAGTCGTTCATATGTATCACATAGCGTACACGTCCCAATCAAGGCACATTACAAGATCGAATCCGGATGTGTATTTATAGCCTACGTGTATCTATCCCCAAGGCAAATATAACATAAGTCTCAAGATTTGTTCACCATGTCCAACATAGGGTACTAGTCGCCTCAACATTCCTCTAGCATGGTTTATGGTACTCATGAAGTTGATTAATTTAATAGCACATTGAATTAAGAAAAATCCACAACCAAATAAGGCATAGAGTAAGCTAGAATCTCCTCAAGCATGAATACCCATGGAACATGTATAAACGTTTGTTACCTCATATATATATCATCCCCACATGTAGCAAATAATAACAATTAGTGGAAAAAAATTTCTCAACCAAAGCTAGGCAAGACACGTACCTCAAACAAACCAAAACAATACTCTAAAAATGCCTTCCCGCGCGACTCGACCTCTGATTAGATCAAATCTAGCCAAAAATAACTCAATAATATCAAATAATTCCATAGGAAACAAACCCAAATACCGAATAATCATTCAAATATGAGTCCAACTATATAATTGGTTTCCAAATCCAACCTCAATTTCATGTTCAAAACCTCAAAATCATTCTCTTAAATTCAAGTCCAAAAAACCCCCAATGTTTTCTCTTCAAATCCTTTATTTAGGCGTAATAACCTATGAAAAAATAAGATATATAATCAAAATAAAGATAAAACTACTTACTCTCATGATTTAGGTGTTTATCTCCACCAAAATCGCCTTACTTGTGCTCCAAGAACTCAAAAAGTAAAGAAAATAAACTCAAAATCATGAAATTTAACATTTTAAAGCTCTTCCAGTCATCCTTCTTCACGATCGCAGTCACTAACATCGCGATCATGGTTCATAAAATATCCAGCATGATTTTACCCTTCGCGATTGAGGCCAAGAAGCCCCGCGATCGCAATGAACAAACTTGTGAAATACTTGCCCAACTCTTCTCATAAAGCCTCTAGTGTGACGGTCATAACTTTCAGTATAAACTCAAAATGACAAACGGTTTTGATTTTGTGAAAAATAAACACAAAGGGCTACAACTTTCATTCTTAGATCACCTCAAAACTCCTTATATATTGCAAGATATAAGCTCCTAAAGTTAGCCCAGTGCCAGCAGAAATTTCTTCTTCGCGATCGCAAACAGACTCTCCATGAACGCGATTCACAATTCCAGAAATGCATTTTGCTCTTCACGAATGCGAGCCAGAGCTTCGCGATTGTGAAGTACACACCTGTAGCCAAAACCCAGCATTAAAAAGAGCCTAAAAATGGTCCCGAGACCGTCCCGAAACTCACCCGATCCCCTCGAGACCCTGTCCAATCATACCAATACGTCCATATACCTAATACATACTTATCCAAAAGCTCGAAACATCACAAATAATATCAAAACAAAGAATTGAATATCATGATCATTCTCTTAACTTTTAAACCTTCAAACTTCGCCGAACGCATCTGAATCCAACCAAATCAATTCGGTATGAAATCAAACTTTGCACACAAGTTCCAAATGATAAAATGGACCCCTTCCAAGTCCCGGAATAATAATCCAAACCCGATAGCCACAAAGTCAACTCACAGTCAAACTTATGAACTTTCTAAAACTTCAAATTTTCAACTTTTGCCAAATAGAACAAAATCAACCTACGAACCTTCAAATCCAAATTCGGATATATTCCTAAGTCTAAAATCACCAAACGAACCTATTGAAACCATCAAACACATGAATCCAAGTTCCTTACTCAAAAATCAAAACTTGGACAACTCATCCAATTTAAAACTTCTAATTGAGAATTACTCTTCAAAATTAATCCCGAACTTCCCAAAAATCAAAACAAATCATGCTCGCAAGTCATAATACATCATATGAAGTTACTCAAGACTTCAAACCACCAAATGAAACGCCAATGTCCAAAACGACTGAATGGGTCATTACATTCACCTATTACAAGTTCAACCTCGAAATCAAGGTGAATTTCCTCAGGTGACTAACAATTGCTAAAGGCACACATCAAAATTCACATAATTCCCTTTTGTGGCATTAAGTCAAACATTTCACATGCACAATTTCTCTTGCTCATCAAAATTATGTAATCAACCATAGATTGACTACAATAACAAAGAAATCAAGTGTAGAGCACACCAAAAACATACACACAAACTTGCATAATTCCCAATTGAGACATGTATTTCAAACCAAGAAGAAAAAGAGGAAGACAAGAGTAAGCATACCTGAGATTCAACAAATGAGGTGCAAAATCTTGAATGGTAGCAGAAGGGGAAGAAACGAGTTAGAGAGAGGGGGAGAGAAAAGGATGAATTGGAGAAGAGTTAGCGATTATGTTAGAGGGGTTAGGGTAGAATTAGGTTTTCCCCTTTTTTCTGTTATTGAAAATAGGAAGAATAGAGAAGAGAGAAAAAATCGGCTAAAAATTAAAAGGGAAGAATAACTTACCTGGGTGTACGGTTTGGTGCGCGCTCGGGTTGAAACTTCTGATGCCGCACACATATGGCAGACGGACTATAAAATGTGCGCGCTCAAGGCCCCTCGTGTGCATTCGCGCACGTCCAACGCACCCCATTGTCGAGTTTTGCATGCTCGTGCGCGTTTGCATCTCCGTGCACATGTAAGTGCGTAAAACGCACAGCTGCATCCTTAATTTTCCCATCTAATCACATATACATCTCTGCAACTTCAGAAATTCTCACTATACACTAAATCTCTACTCTTCTATAAGAAAAACAAAATCAACCTAACTTTACGCTACAAATAAATAAATAAAACAAAGACTTGCAAAGGGATTATAGGTATCCCTAGAGCTTTTGAATGGCTATTGTCACGAACCTAATTTTCCTCCGTAGGATGTCGTGATGGCACCTAGTCTTTAAGACTAGGTAAGCCTAACATACTCGTAGAATATAACTGAGATAATGATAAAACTCTCAAATCACTCATTAACTATCATAAAAGAACTATGTTACTAAAAAGAAATAGACTCCCAAAATCCGGTGAGATCAAGTCACAAGCTCTAAAAGAAGGTACTGAACATCCCTGTACAATAGTATTTATAAAAAGGGAAAGAAAATTAAATAGAACTACATAGAGGGTGATTCTGAGGCCTGCGGACGTCGGCAGATATACCTTGAAGTCTCCAGATCTGAACTCGACTCACGGGTGCCTGGACTGGTAAGAAGTACCTGGATCTACACAAGAAGATGTGTAGAAACGTAGCATGAGTACACCACAATGGTACCCAATAAGTGCCAAGCCTAACCTCGATAAAGTAGTGATGAGGTCAGGTCAAGACCCTACTAGAATAAATAAGAAACTGAACAGGTATATAACAGCATAATAGTGATAAACAACGGAAATGAAACAATGAAGAAATAGACCAAGAATAGCTACGCAGAACTAAGGCAAATAATGCATTACGGAAGAATACAAGGAATGATATGCCAAGGAAAGAAAGAAACCAAAACACAAGTGAAGTAATAGAAAAGTATCAACAAGAATCACTACCAAAGTACCGCCGCGTAGTCTCAAATCATAAAACAATCACAATCTTTCCTTATATCACTGAGGGAGCCTTGCATTTAGTTTGAAAATTATTTTTCCCAAAATAGCTTCCCGCGTTTTAGCCCACGTTATCACACCGCATGTCTTTAAGTAGTTCCCCTACTAGCAACACGCGTATCAAACCCACCGTATCTCACCGCATGCTTTTCAACCCCAAGCCTTATTCCACCGCATGCGTATCAATATCATAACGTATCACAAATCGCATCTCAAGTGCCCAATATCACAACTTGCCAAAGAAGTCAACAATAATGGTGTTTCCACAATTTAATAACCCTTGGCATGCACAAGAGTCTCAACAATAACAATCGAAAGTGAATAACTCAACAAGAATGGTATTTCACAACTTTACAACTTTGCCTCAATGTGAATCACGGCCTTTATAACTCAATACCAATTTCAACAACAAGATATTCCAAGAATAACAACCTCAAGTAAGGAACTCAACGGTTAAATAATGAATAAGGAATAGAGAAAACAATAACTTCAACCAAACATGTAAGGACAATTAACAAGTAAGAGATAAGACTAGTAAAGCATGTGAAGATGAACTAATGATGATGAATATAACATATTATGGTAACTCGATTAAAGGCATGAAAGGAATCAATATAGCTAAAACCGGTCAATTACCACATTTAGCCCGTGTACACACTAGCCACCTAGCGTATACGGCTTCCACATATCATAATTAGCACAAAACAACACCAGTCTTACGGGGTAGTTCCCACACACAAAGTTACGCAAGTCACTTACCTCAAAACACGCTAACTCAATCCACTAGTAAGCCTTTCCTGCGACTATCCAGCTCCGAACGGCTCGAATCTAGCCAAAACAACTTCATACCATAAATATAAATTGTAGGAAGTTATTCCAAACAATAAATTTGCAATCTTTAAAGAGAAATAAAAAGTTAACCTAAAAGTCAACCCGGGGCTCGCGTCTTGGAACCTAACCAATATTACAAAATTTGAACACCCATTCGATAACGAGTTCAACCATACAAGAATAACTAAAATCTGACTTCAAATCACCTTTCGGATCTCCAAAATTTAGTCTAAGAAGTTTTCACAATTTTTACCCATATTTCAAACTCCAATCACTAATTAAATGATGAAAATAATAATGGATTCATGTAATATATCCAAATCCGAGTTAAAATCACTTACCCCGATAATTTCCTTGAAACTCCCTCAAAAAATCGCCACAAACCGAGCTCTGTAAGTCCAAAAGATGAATAATAAGATGAAACCCTCGTTTTGAAATTTGAGCACTGCTGCTAGTCGTCCTCTATCGCGATCGCGGACAAAGACTCGCGATCGCGTAGAATAATTCTCCCCAGCTCAATAAACACTCTTCGCGATTGCGTGAAGCCAGTCACGAACACGATGACCAGCTTCCTCCACCCACGCGATCGCGTCTCAGGTCACGCGAACGTGATGCACAAGTGTGCCTCAGCTCCTAGCCTTGTCTTCCTTATACGCGAAAGAAATATACCTCATGCATTCACAATGAACAATCTCGACAAACTTCCCAATCGCACCCTTACCTTCGCGAATGCAAAGAGAAAATTCCTAGCAGTCCCTAATGACTCTACGCGATCGCGGGAGAACCTTCGCGAACGCGTAGAAGGAAACTAGAAAAAAAAACCAGCAGCTTCAGCAATTCAATCAAGTCCAAAAATGATCCGATTTCAATCCTACTCACATCTGGGGGCCCCGAGACTCCGTCCGAATATACCAACAAGTTCCAAAATACATAATGGACCTACTAGAGGCCAAAAATTACATCAAACAATATCGATTCTATGAATTGTAACCCAATTCAAGTCTATTGAAACTATGAACATCTGACTTCCAAAACTAACATTGTATCATACCAAAACAACTCTGATTGACCTAAAATTTTGCGCACAAGTCATAAATGACATGATGGACCTATTCTAACTTCCGAAATCAGAAACCGACCCGATTCAGCAAAATCAACTCCTGGTCAAACTTCTCAACCTTCCAAATCTTCAACCTTCTAACTTTCTCCACTTCAAGCCGAAACGACCTACGGACCTCCAAATCAACATTCAGACACGCTCCTAAGTCCAAAATCACCATACGGAGCTATTGGAACCAACAAACTCCATTCCGGAGTCATCTACACAAAGGTAAAACTACGGTCAACACCTTCAACTTAAACTTTCAACTTAGGGACTATGTGTCTCGTTTCACTCCGAAACTCACCCAAAACCAAAACCAAACACCCCCGAAAAATTAGATAACAATAATACAACATAGAGGAGGCAATAAATAAGGGATCTGGGCTAATATACTCAAAATGAACGGCGGGGTTGTTACATCCTCCCCCTCTTTAAACAAGCGTTTGTCCTCGAACGAGTATAGAGACATACCTAAAGTGGTGAAAAGTTGAGGATAACGGCTTCGCATATCATGCTCGGTCTCCCAAGTCATCTCCTCGACTGATTGACCCCTCCACTGAACTTTCACTAAAGCAATGCTCTTCGACCTCAACTTTCGGACCTGCCTATCCAAAATGGCCATCGGCTCCTCAATATAAAACAAATCCTTGTCCAAGTGGACTCAGCTAAAACCAACACATGAGACGGATCACCGTGATACTTCCGGAGCATAGAAACATGAAATACCGGATGAACTGGAGCTAGACTAGGTGGCAATGTAAGCTTGTAAGCCACCTCTCTAATCCTCTCAAGAATCTCAAAAGGTCTGATATAACTAGGGCTCAACTTGCCCTTCTTCCCTAACCTCATAACACTCTTCATGGGCGAAACCCGGAGCAAGACCCACTCCCCAACCATGAATACAACATCGCGAACCTTCCGATCCGCATAACTCTTCTGTCTAGATTGGGCTGTATGAAGCCGATCATGAATCAAGCCGATCATGAATCAACTTAACCTTTTCCAAAGCATCCTGAACCAAGTCAGTACCCAATAGTGTAACCTCACCCGGCTCAAACCAACCCACCGGGGACCGACACCGCCTACCATACAAGGCCTCATACGGAGCCATCTGAATACTCGATTGGTAGCTGTTATTGTAGGCAAACTCCGCAAGCAGCAAGAATTGATCCCAAGAATCCCCGAACTCCATAACACAGGCACGAAGCATATCCTACAATATCTGGATAGTGCACTAGGATTGTCCATCCGTCTGAGGGTGGAATGTTGTACTCAACTAAACCCGTGTGCCTAACTCACACTGTACGGCCTTCCAGAATTGCGATGTAAACTGCATACCCTGGTCAGAGATGATGGATACCGGCATGCCATGAAGTCGGACAATCTCGTGAATATAGACCTGAACCAGCTTCTCTGAAGAATAAGTAGTCACCACTAGAATGAAATGAGCCGACTTGGTCAACCTATCCACAATCACCCGTTCTGCATCAAACTTCTTCTGAGTCCGTGGGAGCCCAACAACGAAGTCCATGGTAACTCGCTCCCATTTCCACTCGGGAATCTATAGCCTCTGAAGCAAACCACCTGGCCATTGATGCTCATAATTCACTTGCTGACAATTCAGGCACCGAGCTACATACTCCACGATGTCTTTCTTTATCCTTCATTAGTAGTGCTGCCTCAAGTCCTGTACATCTTGGCGACACACGAATGAATGGAGTACCGTGAACTATTGGCCTCCTGAAGAATCAACTCACACAAACCATTCACATTGGGCACACACAGCCGACCCTGCATATGCAACACACCATCATCCCCAATAGTAACCTCCTTGGCATCGCCGTGCTGAATCATGTCCTTGAGGACAAGCAAATGGAGGTCGTCATACTGATGCTCTCTGATACAATTATTTAGCAAAGACCAAAATACCACGCATGCCAAAACTCGACTCGGTTCCGAAACATCCAATCTAACAAATTGGTTGGCCAAGGCCTGAACATCCAATGTTAATAGCCTCTCCGCTGTCGGTAGATATGCTAGACTGCCCAAGCTCTCCGCCTTCCGACTCAAGACATCGGCCACCATATTAGCCTTCCCGGGATAATATAGAATGGCTATATCATAGTCCTTAAGCAACTCTATCTATCTCCGCTATCGCAAGTTAAGATCCTTCTATTTGAACAGATGTTGTAGACTCTGGTGGTCAGTATAGACCTCACAATAGCTGAACAATAGCTGCTAATTCCAAGTCGTGGACAGGATAATTCTTCTCATGCACCTTCAGCTGTCTAGACTCGTAAGCAATCACCCTACCTTCTTGCATCAACACCGCGCCGAGGCCAACACGTGACGCATCACGGTACATGGTGTAAGACCCCGAACCCGTAGGCAATACCAACACTGGGGCTATAGTCAAAGCAGTCTTGAGCTTCTGAAAGTTCTCCTCACACTCCTCGGTCCATCTGAACGGATCACCCTTCTTGGTCAATCTGGTCATAGGTGCAGCAATAGATGAGAAACCCTCTACGAAACGACGGTAATACCCTGCCAATCCAAGAAAACTCCGGATCTTAGTAGTTGAAGACGGTTTAGGCCAACTCTATATTGCTTCAATCTTCTTCCGATCTACCTTGATCCCCTCACTCGACACCACATGACCCAAAAATGCCACTGAATCAAGCAAGAATTCACACTTTGAAAATTTTGCATACAACTTCTTTTCTCTTAAGGTCTGGAATACAATCCTCAAGTGCTTCTCGTGATCCTCCTAGCTCCGGGAGTACACCAAGATATCGTCAATAAACACAATGACGAATGAGCCAAGGTAGGGTTGGAATACGTTGTTCATCAAGTGCATGAATGTTGTTGGGGCGTTATTCAGCCCAAATGACATCACAAGGAACTCGTAGTAACCATACCGAGTCCTAAAAGTAGTTCTCAAAATATCCGGATCCCGAATCTTCAACTAATGATAGCCTGACCACAAATCAATCTTTGTTAACCCTGTAGCTTATCAAATAGGTCATCAATGCGTGGAAATGGATACCTGTTCTTCACTGTAACCTTGTTCAACTGCCGATAATCAATACACATGCGCATAGAACCATACTTCTTCTTTATAAACAAGACCGGGGCACTCAAGGTGACACACTGGGTCGAATGAAACCCTTATCAAGCAACTCTTGCAACTGCTCCTTTAACTCATTCAACTGCACTGGGGCCATACGGTATGGTGGAATGGAAATGGGTTGAGTGCCCGGTAACAAATCATTACCAAACGATAGCAGTGTCAAACACTGACATCCCTCACAAAGGCTAGATATGAATCACACCTGTTCCAAACCATTCATTTTGCCTTAAGAAAAGACACCACCCTACTAGGAACGTAATCCAATGTACCCCTCCACTCCAACCACGGAAAACCTAGCAAAGCTAACGTCATTGTCTTGACATAACAATCAAGAATAGCATGATAGGGCGACAACCAGTCTATGCCCAAAATAACCTCAAAATCTACCATACTGAGCAACAATAGATCAACTCTAGTCTCAAAACCACCAAGAACAACTAAACACGACCGATACACAGGGTCAACAATAATAGAATCTCCCATAGGCGTGGACACATAAACAGGAGAACTCAAGGAATCACGAGATATACCCAAATATGGAGCAACGTAAGATGATACATATGAACAAGTGGAGCTCGGATCAAATAAGACAAATGCATCTCTATGACAAACCGGAACAATACTTGTGAATAACTGAGTTTGATGCAGCTGCCTCCGTCCTACCTAGAAAAGCATAACTTCTGGCCTGGCCTCCCCCTCTAGGGAGACCCTTACCCACCTGACCTCCACCCCTAGCTTGCTGAGTAGGTGGAGTAGCAACTGTTGCGGTAACCACAACTTGAGAAGTCTCGGGACCATATGGAATATGTGGAGCCTGAGTAGTCAATGGAGGTGCACCCCTCCTGAGTCTGGGGCAGTCCCTCACCATATGACGGTATCACCACACTCAAAACAAGCTCTCATTGGACGTGGCTGCTAAAATGGTCAGGCCTGGCTGGCTGGACTGACTGCTGAAAGTACCCCGTGTAGGAGGTGCGCACCACTATATGTGCTAGAATCTCGAGGCCTCTTGGCCTTCCTATCCTCTCTCTCCCCACCCCACATACCCTCCAATCTTCGAGCAATCTGTACCACTTAGTGGTATAGGGTATCAGTCTCCAACTCTCGAGTCATGCTGAATCTAATACCACAGTTGAGCCCCTCAATAAATCGACGGACTCGCTCTCTCACTGTGGAAACTAAGGCAGGTGCATGTCTGGAAAACTCACTGAACCTGACAGCATACTCTGATACGATCATAGCACCCTGGCGCAACAGCTCAAACTCTGCGTACCATGCATCTTGAAGGCTCTGGGGGACGAACTCTCTCAGGAACATCTCTAAAAATTGAGCCCATGTGAGTGAAGCTGACTCGGGGGGCTACCCAACTCGTCCACTGGCCACCGCTAATATGCCGATCCCTTTAGCTAGAACGTAGTAAAAGAAACCCCACTCGTCTCCACAATACCCATAGTATGGAGGATACAGTGGCACTCCTCAAGACAACCATGTGCATCCTCTGAAGCTAAGACGCCAAAAGTAGGAGGGTGGTACTTCTTGTACCTCTCGAGCCTGAGTTGCTCCTCCTCAGATGTTGCTGCCCTAACCTCGGGCTGAACTGGGACAACCGACTACACTGGTATGACCTCTGAGACCTGGTCAACATGGACCCACTGCTCTGGGGTTCGGGCTACGAGAGTCTGTACTCCTCCCTCAGCCTGAGATGTGGCCGGTGCAAGTGGAATCAACCCTGCCTGAGCTAGAGTATCAAACGTGCTTAAGAACTGAGTGCAAAGGTAGCAACAGGCGCATTAGGTGCCTGCCCCGCAACTGGATCTACTTGTGGCTCCTTTGTTGCAGCTCGAGTAGGTGCTCTGGCTGCACCACGTGCCCGTTCTCGGCCTCTGCCCCGGCCTCGGCCTCTTGCGGCTCTAGTAGGGGCCACGGGTGTTCGATCGTCAGATCCAGCAGTGCGTGCCCTCACCATCTATAAGAGAATAGAAAGACAAGATATAGAATTTCAAAGTCAAAAAATTCGCACGATAAGGAATAAAAGAAACGAAGCTTTTCATAAAAATTCCATAGCCATAGCCTATTGAAGATAAGTATAGACGTCTTCGTACCGATCTGCGAGACTCTACTAAACCTGCTTGTGACTTGTAATACCTATGAACCTAGAGCTCTGATACCAACTTGTCACGACCCAAATTTTCCTTCGTAGGATATCGTGATAGAACTTGGTCTCTAAGACTAGGTAAACATAACATACATGCAGAATATAACTGAGATACTAATAAAACTCTCAAATCACTCATTAACTATCATAAAAGAACTCAGTTACTCAAAAGAAACAAACTCCCAAAATCCAGTGAGATCAAGTCACAAGCTCTACAAAAAGGTACTAAACATCCCTATACAACAGTATCTATAAAAAGGAAAAGAAAATGAAATAGAACTAGATAGAGGGTGACTCTTAGGCCTGCGGATGCCAGCAAGTATACCTTGAAGTCTCCAAATCTGAACTCGACTCACGGGTGCCTGGACTAGTAAGAGGTACCTAGATCTGCACAAAAAGATGTGCAAAATCTTAGCATGAGTACACCACAACGATACCCAGTAAGTGCCAAGCCTAACCTCGGTAAAGTGACGAGATCAGGTCAAGGACCTATTGGAATAAATAAGAAACCGAGCACGCATGTAACAGTATAATAATGATAAATAATAGAAATGAAACAATAAAGAAATATACCAAGAATAGCTATGCAGAACTAAGGCAAATAATGCATCACAGAGAATATAAGGAATGATATGCCAAGGAAACAAAGAAACCAAAACACAAGTGAAGTAATAGAAAATTATTAACAAGAATCACTACCGAGGTACCGCCTCGTAATCTCAAATCACAAAATAAATCACAATCTTTCCTTATATCACTGTGGGAGCCTTGCATTTAGTTTGGAAATCATTTTTCCCGAAATAGCTTTTCGCGTTTTAGCCCCACCTTATCACACCGCGTGGCTTCAAGTAGTTCCCCTACTAGCAACACTCATATTAAGCCCACCTTATCTCACCGCATGCGTTTCAACCCCAAGCCTTATACCACCACATGCGTATCAATATCATAACGTATCACAAATCGCATCTCAAGTGCCTAATATCACAACTTTCCAAAGAAGTTAATAATAATAGTGTTTCCACAATATATAGTCCATGGCTCAGTGACAATATGCACAAGGGTCTCAATAATAACAACCGAAAGTGAATAACTCAACAATAATGGTATTTCACAACTTTACAACTTTGCCTCAATGTGAATCACGGCCTTTATAATTCAATACCAATTTCGACAACAAGGTATTCCAAGAAATAACAACCTCAAGTAAGGAACTCAACGGTTAAATAATGAACAAGGAATAGAGAAAACAATAACCTCAACCAAACATGTAAGGACAACTAACAAGTAAGAGATAAGATAAGTAAAGCATGTGAAGATGGACTAATGATGATGAATATAACATATTATGGTAACTCAATTAAAGGCATGAAATGAATCTACATAGCTAAAACCAGTCAATTACCATATTTAGCCCGTGTAGACACTCATCACCTCGCGTACACAGCTTTCACATATCATAATTAGCACAAAACAACACCAATCCTAAGGGGTATTTCCCCCACATAAAGTTAGGCAAGTCACTTACCTCAAAACACGCTAACTCAATCCGCTAGTAAGCCTTTCCCGCGATTATTCAGATCTGAACGGCTCAAATCTAGCCAAAACAATTTCATACCATAAATATAAACAATAGGAAGCTATTCTAAATAATAAAGTTGCAAACTTTAAAGAGGAAAAAAAAGTCAACTTAAAAAGTAAACACCGGGCTTGCATCTCGGAACCTGACCAAAATTATAAAAGCTGAATACCCATTCGATAACGAGTCCAACCATATAAGAATTACTCAAATCCGACTTCAAATTGCCTTTCGAATCCCCAAAATTTAGTCTAAGAAGCTTTCGTAATTGTTTTCCCAAAATTTTCAACTCAAATCACTAAGTAAATGATGAAAACAACAACGGATTCATGTAATATAGCCAAATCGAGTTAGAATCACTTAACCCCATGATTTCCTTGAAAATCCATCAAAATATCGCCACAAACCGAGCTCTCTAGGTCCAAAAGATGATAAATGAGATGAAACCCTTGTTTTGAAATTTTAAAATTGCTGCCCAGTCGTCCTCTATCGCGATCGCAGACAAAGACTCGCAATCGCGTACAACAATTCTCCCCAGCTCAATAACACTCTTCGTGATCGCGTGAAGTCAGGCGCGAACGCGATGACCAGCTTCCTCTACCCATGAGACCGCATCTCAGGTCACATGAATGCGATGTACAAGCATGCCTCAGCCCCCAGCCTCACCTTCCATATACGCAAATGTGATATACCTATTACGCGGCGCCTTCTTGAGATTCTTTGGAAGGGCGACGTAAGGCTAAGCAACCGATGTCAGTGCGATTGTTGTCCGCCAACTGAGGTCCCCTCCATACGCTAGACTAGATTTTCAGTGCCGTATAGGAAAACCAAGGTCGTGAGCAACTGAGAAGAGAAAAGAGAATTGAAAATGAAAGAAAGCATGATTGCATAAATAAAATCTATTACAGAAAAGCTACGCGGTGTCGAGTGGGAGAGACACCAGTACAGAGAATTGTTTGCTTGCTAGAAAGTTTTAAATGCTTGATCCCCCCTAATAATGCTTAAAAAAATAAACCAAAGTTACATGACTTGACCTAAATAACTTGTAGGAGCACATTAAAATAAAATGAAGTAAACCTACTCTATATTTACAATGAAAAGGACATAGCCTTCTACAAGGTAGAAACAAGTCCGTTTGCAGCAACTTTATCTTTAGCATCAGGGTCTGCGCGCGGCGCTGTCGGCATCTGCCTGTGGCTGGGCGCTGGCACTAGTTTTCAGTAGGGCGACAGAGGCG
Source organism: Nicotiana obtusifolia (assembly GCA_002018475.1). Lineage (NCBI taxonomy): Eukaryota > Viridiplantae > Streptophyta > Magnoliopsida > Solanales > Solanaceae > Nicotiana > Nicotiana obtusifolia. The sequence goes on along the minus strand of MCJB01019854.1, from coordinate 113,374 downwards.
CCTGCGCTCTTGTCACTTGGAGCGGCCAAGACCACGGGGCCGACCGTGGCGCTGGGCGTTGGGAGGCTTGCCAGGATACCACGGGGCGCGTCCAAGGAGTCATGGGGCATGGCTGGAAAGCCGCCCATGATATTCTCCCCCACCTGAGTTGCCGACGTCCTCGGCGCCTTACTTGCAAGGTAGTCATCAATTAGGCTCTTGTAGGCTTTGAGGTTTGTTCCCCTCTCCCAAGTATTCTCCTCTGCATTACATCCCTGCCATTTCACCAACAACTCTTGGTGATCTTTCCTTGAGGCATGAATCAACCTATCATCAAGAATAGCTTCAGCACGCCTTTTCCTGGTTCAGGAGACTGACATGGAAGACAGGATGAATTTTCCACCAAGCTGGGGTATCCACCCGGTATGCAACTTTCCCAATGCGCCTTTCAATGGACAAGGGTCTAATATATTTTTGCAATAGGCGAGGGTCATGGACTCCCGCAAACAAGTACTACTTTAGGATTTTGACCATCACTTTGTCTCCTACCTAATACTCAATAAAGCGACGATTTTGATCAGCATGCCTCTTCATCCACTTTTGGGCTTTGACAAGATAGCTCCGCACTATCTCTAAATTTCACTTCCATTCTCTTGAGAAGCTAGCAGCTCAAGGAGATTTTGATGTGTTTGGTGCATTCACAGTGTGTGGGAGTAGCGGTTGCTGTCTGGTAATAATTTAAAAAGCGCTCTTGTTGGTACTAGAGCTCTTTTGTGAAATGAAACACAGTTGAGCAGCATCCAAAAGCTTTACCCAGTTCTTTTGCGATCCGGTTACAAAGTGGCGGAGATATTCCTCCAGTATGCCATTGAACCGCTCCGTCTGGCCATCAAATTACGGATGAAAACTTGAACTATGGCTTAATTTTTACCTAAGGCACTTAAAGAGTTGAGTCCAAAATTTTCTAGTGAATCGCGAGTCGCGATCACGAACGATGTCTTTGGGCAGGCCCCAATATTTGACGACATGAGAGAAGAAGAGTCGAGCTGTATCTTCTGCTAATATATACTGTGGGGCTGTTATAAAGGTAGCATACTTGGAAAATCGATCCACCACAACCAAGATAGTTGTGAGATCCCAGACCTTGGGCAATCCGGTGATGAAATACAGGGAAACGCTTTCCCGAGGTCTCTTTGGGACTGCTAGTGGTTCCAAACGTCCTACTTGTGTCAGACGGTCCGACTTGTCCTTCTGGCATACTAGACAAGTCTTCACATACTGAGCAACGTCATCGGCCATTTGAGGCCAATAATATGCACAGCGAAGTAACGCCATGGTGCGTTCTTCACCAGGATGCCCCGCCCACAAAGTTTCGTGGCATTCCGCCAGAAGGGTCCTTCGCAGATCTCCTCCTTTGGGAACATAAAGTCGGTTTCCTTTCACTTTTAGGAAACCATCAAATGTGTAGAACTGGCGAGTCTTGCCTTGTTCTACAAATTAACCAAATATTGTGCAGCGGGATCCTTGATGAGTAGACCCTGTATCTGGTCTTTTATGATGGTGGCTACTTCGCTCCCTCTTAGGCTGGCGAGTATGAACACTAATGCTAGATCCGCCTCTCCGACTAAATGCATCGGCAACCTGATTAGTCTTCCTACTTCGGTACTCCAAGTTGAAGTGAAATTCTTCTCGGAATTCCTGCCATCTGACCTGTCGACCATTCAGCTTCGGTTGGGTCACGAAATGGCTAACAGCTGTGTTATCTGTCTTGACCGTGAACGGGGTTCCCAGCAGATAGTGCCTCCAAAAGCGTAAGCAATGGACGACAGCCAATAATTGTTTCTCGTAGGCGGCATAGCACCGCTCTGCATTCTTCAGCTTCCGGCTCCCGTACGCTACGGGATACCCTTCTTGTAGCAAGACTCCACCAAGGGCATAGTCGGAGGCATCCGTTTGTACCTCGAACGGCTTGGCCAAATCAGGGAGGGCCAAGACAGGGCTACTAGACATAGCCGCTTTCAATGCGTTGAAGGCCTCCGCTCGCTTGGGTCCCCAATCCCAAGGCATGACCTTCTTGAGGAGTTCTGCCAGTGGTGCTGTGGTGAGGGAGTATTTTTTCACAAAATGTCAATTGAAGTTGCATAGGCCAAGAAACGCCCTCAGGGTGTGGATATCCTTAGGCGGCGGCCAATCTATGATAACCTGAATCTTCTGTTGGTCCATCTTGATTCGCTCTTCCTCAATGACATGCCCAAGGAAGTCGATTTGTTTTTTAGCAAAGGAGCATTTGGATAGCTTTGCATATAATTCGTGCTCCCGCAATCGTACTAGGATCTTCCGCAAGTGTTCCAGGTGTTCCTCTAGTGTCTGGCTATGTACTACAATGCCATCCAAATAGACCACCACGAATTCGTCAATGTATTCTCGGAAGACTTGGTTCATCGGGGTGCAAAATGTGGCTGGTGCATTCGTCAAGCCGAATGGCATAACCAGGAAATTGTAGGACCCATATCTTGTCACGCAAGTCATCTTCTATTCATCACCCTCTACAATCCGAACTTACCAATAACCTGTCTTCAGGTCTATTTTGGTGAACACCGTCGCACTACCCAGTCTATCGAACAAGTCTGCCATTATCGGAATAGGATACTTGTTCTTCACAGTGATTTTGTTTACAGCTCGATAATCCACAGTTGTAGACTTCCATCATTTTTCTTTTGGAATAGCACAGGAGACCCATACGGGGACTTGGAGGGCACGATAATCCCTGTGTCTAGCATTTCCGTCTACTATCTTCGAAGCTCGGTGAGTTCGAGTTGTGACATTTTGTACGGCGCCCGGGTAGGTGACTTCGCACCAGGCACCAACTCAATCTCATGGTCCACAATGCACCTAGGGGGGAGTCGCTTCAGCATGTCTTGTGGCATGACGTCTTCAAATTTCAGTAGCAGCTCTTTCACGGGTGTAGGAAGAGGACCCGAGGAGCGTTATATATCTTCAATGTAGAGGTAGCCAAGAATGTAGGTTCATGTCTTTTGACCCCCTTCTTTAACTGCAAGGCCGAGATGTTTTCAGAGGCCATCTTCATGGGCATGCACGGGATGATGCAGGGCTTGGCCCCATTTGTTCCCATCATCAATAGCATGTCTGCAGATGGTACGGGCATGGTATTGTTTGCCTCAGGAATTCCAATCCTACTATCAGCTCGAAGTCGTCTATAACCACTACCCGCAAGTTGAATTTTCCTTCATAAGGGCCAAGCTTCACTGGGACTTCTCTGGCTATTCCACCCATTGGCTGAGGAGGTGATTTGATAGCCTTGACATGACCTCTGCCCTTTTCTATGACTAGGCCAAGGCGTTCCACCTGAGTCAAGGCTAAATAGTACTGGGTTGCACCTATGTCTATCATCGCCAGAATGGGCTTTCCATTTACCTTCATCTCGATGAACATTAAGATCCTCTCTTGTTTAAGAGAAGTCTTCTCATCCGCCTTATTTTTCCCTCTCTTGTTGATTGGGCAGGGGTCCTTCTTCTGGTGGATACCAACACTGGTTCCCGCTAAGGCCTCATAAATAGAGCCAACAATTACATTGAAGGCACCTACTGGTTCAGTCTGGTCCGCATTATCGGATTCGTCATCCGTCCCATCATCAACAGCTTGATGGGCATTCATCTATGCATGTGAACATTCATTATTCCAATGTGGTCCGCTGCAATGACGACATCCTAAAGGGGGTTTGCTCCCCCGATCGTTGTTCTTAGATGCAGTGCTAATACTGCTTGAGGAGGGAGCCTTAGATTTGGTTGCACTCCAATCTCCTCCACTTCTGCTAGGGCCACCAGGACTCGGTTGGCCCCCTTTGTACCCTCCTTTGATAGGCTGTTGAGACCTATCTTTCCGAGCTTCCACTTGATAATCCCAAGGCACTCCGCTGCTTCGATCACCTCGGCCAACGTGTCTGCTTTTTGTCTTTGGAGCTCCATACGGGCATAGGGTTTCAACCCTTCCAGGAGAGTGAAGAGTTTGTCCTTGTCCCCTATGTCACGTATGCTCAGCATGAGTGCGGAGAATTCTCGCACGTAGTCCCGCACTGATTTGGTCTGGCAAATCTCCCGTAGCTTCCTCCTTGCATTGTACTCAACATTTTCGGGGAAGAACTGCAGGCGTATGGCTGCCTTTAGTTTAGCCCATGTGTCAAGAGTATCTTCATCGGCCCTGATGGCTTCGTATTTTACCCGCCACCAGAGTTTAGCATCATCCTGAAGATACATGGCAGCAGTTGCCACCTTTTTAGCTTCTTCTAGGCCTCCCACGGCATCGAAGTATTGTTCGATGTCGAAGATGAAGTTTTCCACTTCTTTGGCATTCCGAGCTCCACTGCATGGCTTTGGCTCAGGAATCTTCAGTTTCTGTGTCGCGGGGGCGAAGTTCACAGCACCCCCTGTTTAGTTCCCCCCTCCTCGAAGCAGGCCTTGTAAAGAAGCCTTGACAATGTTGAGTTGGCCTGTCAATTTATCTATAGTTTATTGCATGGCAATTACCCTGTCTGCCTCTTGTTCCCTATGGGCTAAAATCTTCGGCACGCTCCTGCTAGAGGCCCTCAAATTTCCCAAAAATTTTGACTGCCTCTGTGGCTGCCATTTTCCGCTTTCCTTCAGAGTCGCGGCTGATGTTTTCTATGTCAACTTTGACCTGGTGCATCCTGCGATCCAGGTCGTCCAACCTTTGCACTAGGTTGGTCTTTAGATCAGACACCGTTTCCACGATGGGCCATAATGCGTCAACCGTCTCCTCAAAGGTTGCGATGCGATCCCCGTGATTCACCATGGTCAGAAATGGTGGTAATTGCAATGTTATCCGTCGTCCGATGTTGAGCCTAGGATCTAATACCAACTGTTACGCGGTGCCTTTCTGAGATTCTTTGGAAGGGCGCGTCCAAGGGGTCAGGGGGCATGGCTGAAAAGCTGCCCATGACATACCTCACGTGTTCGCAATGAACAATCTCGGCAAACTTTGCGATCGCTCCCCTACCTTCGCAAACGTGAAGAGAAAATTCCAGCAATCCTTGATGACTCTACGCGATCGGGGGAGAACCTTCGCAAACGCGAAGAAGGGAACCATAATAGAAAACCAGCAACTTCAGCAATTCAATCAAGTCCAAAAATGATCCGATTTCAATCCGACTCACATCCGGAGCCCCGGAGACCTCGTCCGAATATACCAACAAGTTCCAAAACACATAACTGACCTACTCAAGGCCAAAAATCATATCAAACAACATCGATTCTACGAATCGCAATCCAATTCAAGCCTATTAAAACTATGAACATCCGACTTTCAAAACTAACGCCAAATCATACCAAAACAACTCTGATTTACCTCAAAATTTGTGCACAAGTCATAAATGACATGACGGACCTATTCTAACTTCCGAAATCAGAAACTGACCCTGATATCAGCAAAATCAACTCCCGATTAAACTTCTCAACCTTCCAAACCTTCAACTTTCTAACTTTCGCCAGTTCAAGTCGAAACGATCTACAGACCTCCAAAGCGATGTGCGGACACGCTCCTAAGTCCAAATCACCATATGGAGATGTTGGAACCGACAAAACTCTATTTCAGAGTCGTCTATACAAAGGTCAAACTACGGTAAACACCTTCAACTTAAACTTCCAACTTAGGGACTATGTGTCCCATTTCAATCTGAAACTCACCCCAAACCCAAAACAAACACCCCCCGGAAAATCACATAATCATAATACAACATAGAGGAAGCAATATATAGGAGATCGGCGCTAAAATACTCAAAGCGACTGACCGGATTGTTATAGCTATTTCCTAGTTACTCTCATCTGAGAACTTTTGGGTGTTCATATTATGCAACTATCCTAATTCCTCAAAGAGACAAGTTCAACCAAGAGTTATTCTTTGTGTTTTTCTTGGTTATTCTTTTGCTATTTAGGGGGTACAAACTCTATAACCTACAAATCAAATAATATTTTATATTTGTAGATATAGTTTTCCATGAAAAGGTCTTCCTTTTTTCTAAACCTGCACAATCTTCTTCATCTATTCAGTCCCTTGAATCATGTGATGATGTTCCTTTTATTGTTTCTTCTTCTAATACTCCTCCACCTGATAATAATCATTCTTCTTATCATTTACTCATCAAACTTGACACTAATATCACTGATTCTACTTCCTCTTCTACTTCTTCTCCTCCATTCTCTGCACCAGATCTACCTCTTACTCCTTTTCCATCTCATGTTATGCCCACAACTCCACTCTTAAGAAAATCAGCGAGGCAATATCACCTCTTCTTCACTTTCAAAATTATGTTTATGAACTTCCTCCTTCTTTCTCTGGTTCTACTTCTTTTTTTCAGCATGTGGAACCTACTACGTATTCTCAAGTTGCTCATATTCTAGCCCGACAAGAGACTATGAGGAAGGAATTTGGAGGCCTTAGAAGCCGATCACAGTTGTGATATTGTTGATCTACCTAAGAGAAAGAAGCCTATTTGTTATAAGTGAATCAACAAAATAAAATATAGGACTAATGGTAGTGTTGAAAAATATAAAGCAAAAATAGTCATTGGATGAGACACTCAGGCTGAAGGAATAGATTTTGCATTCTCACCTATAATAAAGTTATCTACTATTAAATGTTTAGTAGTTAGCGACTATATCAACTATATGTAAATTAAGGTTTTTTGACATGGTGATCTTGATGAAGAAGTTTATATGAAACTCCCTCCTGGCTTATCTATTTCTACCTTATCTGCTTCTACTTCTACTCCCTTGGTCTATAAATTACAAAAGCTTTTTTATGGTCTTAGACAAACTTCAAGACAGTAGAATGCTAAGTTCTGTAAGTCATTATGTTCAAGAGGTTATACCCATACTACTAATGACTATTCACTGTTTATTAAGAGTGATTTTAGGAATTTGGTGGCTTTGGCGCGTAGTTGATAATATTATTTTGTTAGGGGATGATATTTCTAAAATAGAAGATCTTAAATAGTAGTTAGATAGGGAATTCAAAATTAAGAATTTGGGTTCTTTGAATTATTTTCTAGAAATTGTGACCACTTAACTTGACAGTGGTATTCTTTTAAATCAAAGGAAGTTTATTTTTGATCTATTTAAGGAGTATGATTGTTTGGATATTGGTCCAGTGGTTTGCCCTTTGGGTTTAAAGGTCAAGCTGAAGGCAAATTCAGGAGAATTGCTTCCTCATCCAACTACTTATAGAATTTTAATTGGTAAACTTTTGTTTCTTCCATACGAGGCTTGATCTATGCTTTTATGTACAATACCTGAGTCGGTTCAATCAGGCTCCTCGTTCGCCTTTCAAGTCAGCAGCTTTGCACTATTGGAGATGCCTTAAAGGGTTTGTTTATCTTGATTTCTTCTAATCTTTATCACCAAATTTCTCTTCCACTGCTTATTCTGATAGTGATTGGAGAGCATGTGCTGACACTCAAAAATTTGTGACTGGTTTTCGTATTTTTTGGGTGACAGCTTGGTGAGTTAAAATCTAAGAAGCGGCCAATTATTTTCTTGTCTTCTGTTGAAGCAAAGTACATAGACTTTAGCAAAATGGTCGCAAAGTTGACTTGGTTGACTCACATTTTATCTTATATTTGTGTGCCTGTTTCACTTCCTATTTTTGTTTTTTGTGATAGTCAGGTGGCTATCTATATAACTTGGGATTATATTTTCTATGAGCGTATCAAGCATATTAAAGTGGACTACTACTTCATCTGGACCTCTTCACAAAGCCCTTGCTTGGCCCTCTTCAATAGCAATATATGGCTAAGTTAAAGGTGTTCTCCCCCTTCAACTTGAGGGGAAGGGGTATTGAGATAAAAGAATATTTGGTATATGGGCCTAAGCATAAGCATTGATTTGGCTTCGGCCATCTATTATGCAGTTCGCCTAACTGTAAATATATGATTGTAATTTGTAGCTGAGTAGTTTAATATAATTATCCGATCCTATCCAATTGTATATAATGAGGTGTAAGGAATATTTTGGACCTTTTTACCCATTATTTTAATTTTACACGAAATAAAAGTTATTTCTCTCAATTTCTTCTCTTAGTTCCTTCTCTATATTACACTGACTCAAACCCTAGTTAATTTCTCTTTGATTTAGTCGATTATGTGAAGTTTTCAAATAGGCTTCGATTATTAAGATCACAGCAAAATCAACTTTAAAAAAGATCAGCTTATTTTAAGCAGAAAACTAGATCACCAAACTTATTGTATGTGACTAGTTTGCTAGTACATTTATATAATCTCACATTCAATAGCACCAATGTTAGGAGGAGAAGTAGAAAAGAAAGAAAGAAAGAAAGAAGCAATGTAAGAGAGCCACAAATGCACTTTTTTTTCAGATTTACTATTTAACGGCTATCGATATGCACTAGATCGTTTTATTTGGTGAAATGTGGAAATATAAAATTAGTATTTGATACTCGCTCGATCCCAATATACGTGGCACAGTTTGAATTTGAGAATCAAACTTCTTAATTTACCTTTCATGCTTTATAAGTTTCTGGAAGAACTTCTCACTGAGAGACAACAAAATATCAAGATTTCAGAAGGTATGAGATTGGACCTGATGAAAGATACATTATTCCTCATATCCAATTTATGATTGACTCATTCATGGGTAGGAATTGATCGAATCTTCCGGCAACCCGAAAGAAATACCTCGATTGAATTATTTGGGGCCACTCGTGACATACCATAAATCTTAACATCTGATGTTCGATTTGACATGCCTTCATGTCTTAGCAATATGAAAAGTATAGGTATATGTGTATCTTTTTTTAGAGAGAAATATGGGCTTGTACTAAAATATAAGAAGTTTAGAGTCACTTAGCCGCCGAATTTATTTAACTATTTTTAGCAAAACAATTATCAATGATATATAACATTTAAAAACTTATGGAAGTTGTTTTTCAATGGGAATGGTTGAGACTCGTTAAGAATACATGGAGGAGGCAATATAAAAAAAATTGAGGAGGATTGGAGATGATTTAGATTAGTTTGGAGTCAAAATTCATAGTTAAAATCGATCATGGACCTCACATGCACGTATAGTCGATATAAACAGATATACATGAGATATACATGGGATACACAGTTATACATATAGAAACTTTATCTTCTTTCTTCAAACCGCAGCTCAAATTTTAACTCAAACCATCTCAAGCCTCTGCTAAATCGTACCAAAAAAGATCCAAGCTCATTGAGATGTTTAAAACATAATCCAATAGCACCTACCTAAAACAAATCTCAATCGTGCAAATTCGGCGGTGCGCGACCTCAAAAAGGCCATCTGGACTTGCATTCACCAAAGGCCAGAGGAAGTATGGTATTCACACATCGCGTAGCCAGATGGAAGACCTAAACTCAAGCACACAATATGGTAAACATATATGGACATTACATCCTCAGAATGAAGCTTGTGAGGGGAGGTAGACGAAAGAGAGGGAGAAGCATATAAATAGCCAGTTGTGACTAATAAGAATTTTATGAGTTGGCTTTTGATAGTTTTTTTTTTTTTGCTCCGGGCTGCCAAACTGTGTAGGGCTAACAAGAGGCAAAACGGTGCAATGTACATCCGACATCCTTGCTTCATTTCTAGATTTGAGTCTTTTTCTTTTCAATCTTCCTATTATATACAACGGAGGATCAGGTAAGTAAGAAGAGAATTGAGAAGGATTTTTTGATTGAAAAAATCCATAAAGAAGTTACGTGTTTGAAGACTTCCACTGGTATCGTCATAATAGCGTAAAAAGGAGATAGTGAGAAAAATCTGTGTTTAGAGACTTTCACTCATATCATTCAACTATGATTTTGATGTTTATTTTTTGGAGTTAGTTCAGGCTGATTTGAAAAGTATATATGTATACATTTCAAAATATTTTTATATGTATACAGCCAAAAATAAAATATTCAACTCAACTCACAAAAATCATTTGTACACAGGGCAGCAAACAGAAACAGAAGCGACTCAGCATGTAACGTGTTGTGCGTATAACTTCGGTTATATTGATGTCTCAAATCTTTACATTGCGTCGAAGAATTGTATACATTTATAAGCAGAAAAATGGGTCAATTATGGCAAGTGCAACCTGTATACATCCCGTCTTCTGGGCTCATAAAACTCCTAAAGAAGTTAACAAAAACAAAACCAAATACGAATTTGAAATTCCTACTAGTGACCTCGTCCACGACGACTTGGCCCAGAGTATGCTCTCTGTACAACCAAATTCTCTACCATTGGTGAGAAAGATTGTTCCTTAAGGGGTCTCAATCCCTCAACTTTCATGCAGTTATTGGACAAGAAAACAAAGAGGATTATTACAATGACCAAGACAAAAGCGTACTTGAAAAACTTCATTTTCTTGTTACTTCTTGTCAGTTGAGGATCAAGAAATTCAACTGTTGGTTTGTGCTAAATGTTTGCAATGTTTTTTGGGGAAAAGGATGATCACCATATAAAGGGTCACATTCAGGAGTTAAGCGGGTATACTTCTTTGACTTTGATGGTTAGACTAAGGAGCAAAATTCCGCTTTTTCATAGGTATGAATTTTCAGTTTGAAAACGTTAAATACACTAGATTTGAATGTGGGAATGTTAACGAGAATTTTTGTCAACGAATGAGGCATTGAATATTACTACATGCAGGATTTTGCGTTGTCATAGATCCAAGATTTAGCTTTTCCGATTGAACATTTCACATAACTTTTTAGTTTTAAAGAACAAAAAATATATAGACTTAGGTGATTTCTTTTTCATCGACCTAAGTCTTGATGGGCAAAGTTATCCAATACCCGTGTTGATGAAAGGTAACAAATATATACTCGATAAAATTAGTCGAGGTGTACATAAGTTGATCAGAACACCACCATCATCAACAACAAAAAGAAGAACAAGAAAAAGTTTCGAAAAAATGAGAGTGATTTCTTCTCATTTCCAAAAGTTTTGGTTGGCAGAATTTTTCATACTGGGTGATAACAATTACCCAATAAAATAATTAAATGTTGCACAATTTAATTCGAACACTATCATTACCTTGGAGAAAAAAAAAGGAGATATCATCTAACAATTTCATGATCTACGATCATATATATTAATTGGTGGAAATATGCTTCCCTTCATCCAACCCTACTTAGCTACTTTCAAAGACCCAACTTCACTTTGCCATCACGACACTCATGAATTGTTTTTCTCATTCTCGCCGAGTGCGATGTCCAATTCAAATTTCATATCTCACTAATCCTTTGCCCTTCAGATAACTAATTAATTAAGGTCCAAATAGTTGAATATTATTTTTATATTCTACAAGAATTTGATGCAACTTTATTACTAGTTGTATTTTCGACCAAACATGGTCAAAGTTTGCTGATATTTGACGTTGTACCCTAAGAGGGATAATTTTTAATATGACGATAAAGGAGGAAAGTTAAAGTAAATTGACAATCAATTAAAGATAATTAAATTATGAAGAATCGTTTAAATACTATCCACCTAATCATTTAGGTAGGAAAGAAAGGTGAAAAAGTGTAACGATTCATATAACAGACCGTTACTTGTTTTTGCAGTTGAAATATCGGTAACCGTTCATTTTCACCCATTCCTCTATACTCTCTTGTTGTAGACAACTCAGTCAAAATATGACTACTATCTAGGAGGAGCATTGAATGACAAATAAAATTATTCAAATAGAAAAAAGATAATTGAAAAAAAAAAAAGGAATTCTGAAGTATCTAGAATTTCAAATGTGACTGCCCATTTTCACTAATTTCTCTGTTGCTGAAAATGTGTTCGCTCGAATTAAGACTACGCACTATCTAGCAAGAGCACTGAATGACAAATATATCTGTCCAGATAGAAAAAGACATTTAAAAACAAACGAATTATAAAGAATAGTTAATAAAGTTGGGGAAAACTATATATCTAGGACGACATACTATGCTGCAATCGGAATTCAATCTAGTAAAGTCAAGTCCTAAGGATGTGAATAATGCAAACCTAATTCATTCAATAATATAAGTTGGGCCGCCACGAGCGTCCTACTTTAAATTGAGCACCAAATATGGGAAATTCCAACTTCGGAAGGAGTCAATAGTATTATTTTCTTTGCACAACCCTGGAAAAAAATGTGAGAATGGCGTGGGAATAAGCATATGTAGACCGTTTTTAACCCCTCCACTATTTCAATAGTTGAATTTTAATTCGAACACAAATGGCCCCTGACTTTACAACTAACAGGTCATTGTCTACGTCTCCTTTTTCTTTAACTATCCGCTATCTGAATTCCACTTACCTAGATAATTAGATTTGCGTCGGAGAGATCCACCTTGAATTATAAACGCTCTCTACTAAAAAAAAAAAAAAATGTTATTCCCAAAAATTTTTACAGTCATTGCGCACTGACATATCGCTTTTTACTTTATTTTTATTGAAAAATTAAATTCAGCTATCTCAATGAGTTTTTATTTTGAAACATGAAAGTTAGACCCATGTATCTAGACTAGACTATGTATAACTGGAGATGCACGCATATGCATTTATTTTATTGAGTTTTTACATTAAGGTGGACTGCAGAAGAGGTTGGGACTTTCAGTATTTCTTAACTGTGCATCTAAGATAACCATGAATTTTGCAATGATCGTTAACCTGAGAACCTGATTTCACCAACCCATTGTTTCTTATAGGAGTTAATTTCACAAATATGCTACGAAATTATATTTTATCATATTAAAATAATTAAACTTTACTCACTATAAGTAAAGTTAAAAATTTTAATCACGTAACACAGATTATGTGTAATCATCTTTTATTTTCTGACATGAAATTTACGAGTGGCAATGCACTAAAGTAGCAAATTGACGTGTCACAACTATATGCCAACCTCACGGTCATTTGTATATTTTGACTTTTGAGCAATTAACGCATAGTTCAGCTACTTTAATATGCTAGTTGTGCAGGCAATCTGGATTTTCACTGTTTTTTGGCATTGTTGACATTGCACTTGTCGCTCATATGCAATGGATATGGCCGAAACGCTTTACAAGTAAGTTCAACCTATCTATACCCTCATCTTTTACTTTAATTTTCATTCTTTCCACTTCCCTCTAGGCTCTAACTAGAAAAGAAACTCTATACCATAACTAGGGGCATCGATCGGTTCGGTTCGATTTTGTAGAATTTTGGTTCGATTTATTCGATTTTCGATTTTTGATTTTAATAATTAAAATTGAACCATAATAACTTCGGTTCGGTTCGATTTATTCGTGTTAAGTTCGATTTAATCGGTTTGGTTTTTCGGTTTCAAGCCACGACAAAAATAGTATGGAACAACGAAAATAAATTACTCGTTGACAGAAAAAGACAAAAGAAATAAGAAATTCCACCAAAATACTTATTGACAGAAAAAGACAAAAGAGATATTCTTTAATAACATTTAAGCTGTCAACTTATATTTAAGTAAGTCTGTTATTGTTATACATACTGTATACAAAATTAATAACGTATAAGTTGCTCTTATATTATTATTTTTTCGATGTTAATACCATTTCCTGTTTTAACATCGAAACATGAGGGTTGAAATTATTTTTTTAATTATTTAAACTAATCTCTTCTATTATTGTTAAGTAACAACGAAATAATGGTAGCAACAACTTAGCATACTCACACAAACTTAATTTACTTCCTTAAGCAAAGTTTTATCGTATTTCGATGCTACTTGCTACATAACAACTGTATAATTATAATTATGATTTTTTAAAAAATCGACAAATACACTTATTTTAATAAATTTTGAAAAGAATAAAGAAAAAAAATAAGAAATTTCCATAATGAATGAAGAAGTTAAGCAAACATGAGGGTTGAAAACAATGACAGAAATTTTCTTTTTCTGTCAACAAATATGATTAGGGCTATGCATATAAAAATTTAACCGTAAAACCGAACCGTTAAAACCGAAAATCGAATCGAAAACTGAACTTTTAAAAATTATAAACCGCAAACCGATCAAAAAATCTAAAAATCAAAATCAAATAAATCGAAATTTTCGATTCGGTCGATATTTATGCCCACTCCTAATCATGACCACCTAATTCGTCCTTTTTCTATCAGTGGCATTTATCACATAATACTTTTTGTCCTCCGGGGCCATGTAAAGCTATTTATTCAGCAAAAAATTACCCCACTTGCTGTTTACACAAAAAGTAATGTCACTTTACCATGATCAATTGCTAAAGTTGAGGTGAAAATGTATAGTTAACTACTGTCAGGTGATAATACACGTGCCATGCATCATTGGGTTAGTAATTAGTATGAACACCTACAGCAAAGTAAGATTTTTTTCAGATAAACTTATATCCAAAAAAAAGAATTCACCCTGCAGATAATCAGATAGCTACAAATATGTTCCATTACGATAATTGCGGATCAAAAAGTAACATAGGAATAGTTTTTTCTTTTGAGATTCTTCCTCCCAGCATATCCACAGAACAAAGTCTTTCGAAGAGAACTACTCCAAAACCTATTTCACAAAGAAATAGGATAGGGATCTGATTGACAAGTGGCATTATCATTCTTATCTTCTTCTGTTATCCTTATCTGGATGATATGTCACCTTAAGTCGGCAAATCCCATTGCATTCGTTTTTACTATCTAAGCCAAGGAATAAACTCTAAGTGGTACTTTAGCCAACGATGTATGCAAAAAAGTTTCAAGAGGAACTCAACTTAGGCCAATGACCCTTAGCCAAAGGAAAGACTAGATTACCTCTCCCCCAGGGATTTTAACTTTATAAATTTTTAATTTTACAATGATAACTTCAAGTGTTAAAATTGGATCTAAAAATTAATGTGTACATATTTAATAAAGTTTTTAATACAAATATAGTTTGAATAAAAGTTGGTTCAAGGCTAAACCCATATATGGGTTTTCTACCTCCACCCTTGCCCCCCTCCTCCACACACACCCTACCGAACGCCCACAGAAAATAAAAATAAAGAATGCCTGATATAATGATTTGTAGCGTATAAGAACGTTTTTATCATTTTTCTAGAGGCGCTTGAAATGTCACATGTTATTTTTAATAGTCAACCTATAGGTCACGAATTCGAGCGTGAAGTCAACTATTGATACTTGTATCAGGGTAGACTATCTACATTATATTTTATTGGGGTACGGTCCTTTTCTAACCCTGTATGAGTGCAAAATGCTTCATGCACCAAATTGTCCTGTAACCTGGGATAGAAATAGGCACTACTGACTGATCAGCTAAAAGTCTAGACCTCTTCATTGGAAAACCTAGAGACATGGATAACCTTGAAGCAGGACAATATAGAAATGATTATAGCCTTAATAACTTACGTTATTTAGAGAGCACCTTTTCAAGTGATAAGAAATATGTGCTTTTTAGCAGGGTAGGGAAATAGATTGAATCAAGACATGCTCGTTTAAGCTTCAGCTGCAGAAGCTTTGCCCTGCTGTTGATAGCATGAAACTTTTATACTCGGTTTATATTTTCTTTGAATCACATCCCCTAGAAACTTAATAATTTAAACTTTTCTACTCGGTTAATATTTTCTTTGAATCAAATTATTGCAGCTTAATAACGGTGTTAGAATAGATAGATAAATAAATAAACGATGTATTCAGACCAGTTTGGATGCAACTCAACTATTTCACTAGGTATATATTACCTAAGACCAACATAAGTAC
This sequence comes from Nicotiana obtusifolia, assembly GCA_002018475.1. NCBI lineage: Eukaryota > Viridiplantae > Streptophyta > Magnoliopsida > Solanales > Solanaceae > Nicotiana > Nicotiana obtusifolia. The sequence continues at coordinate 97,628 of MCJB01019854.1, read as the reverse complement.
CAGGTTTCTGTGCCGCCAAGGCTTAGGTTGACGGAGAGAGAACAAGTATCTTTATCTCATGGCGAACTAGGCTTTCTGTTGTTCATATATGATGTCCACAGCAAGCCAGGAAAGGAACCCCAACATGAGGACGCCCACATAGATACTCCACCTTCAGAAGAAAATACCAAACAAAGTTGGCAAAAATTCTCTCTCATCTTTTTCCTATTTTTATTACCATCATTGCCAAATTTTTGGACCCTACCACTCCACAACATTTGTATCAATCACATTCGATGTAGTACAACTCTGCCACCACTCACGCCAACATCTACATTCTGTTCAAAAGCTTCTCATTCACTCGTTCTCTCATACAGGAAAGAAGTTCTTGTAGTTGGGTTCCATCTTTATAATCCTTGTCACCTACTTGATATGAAAGTTTTTAACCCAACACAAGAAATAAACAGGGGAAATGATGAAAACAAATTCAGCATCCTGGCATGATACTTGGATATAGGGTAAAAAATCAGTGCCCCTAGAAACCACCTAGTTCTTGATAGTATAACAAATCTAAACTAAAAGCTTCAGGTAATCAGGTCCGCTAAAAACCCAGACCTTTTGCCATGTGTCAACTCCTGAAACTTGCTTGTATGATTTCTAAATCCTAATCATATGCTGCTATGGAAAACAAGCATAAACAAATATACCTATATGCTACAGCGAATATTAGATGCAGCAGCCACGGAAGACAAACCAAACTATAGGATTATGATAAAGGCTAAAAATGGAATCATAGTTGGATTGTCTACCTTGTTTATTTCTTTTTTATATATAAGAAATCTCAATCTGGTATATTTTAGTAACTTTAGTTGAAGATAGTTAAAGTTTGATATATCAAAGGAATTCAATAATACTCATCAAGGTGGGGTTACCTAATTAGAGGTAGAACTAGTTGAACAGCAAGAGAGAAACCAGTGGGGAATCTAGGCTTGACAATGACTCCAGTGAAACATGATCTAAGCATTGTCCCCTAGAATACCAAGCATCAGCTGGAGGGGACAGTGAAAATAGATATGATAAATCACAGTTTTCTGATCTCACCTTCACCTCCTGTGATCTCATTTTTATTCCTTGCCTCTCTGTCTGGAGGTCCTTTAAGAGTCCTTTCGAGTACTATCTACATAAAGCATCTTTGTACATCCACAAAATTTCAAGCTGGCTCTTCAGTGAAAATTGTGGGAGAAGAAAAGGCAACTTCTGCTCAATTACAATAGCGATCAGAATGATTAGTGCTGTAGATGGCAATCAGGGAACTTCAGTGCTTGATCAAGGAGAATGGTTGAATTTGAGCTTAGGAAGGAACTTGCCTTCAACGTCTAAAGAATCTGTCTCACATATACCTACTTCTGCCAAGGTTTTTTCATGTAACTTCTGCAAGCGGAAATTCTACAGTTCACAGGCGTTGGGAGGCCACCAGAATGCTCACAAGAGAGAAAGAGGCGCAGTAAGACAGTACCAGTCCCAGAGGATGATGACAATGATGGCTTTGCCAATCAATAACCCCATGTTCAGATCACTTGGTATGATTCCCCACTCGCTTGTGCATAAATCCGGTAGAGATGCAAGTGCAACTGTGGCAACGTTCAGCGAGGCTGGTGCAGGATTTCAAATGACATCGCATACCAATCAAATGAACAGATCATTTGATCTGAAGTGGCCAGGAAGTTTTCAACTAACACAATCAAAAGACCATGCCTCAAATCCCAATAAGCTTGATCTGAATCTAAAGCTGTAATTATTCTCCCTATTCATATAACTGCCACCCTAACTAGTTAAGGATTGAGGCATAATTGCTATTGTTGTTTTATCCGTCCCATATGGAACTCATTATTTCCCCAGCTGTTACAGCTTCAGGCCATCAGTACATGAACTAATTCGATGGACTGGGGACAACAATTTAGACGAAAAGAATCCTATAGTAGTACAGCTCCCTGATATCAGGATTTTCTTCCGGACCTAGTGTCACAGGATCAACATCAAGAATTTCAAGCTTTTCTCATGTCCAGATATGAAACTGAAAGTGTGATATGTACTTTAAGTGTTGTTGTTCCTACAGCACCTGAAACAACTTAACACCACAAACTCCATCAAATATATAGCAGAAGGTTCTCTAGTTTGTGTTTATATTTATAATCTTCTCTTTGATTTATGATCTTTAATCTTGATAGTACCATATTTATACTACAAGAAGTTAGACAACTTTATCTAGAAGTTAAAAGAAAAGCAACAACTTTGACGTTTCTTTACTGATGAAGCTTTGAAGATATAATATATTTGCAAGGGAGTGAAAGAGAGTGCAGGGAACGACACACGCTTGTTTTGCAGCACTACTGAAAGATGGAAGCTATGGAGGGAACCTTCACAGAAATTCCAATTCTGAGTTACAAAGATGTAGGAGAAGGAAATGAATGTTGTTACTTTTTTCCTTTGCTTCCATCATTTCTTGTTCTATAGGATGGTGGTCAACAATGTTCACGATTAAGATGTACATAGTACACTGTAAATAGATTGAATTGGCTTTCAACTCTAGTACTTCAACACGTCAGTTTGACCCATTCTTCACCTTCACATTCCAGACGAAAAGAAATCTAAGCCCCTGCTAATCAGCAAATGTTAGCAAGCCTTCTCTAAAATACTTACTTCAAAGTTCTACATGATGTCAGCAAATTACAAACAGAAAGTCACTAGTTGCACCACTCAGAAAGTTTTGTAATTCAATAACCACACATGAAAATGAAGTATGGGTGATTCATCTTTAGTTTCATGCCAAATCAACCAAAATAAGGCTTAAAATATTCAGCATCACATCATAACAACATACCTAGTGAAATCCCACAAGTGGGGTCTAGGGAGGGTGGCATGTATGCAGACCTTATCCAAACTTCATGGAAGGTAGAAGATCCAAGGCTCAATGAAAAATGAAAAGAAATACAGTAACAATAGTGATATGACAAGATAACTGAAGCGAAAGAAATAAAAGGAAGCAGTATAACTCTACGAACAAGGAAATACCTAAGGTTCTCCGACACGGCAGTTTAGATGCCGCACTCGTGTCAACACGACACTAGTATGGGTGTGGGTATGGGATCCGTACCGAATCTGGTCAAACAATTTTGGGTACTTTGACCATGAAGGAGAAGTCGACACGAGATACAATTTGATTCCAGAAATCATAACCAAAACTAGGGTAAATTTGAAGAAAATAGCATACCTTATCTACGAAATCAATCTTTTACTTATCTATAACTTGAGAATGAAAAAGAAATCCACACTTTACAAGCTATATGTAAGTATTCCACAAAATTTCTCATAATTTAGAGATATTTTTATATTTTTATTTTTTGAATTATTTTTAGTTGGATCCCCACACCCGTATCTGTACTAGGATCCGTATCTCCGAATCTTAGAATTTATATCTCGAAAGATCCGACCTCTAGATTAGCACCTGTGTCGGACACCCGCACCCATGTCTGAGCAACTTAAGGAAAAGCAAGACTAAATACTAGTGCAACTGGCATGGCAAAAAAACGCACTCAAATACCCACTAACCATCTACCCTAATACTCGATCTCCACATCCTACTATCAAGGGTCATGACCTCGGTAAGCTGAAGTTGCTCTATGTCCTGTCTAATCACCTCACATCAATACTTCTTACGCCTACATTTACCTCTCCTCAGGCCCACCAAGGCCAACCTCTCACACATCCTCACGGCATCATCTGCGCCTCTCCTCTTCACATGCATGTATCATCTTAACCTCATTTCTCGCATCTTGCCTTCACGGGGGCCACTCTAACCTTGTCTCGAATAACTTTATTCCTAATTTTATCTCTCCTGGTGTGCCGCACGTCTATCTCAATATTCTCATTTATGCTACTTTCAGCTTCTGGACATAGTAGTTGTTAACTGGCCATTACTCTATCCCATACAAAATAGTCGGTCTAACTACAACTCTGTAAAACTTATCTTTAAGTCTAGGCTGCGCATTCTTATCACACAAAACACCAGACAACCTCCATTTCATCCACCCTACTTCAATACGATCAGTGACATCCTCGTCAATCTCCCCATTACCTTGTATTATTGAGCCAAGGTATTTGAAACTTCCTTTCTTGGGTAGGACTTGAATGTCAAGTTTTACTTCCACGTCCGCTTCATGACTCATGTCACTGAACTTGCATCACAAGTATTTTGTTTTTGTCCTGCTCAACTTGAACATTTTGACTCCAGGGTCTGTTTCCAAACCTTCAGCCTCGCGTTAACACCGCCTCTTATCTTGTCAATCAGTACTATGTTATCTGCAAATAACATACACCATGGCACCTCCCCTTGAATATGACGTGTTAGTACGTCCATCGTCAAGGCGAATAAAAACGGGCTAAGAGCTTATCTCTGGTACAACCCCATCACAACTGGAAGTATTCCGAGTCTTCTCTCACATCCCTCACCCAGGTCTTAGTTCTATCACACATGTCCTTAATCACCATAGTGTATGCAACAGAAACACCGGTAGCCTCCAAACATCTCCAAAGGACCTCCCTTGAGATATTGTCGTAAGCTTTCGTAGGTCAATGAACATCATATGCATGTCCCTCTTCCTATCCCTATATTGTTCCACCAATCCAGACGGGGTGAATGGCTTCCGTAGTCAAACATCCCCGCATGAATCCAAACTTATTCTTGGAAATAGACACACTTCTCCTCACCCTCACTTCCGCCACCATGTCTCACACTTCCATAATGTGACTTAGCAGCTTGATATCCCTATAGTTGTTGCAATTTTGAATGTCACCCTTGTTCTTGTATAACATTACCATCGTACTCTACCTCTATCCCTTGGGCATCTTCTTTGTTCTAAAAATAACACTATACAACCTGGTAAGCCACGCCAAGCCTGCTATGCCAGCGTTCTTCTAAAACTTCACGGGATATCATCTGGGTGGGCCGATCGCTCTTTCCCTGCTCATCTCACGCATAGCCCCCTCAACTTCCTCAGTCTTCATGCGCCTACAATACCAAAAATCTCAACAACTCTTGGAGTGCTCCAAATCACCCAACACAATGTTTTTGTCCCCCTCTTCGTTCAAGAGTTTGTGGAAGTAAGTCTGCCATTTCGTCTAATATGTGTCTTTTCCACTACCTTCCTCGTTTTTGATGCACTTCACTTGATCCAGATCACGTGCCTTCATCTCTCTTACTTTGGTTATATTATACAGCTTCTTGTCCCCGCCTTCGACCCCAAGTTATGCATACAAACGTCCAAAAGTTGTAGTCTTTACCGCCATAACCGCTAAATTCACCTCCTTCTTAGCCTTCTTATATCGCTCCTTATTCGTCCTCTTCTCATCCTCGTCTGTGCTCTCCACAAGCTTCAAATACGCCGCCTTCTTGGCCTCCACTTTTCCGTGGACCTCTCCATTCCACCACCAGTCCCCTCTGTGTTCACCTGAGTAACCTTTTGTGACCCCTAGCACCTCTCTAGCAGCTTTCCTAATACAATTCATTGTCATGGTCCACATACTTCTCGTGTCCCACTACTTCTCCAAGCTCCCATAGCCAGCACACATCATGAATGTTCTCTATCATTGTTAATAAAATAGATTTTTCTCCCGTACATTCTCACAACATGCCACATTTCTTTGATCCTCCAACCATATGCTTGCGCTTTTTGAATGCAGTGAAGATTGCTCCTCAAATCCAGATCACACATTTAAAATGCGGAAAGATCAAGATCCAGATGAAAGACAAAGTGAAAGCACTGTGAGGTACTTATACTAACTTGCTTGACGATAAATAAAAGAATGTAATTGAAGTTCCTTGGGGGGGGGGGGGGGGGGGGGGAAGAGAAAGAAGATCTTATACAAAAATCTAGGATCATACTACTGCTTAGAGGGCACCGTAATATTGAGCTTTTGAATCTTCTGCATTACAACGGGAAGCCTTTCAGCGATGATGCTTGGATCACTATATGCAGCAGAATCAGAAGGGTATCCTTTCTGCAGATATTAAGAAGACTAGTAAGGGAATGCTTACAAATAATTAACTATAACACAATCTAACATCACAATTATCCCAACATATAATCTAAGGCGTAGTGCTAAAATTGGACATGGTGCATTCTGTGAAAATAATGAATTTTCTAACAATAGGCAAACAAGAAGAGAGATCTCGTTAACTTAAATGGGCCAACTAAAGTTCTCTCACTCTCTCTAATTTCTTACCGATAATAAAACTGATATAGAATGTACTTTAAAAGGGAAAGTTCATAATGTCCCTAAAAGGTGCTTTTAGATGTAACTATTTATGTTATAAAAGAATTAGTGTGATATGCCACATAAATATGCCGCTGCAATTAATTTTGAGAGTTTTCATTCCAGTTGTCAACTATGTTTTTTTGAAATATTGGTAAAAGGCAGGGGCGGCCTAAGAGTATGGCAAATGAAGCCATTGCCTTAGGCCCCCAAAATATTAAGGGCACCAATTTTAAGTACTACTATATGTCACATATATTTTATGTAATTATTATTAGTAAAATATTCTAAAAGTTTTAATTAAATTTATACAATTGAGTGATAAATAATGATAAATTTATCTCTCATTTAATTAAATGATGCATTTACCTTCGTTATCAAATCTAATTTTTCCTCCTAAAAGGAAACTCATGTATTGGCTATTTCTTTTCACCATATTTTATCGATCCATCCATTAGAAAGGAATTTCTTTTTTGTTCATCCTTTTAAGAGAAATCCCCAAATGCTTCAAGGTTCAAAAGTCGACAGATTACGATGTGTCCCCTCTACCTTCTTCCACTTAATTGATGACATATTTTCATTTATGACAAAGTTCCAAACCGTGACGTGCACCTAATTCACACATCACTTGTTGTACACTTACCACTAGGCCAAAGTCCTAAGAGTTTGCTTTGTATCTCATTATTATATGGATTCTACAAAAGAAATTTAAGGGCCTTTTAATATGTTTTGGCTTTTAGGCCACAGAAACCGTTGAGCCGCCCCTGGTAAAAGGAAGCACAACTTTTGTCTTTGAACCTTTTTGGCAATTAAGGTGTTATGCATGGTAGGGTCATTCTTATTGCGGTTAGGTTACTGTTAGTCTAATAAATTCTCAGTAAATACCAGGGAGGTCTTAAATTGTCTAGCCAATACTTAGTTCCTGACTTTGATAGGCAGCAAAAGTTCTTGGTCTCCAATTTATTAGTTGCAATAAGCATTAAGCGCGCGCACACAAGTAGTTGCAACAATTAGGCATTGAAGATCATTATGAATTTCAGATGTGATATGCATAAGATATGGAACCCCAGTGAGTTATTGCCAGATCTCCACCTTCACCACGCACCCTTTTCTTCCTACTTGCTTGTCTCTTTCTAAATTCACCACGTCCCTTTTTACAGCATTTGGATCTGGTTTCTTCTTCTCGCCACAGAACCCCAACTTATTCCACGGACCTAATGATTTCTGTGTTCGAACCCTCCTAGCAACTTACACTCTCAGTCTCTGCTCCCTGTCAACTTATCTACCCACCACAATATCCAACTATCGCTGCATCAGAAACTGTTGAGAAATTATGCAACATACCAATCAGCCTATACTAATAGTTGGATGAACCAACATTTCACTGAAATTTAAAGATAAACTGTCATTACTAGTAATTCCCTACATGAGTAAACAACCTATGATGGTCAGAATTTTTAAGGAAAATGTCAGTGAGCTAGCAAAATTCATAATACCAGACAGGTTGCAGTGTCCACAAGCGTGAAAAAGATAAAAATTTGGGGCACCCTCATAGATAGATTTATACTGGACACGTGTGTTGTTGTGCATGGAGGGGGGAAAAAGGGGGGGGGGGG
>MCJB01019854.1:0-89701 GCA_002018475.1 Nicotiana obtusifolia | reverse complement strand
GGGGGGGGGGGTGTAAACTCACCGAAGACAAGGCCTGAAATGTGGTTTCTCTCCAGCAGCTTTCACGAAGAATAACGGATTTGTTATGCTCCCAAATAGACAATGCAAACGAGCGTCTCTTAGTCTCATAAGCACTCCATCAACTCTAAGCTGTAGGAACATGTCCAACCATCAACAAGAGATATAAGTTACATGACAGTATTTCTGATGCAATGGTTTCGTTACTAAAAAATAGCATTGTTTATGTAGAATGTTCAGCAGAGTCACTCACCCAGAAACGCAGCAATAGGAACCAACCACTAGGCATGACTCTCTAGAAACTTAAAAACGTCAGCCCAAATCTATTAAAACCAACTAATGTTGTGGAAGTTTGAAATAACAACACAGTTTAATAAAAAGCGCAACGAGAACATTACCACTTTAACAGTCAAAAATGAGATCCCATTATCAGCCAATTCATCCTCGTTTAAGATTATCTGTTCAAATTGAAGTAAATTAACCTTGGTGCTAGAAAGGTGAAAAAGTATCAAGTTGACATGAATGAGACTGCTCAGTTACATGACCCAGAAATCACCAAAATCTGAGTTACCAACCTCATCATAAAAGAGAATAGGTTCTTTAGATGCTAATGCAACCAAATCAATTTTCTCCTTACAATCTTCCCATGGAATGCAGCTGCTGCCTTCATCAGGTATTGCACTTTCACACTGATCGCACAATAGTAGCAAGAATGAGTAAACAACTATTGAAAGCAAAGGAGCTGTAATTAAAGGACATGATTGAGGAAGGAAACTGACAAAAATGTTTCTATTGGTGATAAATCAAAGATATATTACGCAATAACACACCAAGATGGTGTCACCAACAACAAAAATATATCCAGTATATTCCCTCTAGTGGGGTCCGGGGAGGGTAGCGTGTATGCTGACCTTATTCCTACCTTCACAAGGTAGAGAGTCAGAATGAAATGAGTATATGAATAATAGTTATCTATAGCATAGTAATTTATGTTGAATCATATAACGCTTCAACACATCACAGATCATTGCTAAGTTGTAAACCTGAAATGCAATATCGGAGTCAAAACCAGAGGTGAAAGAACTGAATCAACTGATAATATAGCCTACTAAGCTAAACACATCAAAACTAATTACCAATTGGCTTAACAAATTCTAAAAAAGATAACTTTGAAAGACAAAACCTTCTCAATCTTTAAGAAGTTTTATTCCAAAGGAAAAGGTAGAAACCTCGACATTTCTTTCAACAGTTTCACTTCAACAATAAGGTGTTGTGAAAGTATAGTCGTAGTCGAGCATCACCTCTTGCAAAGGTTTACTGCAGAAATCAAAAAAATAAAAACAAAAGAAAAAGGCAAAAAGGAGTTAGAAAAAGAATGAAAATAGTAAAGCAAGTAAACATTATCAGAGCACTCACCTTCACCTTAGAAAATGAAAGAAATATATTTTTCCCTGGTCAAGAAAGGTTTCTACATCAGCAAAATAGTTAAACAGAGCACCATGTGTCCATGATATTTCAGTTCCCAATCTCAATGATCTAGGAGATGCTAGAGATGTTTGCCAGTTCTGTGATTATTATGAAGTTCCAGACAGCAGTGTTATTGATGCAGGTCAACCTGATCATGATACGTTTAAACCTTCAAGACCATTCACGAGAAGTCAAGCTAAAGAACTTTACGATGCACATTAGATGGTGAAGAAGAGCCAGGTAATTCTATGCACTTTGTGAAGATTGGCATGTGATGTAAGGCTATGAAAGTCACTAATTCTTACTTGTTTTGGAGTCCTGCGTGACTAGCTCTTAAACTTAGCCAAATTGTGACCTTTTTTGTTAGTTATTTGTTTCCTAGTTGATTTAGGTTAACTAGTTATTCTTTTCCTAGTTGATTTAGGTAAAGGCTCAATCTATATAAGCCTAAGGACTTCATTATTTTCAGCACCTTACATTATTTTTATAAAAGAAAATCGGCAGCACTTAGCTCCCAAATCTCGTGTGACTTTAACTTGTCCAATTTTGGTGTGATTCAAAATTGAACTCGTTCCTTGTTTGATCGAACAATTTGCAAGACAATCGTTGTCTTGAGGGTCGTTCGTATAGTATAGGTACTCCTTGATTTCATCAAGAAGGTAAGTAGACTAGTTCCTACTTGTTGTCTTGATAATTCATAGAGCGTCTTACTTTTATCCTTTCATCTTGTTTTCTGATTTTATATTGCATCAGTTATCAATAGCGAAAAGCGCAAAAAAGCTCTAAGGTCTGTTGGAGCTTTAAGCGCAAAGCTCAAATAAAGCGTGGGCTTTAATGAAGAACGGTGCAAATAGAGAAAAACTACAAATATGAATGTGTAGTCCAAGACTAATATCTATAAGCATGAATACCAAATATATGGACAAAGAAATTGAAGAAAATTTACGATAAAGTGAAATATCAATTGTTTAGTGTCGCGTCTTCCGGATTACGCTCATTAGCAAGGAAAAGTATGCCTTAGAGCCTTGATGACAACACCAAAGCGCCCGTTAAGCAAGGCGAAGCGCTCAACATGTTTTGACCTTGCTTCAGGGCTTAAGCGCGCTTTAGGTGCGTCTTTGATAACACTACTAGACAGGAAATGAAAAACGGCAATTAAGACACTTGACACACACTCTCTCTCTCCCTCTATCCCTCTCCATCTCTCTCTCTCGCATATTTAAGACCATAAGTTTCAAAAGACTTATAGCCGCACAAATATTACAATATGTTTCAGACCACAAGTTTCAAAAGTCTTCCTTCCTTTCTTAACTCCATGCACAATCAAACTATGCCACATAATTAAAATGGAGGGAGCATGTGTGTGTGTGTGTGTGTGTGTGTATGCCTGGAGAGATTCTTTTATAGTTTCATTTGGTTGTATAGCTAAAGATAGAGAAGTATGTTCATTTCCCAAAAGTTATGGAGGTTTTATCTTCTTCAACTCCATTTGAGCTTAGGAAGTGTTCATTTGGTGTGATAGTCTCATTTTGTGCAGTTCACTGTTCACCCAAAGGCCTAAAAGTTGATCCTAGTAGGACCCAATCTTCTCTGGACCGTGGAGTTTTGAAGGTTCTGTAAGTTAGTATCTTTGTCAGGGAGATCCATTCACAATTCAAAAATGAGTCCAATTATTGGTTACTGGAAATGTTCAACATCCAGATAGAAGACATTACATGTGCTTTTACTAATATAAAATAGCTATCATTAAGTTCTAGAGTTAGTGCCAGCCATATTTTCAAGAAGTAATATCTGCCTTTCAATTTGATGCTGTCCACAAGGACACAGGAGGCACTGTTGGATAAAATGGAAGATTGGTGTTTTTCTTTAGGAGAAGAAGTTTTCTGAAGTAGCTTTAAGAATTATCCATTCGTTTAAATTGTTCACTCTTGGTCTGATTGGTGCATGTTCATCAAGAGTTCACTCTCTCAGATCATGAAGCACTCTCGCATTTGAATTGAGAAAAAACTTAACCGCACAATGTAAATAAAGTATTCTTATTTGCAAGTGTTAATTTCTGCGGTCAGCACCAACCAGGCGACCAAACAAAGTCACAACTCTTACCTCCTCGACAATGGAATACAGATAATATATGTTATCTATTATTGAATACACAAACTTGAAATTGTAGGATTTGAAGAGATGAATAATTAAACATACCAGATGAAGGAACTACAGGACAGAACATACAAAACCATTACATTACTGCCAACCTAATGCATGATGCTCCATTGTTCAAGGATACATAACTTGCATGCCTGAGGGTTCTTCACTCCCACAGTCCCAGTTCAAAGTTTTAAAAAAGTTCTGAACCTCTTCCCCCAACCCCCTTTCACCAACAAATCACAATAAAAGAAAAAAAAAAAAAAAAAAAAACTGAAAACTCTTGGAACAACTTCAATGCCCTCCTTATTGATAGACATTTTTCAGCTTGAGTAAAACAAAAAAATAAACTTTCAACAATCGAAGTGCACGAAGTCCCTAAGCAAGTTAACCACCAAAACCAAAGTACAGGTAAATAGCTATCTCTGGCTTTTCATTATCATTCTAAATATTTATGATAGATAGAAAAGTTAACAGAAAAGCTGGAGAAACATATGCAGAGTCCTTGATGTAGCATTAGTTTAAAAAAATAGAACAACGTAGACCACCTCCTGAATTTCCATTTTGCAGCTGCTGGAACTTCAACAGGCGGCAATGCCTCATGTTTCCAACCAACTAAAGCATCGAATGCATTGAAAAAACACTTTGTGCCACTATTCACATGTTTAAGCACCAAACAATTATCTCCAAATACCATATCCGGCAAGTGAGACGTTTGAAGTTCTTTTTCCCATCTGTGCATATGAGCATTAGCAGTTAGAGAGGAACTAGACCTTTCCAATAAAGAAGATTTCAGATGCTTGAAAACAGAGTATAAATGTAAAGGCATAAAAAATCTGCAGCCAATTCTTAACGTAGCATTACTACAATAAGACAGGTCACTTGAATCTCAAAAGCATCTCCAACCATTAATTTAAAGGTGATACATTGCTGTTCATGGAACTCTTGGCAACGTATTGAAGAAAACAAATGTTCAATAAGTTTCCATATCAAATATGATTCAGATGTTTGTTGTGAATGAAAAGCAACGGTCTAGTACATATTGAAGAAAAGGTGAGTCCTAGAAAGGAAAAATCTTGCTCACTTTTCGTTTAGAATTCACATAACCGTAAATGAGGTTCCTCTTGAATTCTTATTTCATGGTTGCGTCTAACTCAAGTCCTACACTTGTACTACGCCTGGAATCAATTTATTTTTCAATCAATAGTCAATTAGAAAGTCTGCTCAGTGATTTTCACAAAGCATACTAGTACCAAGTTGGGATAAAGGAGGATATTTGGGACAAAAGGAGTAGGATTATGGCAGGTTGATTTCTAGCATAATATGGAATAATTGCAGGTCCGTCATACTTGGCAGATTGATTTATCAATGGTCAGTTGAACCATATTGCCCGGTACCTATGCTGGTGGTACATAGCACATATCTCAGTGGAATAGTCCAGGTGCACTACAGTTCAAACTGTAGACTCTTGACTACTAGTCGAGGTGCGCTACAGTTCAAACTGTAGACTCTTGACTTCTAGCAGTTGCACTAATTAAAATTATACGCAACAGAACAAGCACCAGAATCTCCGATGCTTGCAGAAATCATATAAGCTTAAGAAAGTAGGATATTAGATGTTTATAAGTGTTAACAATACAAGAAACAAGCAAAAATGAAGCATTATAAGTCCAGCGAAAGACAAAAGAGAGTTAATCAAATTGTATGTTGGGAGAGGGGAAAAGGAGAAAACCGTTGAAGATGAAGAGAATTGAGAATGGAAAGCTTGCGAGATTCGATCTCCCAACCGTGAATGCGGAGTCCTCGCTGGCCGTCCGGCAGAGGTTCAGCTCCAGCGGTCTTTAGTACTTTATCGTCAGTGTCCCACTCCATTATCGATCCCGTCCTCAAACCATCTCCCTCCATTTTTTCATCAAATGCTATTTTGGTGCAAAATGGTGCATTGGAGCTCCAATCTTACACTATATTTTGCATCATTTTGGTGCATGATCATTTTACTATTCATCAATAATTTTTATTATTATATAACACCTTTAATTTAACATATTATAAATTTTAATTGTTACATTTAGATTCCTAATATACCTATTCATCTACACCATTACTATTCATTAATATTTTATTATTATTTTTTATTATAGAACACTTCTAATTTAACATATTATAAATTTTAATTTATAATTTTAGATTCCTAATATACCTACTTATTTTTTATGTAATATCTTATAATATTAATTTTACATCTTAATTTTGGAGTGTAAGTTTTATAAATTAATTTTCGTATATATTATTTTATATAAAATTGTAAGTTAATTTTATTATAAGTTATAATTGTATTAAAAAATATAACCATCACAAAAATAAAAATTGCAAATATAAAATATAAGATGTTGTTAATAAATAACACAATGTTCAATAACATAATAATTTTGAATATATAACACAATTATAACACAATGTTCAATAACAACACAATGATCAATAACATAACAATGTTCAATACATTAAAATTGAAAATACATTAAACAACATAATAATTTAGAAAATTATAACAATAATTTAGTACTCTGGTAGGTCGTTTCCAGATCCACCAATATCATTAAAATATTGAGTGTATGGGGCAGATGATTGTTGTGGTTGTGGCTGTTGAAATTGTTGACTTCTTTTATCCATTATTCGTTTTTGTTCTTGTCGAATAAATTCACGAATATTTGGATCACCAATAGAATCTAAATTCGACAATAAAATCTAAATTCACGATGTTGCAAGGCTTCTTCACATCGGTGAGCAACGTGGTTTTCCAGGAATGCTAGGTAATCTAGATTGCATGCATTGGAGATGGAAAAATTGTCCAACAGCATGGGCTGGACAATATGCAGGTCATAGTGGATCCCCAACAATAATTCTTGAAGCTGTAGCTGATTATGACCTTTGCATATGGCATGCATATTTTGGTATGCCCGGCACCAATAATGACATTAATGTTTTAGAATCGTCACATCTGTTTTCCAATCTTGCTAAAGGAATTACTCCTCCCGCCCATTATGTTATTCAAGGAAACGAATATGATGTGGGTTATTATTTAGCTGACAATATATATCCAAAATGATCTACAATTGTGCAAACCATTCACGAGCCACAATCTCAAAAGAAGAAATATTTCGCGACGAAACACGAATCATGTCGAAAAGATGTAGAACGTGCATTCGGAGTTTTGCAAGCTCGTTTTGCAATTATTGCAGGGACCTCACGTTTTTGGAGAAAAGAAGTGCTACATGATATATTAACATCATGTATTATACTGCACAACATGATAATCGAGGATGAGCGTGATCTTGATGCACCAATTCAAGATGCTTGGGAAGGTCCAACTCCAACAGTAGAAATGGTAGTAGATGAAAATTATCGATTGAACAATTTTTAGCTCGACACAAAAAAATTAAGAACAAAGATGCTCATTTTGCACTTCGTAATGCATTAGCAGAGCATTTATGGGAGCAACGTACTAATCATGGAAGTTGAATATTTATGCAGAAATTAAAATAAATTCTACCTTAATGTAATAGTATTTATTTAATTATATTTTATCAATGATTTCACTTTTATTTGAATTATCCATTAATATGTATAACGTATAATATTTGCTTACAATCTATATTATTTAAAATTTTATGGTATAAAATAATTTTTTGATAAATGATTTATAACAAAGGATTATGAATTACATGGGATGGATAAGTAAAAAAGAAAAAGAAAAGAAAGGATTTTTTTCTGAAATTATAAAATAAAATTTAAGTAAAAGAAAATAATATAATATAAGAGAGAGAGAAGAATATAAAAGGAATGTTCTTTTTTGGTGCAAAAAATAGTGCAATGGGTTGGAGTTAATTTGCACCATTTTGGTGTTTGCACCAAAATGGTGCATAGGGTTGGAGATGCCCTCAGGGCGAATGACTTGGTCTTTATTACTACTAAAATTTTGAATTTATATACAGTTTTGCACGGAACGTATAATATTTTGTATTTTAATTTGTTATAACAGAACTATTTACTTATTTTTAATATTACCTAGTTAAAGCTTATTATAAAGAGTTACTACAAGTTGAGTTATTATAAAGAGCTAAAATACAGAAAATGAAAAATATGAAGAAAGAAAAAAAATAGAACAAAACATAGAACAATGAAAAATTGGGGTTCTGGTTGGTGGTATAAGAGATAACAATCTTTAGATGAAATATGGAATTATTAAATTTCCCATTTGGTTATGGGCATTAATTAATTTCGGCAACCATTTTATGCTGAAATGGTGGAATTAATTATCACATATAGAATGTGGTATAGCTAATTTCATGGGATATTTTTGTCTATCCTATCCTAATAACCAAATGACTCCTTAAGTCTTAATTATACACTATATGTACTTTAAAAAAAATATTACTTATCAACACACACAAAAAAAGTGTTTATAAATCTTTTGGGGAGGTTGTCAGTAGCTTTTTTTCTTTCATGATCGAGAAATTCGTCTACCCACATCCTTTGAAATTGGGATAATAGGTCCGTCCCTCTATTTTCTCCACTTAAATATCAGGTTCACTTTATAGGTACAAGGCTCAAACTTGTGGCCTAAGACACAAGTCCCTCAACTTGAACTAAGCCCAGTCTTTCCTTACCTTAGCTGAGCCTTATGTCCCTTCAACATTCCTATTCATCTTGCTTTGTCTTGGGCATCGCAGCGGACGTCAACAATAAGGAAGGAGATCTATGGATGATGGGATATAGAAGTCAGGTGCGACGGTCAGCTCAGTCAGAGCGGAAGCGGTCAGGCAAGGTTATTGTCAAACAATGTAGTGCAAGCGACGGGTAGCGCTTGCCATATGAAGAAGGCAACTACAATGGGAGACGAAGGCGGCGTGGGCTTGCCATATAAATTTAGCGCTTGCAAGGCAGTTCAGACGACGTTAGCAAGATGTAGCGCTAGCTAGGTTAGGGTACTGCTTGCCATAAAGAAGTTAGCCAGAAAGCAGATCACCGGCTCCGAAGGCCTGCAATCGTGACTTTAGTTTCGGTGGCTCGCTTTGCTGCCGGGGTGCAATATCCTCTTGTAACAGTTCGAATGGAGTGGCAAGGTGCACCTTGAATTGAACTAGACGAATTGCGTTTTGCCAGAGAGATTCTTTTAGAAAAATTCTCCATTGGTGGATGACTACTATGGAAAAAGATGACAACTACTCTCAGTCTCTAGTCAATCCATCGCCTAAGAGAAGAGTTTAATAAAGAGGAGAGGGATTTTCCGACAACAAAAAAGCTTTTCTCCATAACAGAGGTGATAGACCACCTTATGGCCGATGTGATTACCAGCCAAAGGGCAAAAAGACGGGGTTGAATGCGACTCTACCAATACCAATCTCTTCTGAAGCAAGGAAGAGCCCTTGTGAGTGGTTGATAAACCGCGATTGCAGTTTTCTTTAGGAAGTCCCATAGCCAGTCACCCGCAGCTAATTCAATTCACTCTTCTTGAAGCTCCTCTCCAACCATTACAGTCACTATTGATATCGACACATCTGAAATCGCCAAATGCTCGGGAGGCTCTCGGTCACCGAGCTGACCTCGTCCGCTCGGAAAGACACAACCTTGGCCAGCCTTCCGTTATGCTGAATTTTTTTTTCTTAGATAGAATGAGTGGAAAAGGGGTGCGCTTGAAGTGGGGGGGTGTGCTGTCCCTGTTGGGCTGGGCCCTTCCCCATAAGGCTTGGGGCAGATTGTCATTAATTTTTTTAAAATAATCTCTTCACTAATAAGTGTCTCACTTCTTAATTATCAAAAAGACTTTCTCATTTCTTGCCACTTCTTTTTTATTATTGTAGAGTCTATACGAAATGGCTCGCAAAGTAAGACTATCTCCAATCTCTTTTTGATAAGATGAAGTCGGTAAGACTGAACGTGGGAGTTAATGAAGATTTTGTTGGTTTGTTTTTAAAGGGTGTGAATGGAAAATGGAAGAGGCACCTGTTGGATTGCATCTCTCCATCTCACCCTTCCTTTGTTGATAAATTTAGAGGCTTGGCCTCATTTTCTAATATGAAAAATCTGAAAACTTCTCCCATCTTTTGTACATTGTTGCATTATTTTTCCAAATAAATAAAGTATCAAGTGTGATTTTCTCCGTTTGTTGAGTTCGTTGAAGTTCTGTAATTTCGATTGCTAGTATTACAGAATAGTTTTTTCATTCAATCCTGATAGTATTGTGAGGAAGAATCAATGGCCAGTGATTCTACAACTGCAACGGCACTTACTGAAAAGACTATTTTACGACCAGCCCTTTTAGCTCTCCCAGATTAGAATATCAAAGGAGGACGTTGTAGATGCCCGGGGAGGACATGACTTCTTCTAAGGCTAGAAGACCACTGGAAGACACCCAGGACTATAGCATGTCGTGAAAGAAGCACACTGGACGGGCGTGCTTCGACCGTTCACTCTACATCGTAGAGACGATAGGTTAAACTCCTTCATGTAATTTCTCATAGAAATTTTTTAAAAACCTTGTTTCAGATTCTTAAACTTATTTATGAACTATTCTTATCAAAGAGAAGGAATGAGAAAAACCCAAATATTCCTACTCGAACAAGAAGTCTTATAGTTTATAACTCTTTTTTATATAGTAATTCGAGACAGCCAGGAGTTTTGTCTAGAAGTAGCCACCCTTGAAAGGCTATAATTTCGTGTTTTAGTCGCTTATTGCACTCTAATTCACTGTACTTTATTTGTGTTTGAGCGTTAATTGGTAATGTTTGTACTTATTGTGTGTTTTATGCCTTGTAGGAGTGATTCCGAGCTATGTAGATGTTGTTGAGCTAATTCGAGCTATTTGGAGCTTTGAAGTCTGAGTAAAAGCCCAAGGGATTACCAGGATCATATTCAGGAGTCAAGGACCAAGTCTGAACGTCAAAAATCAAGCAAAAATCCATACTCTGAGAAAACTCCACAACCGTGGTGCTTGGTGCGCCGCGGCTGCCCAAATCCTGCTGCCTGTCAATTGTTGAGCTCTCTGGATTTCTCCATTAATGCCTCGCATGGCGCGTCGCCCCATGCGGCATATGCCTGTGTAATTTTTACAGAGTGAAAATCTTATTTCGGCTAGGAAAGGGTGATTTCATCTGGGCCCAAACCTACTTGGTAGAGATACATGGAAAAACGTTATTTTCTGGACTTGTGACATGGTTTGGACCTAAGGAGGCTAAGGAGAAGTTGGAAGAACACAAGCACAAGGATTTCATCATTCCTTCTTCACTCAAGACCCGAGTTTGGATCGAATCTATATTTTCCTATACTTTAATTTTATTTGTGATGAATTGCTCCATATCTATGGAGTAGTTCCCTTTAGGGTTTGTTGGAATTGGTATATTGATGATTGTTTATGGATTATAACTCTAACTTTATGTATTGAATCATTTTGGATGATTTAACTGTTGCATCTATATTCACTAGTTCATGTAATCGAGAGAGGCATAACTTGTGATATCTTTGCACTATATTGTTGGTTGAATTCATTAATTCTTCTTAGTAATAGAAAGAGGCTAGTTGAGTCATTGATTAAATCTACTTAGGAGAATAATCGAAAGAGGTTTTCTTAAAGATCATTCCTCTACGCATTCTTGCATATCTTTACAGAGCTTCAATTGGTTCATCTCGTGAGGTTAAGACTTAATCGAGAGAGGAGTTTTGGCTGAACGTTTGAACTAATAATTGAGTGAATTCGAGAGACTCACATGAAGATGAGAAGTGAATTATCTAGAGTTAGATCCCGAACAATTATCTTGCACATATCCTATCAAAACCCTATCTTCTCCCTTTGATAACCTTCTTTGCTTATTTCTTGTTTCGATTGTCATTAGTCAATAGCTTTAGATTCTTAGTTAATTTTAGTTAGACATCTTATAAATCTCAACTTCTGAACATCTTGGATAGCAATCAAGCTAGAACTACGAGGATACTATTTAAATCCAATCTCTCTGGATACGATATTATACTATACTATATTTGATTAGCGAGCATAATTTAAGATACGATATTATACTATACTATATTTGATTAGCGAGCATAATTTAAGTGTGTTTCGAGCTCGTCATATGCTAGGAGGAAGTAATCCATAACTTTGAGCAACAATGAGAGGATTAAATTCCTTAAGGACACACAAGCAACTTGTAGGCTCGAAAATTATTTTTTGTTTTGTTTTATTGAACTAACATTTCTTTACTTCTCTGATTTTCTAGTTTTCAACATAGTTTTACTAACAATCTTAAGGAAATTTATTTTTTCTCTGTGTTCGTCGTTTAGTAGTAATACCATTTTCGGATACGGTGTAAAATTGACTAAATGTATAGTGACACTCCAACTTCTTTCAATTATTTTAATGGAGAAGAACAAATAGCTTCCCTGTTGGCTATAAGGTTTGCCAATCACTGCTTCTAGAACCAAATCAACCCGAGAAGATGTCTACGTTTACGACTTCCCTCAATAGAAAATGTGCTATAAAGGTGACGTTCTGGACCATTTCCTTATATCGATTAATAGGTATAAATTAATACTCTTTTTGTGAAGCAACGAGAAAGAGCGTTTCTTAAATGTCGTTATAAGTACTCCGGCCAAAGTCAATTTGTGGTGACTCAAGATCGCCTATAGATGCTGATGATTTTCTCTATTTAAATGGGATTGATTAAGAAAGGGAAAGGAAGAGAATTTGTGGTATTGGCGTTGTCTAGTGAAAGTTGGATCTCGATGTTGATTGGTTCTAGATCCAGTAAATCACCACAAGTAGCAACAATATAAAACCATATGGCTACACCAAGGAGAATGATGAATCACTATTGTGGCCCGATGCATTGCTGCGGTTCATGAGGATTACTTTAAGCGCGATCACCAGGCATACTTTAAACAAATTCTACACCTCAATACATTCACTCTAATCTGTACATGATCGATTGAGGGTAATGTGAAAACTGTTAGCCATCTTTACAGTAAGTTTTATGGTGTCCCTTTTTGAAATCCTCAAGTTTGTTGAGAGCAAGTAATCAACTACTGCTATAAAAGGTCAGGTAGATGGAGTCTGATCCAAAATTCCATAATAAAAAATTAAGCTGGATAAGAGACTATGGTCCTCTACTATCTTCTATTTTCTAACGGCTTCAAACGTGAAAGGTTGAGTGCTTTCTTAAATTGAGTCCATTTCTTGGATAGAAAAGGAAGGAAAAAAGAAAAAGAAAAGAATACAACTAGTGGTCTCAAAGAATGAGATATCAAGTTGGAACCTTGCACCTGTTGTTGATTATAACAATATAATCCAAAGGAATTTGCTTCTCTTTGAGGATAAGAAGTTGGTTAACTATTTTTAAATGGTGTATCAAATGGTGTTACACTTTGAGAAGTGTGTATTTCCATTTTCTAAAGGAAAGATACGTGACTTTTTGACTTCCGGTTTGAAGACTAAAATCCTCGTGATTTTCTACTCCTACTTCGAGATGAAATCTCGTGATTTTTTACTCGTTCTCAGATTAAAGTCTTCATGACTTTCTACTCATATGTGGGATTAAAGTCTAAGTGATTTTCAACTTCAATTATTACTCGGTTTGAGGATTAAAAACTTTACTGTTTATTAAATTTGATTGTGTCACATATTACTTGGTTTGAAGATGAAAAACTTCATTGCTTATTAGATTAAAAAATTTCTACTCATTTTGGAAATTAAAATCTTAGTGATTTTCAACTTCAATTATTATTTGGTTTGAAGATTAAAAACTTTACTGTTTATTAAATTTGATTGTGTCACATATTACTCGATTTGAAGATTAAAAACTTTATCGTTTATTAGATCTAGTTATATTAGTTATTACTCGGTTTGAAGATTAAAAACTTCACCATTTATAGATCAGATTGAACAGATATTACTCGGTTTGAAGATTAAAAACTTCACCATTTATTAATTCTAATTGTGTCAGATTGATTTGAAGATTAAAAACTTCACCATTTAATAATCCCGACTCTGTCATGACACAAACAACAGTTCATGTGGTTGTCTCTACAAAAACTAATAGAGGTGGCAAATATGCATCTCCTCTGAAGAAATATGTTTGGAATATTGTATTAGTCATCAAATAACGCCTCATACACGCCCCAATTCTAATGGGATTACGGAAAGAAAAAATGATCATTAAATGAGATGATGAATGCTTTATTTGATAAGTTCTGGTTTAATTTAACCCATAACTTATGGGGAAGCTATTCTTACATCTAACTAAATACTCAATCGAGTTCCCCATAGCAAAACACGATTCATTCCATATGAAAAATGGAAAGGAAGAAAGTCCAACTTGAAATATTTCAAAGTGTGGGGAAACTTGACTGAAGTGCAAGTCCTAAACCTCAAAGAGTAGATATAGGACCGAAAATCTTTGATTGTATTTTTATAGGATATGCAACAAACAGTAAAGCACATCGATTTCTAGTTCTCAAATCAGAAAATTCGGAGATTCATATTTATATGGTGATAGAATCAGATAATGTTGAATTCTTTGAGAATACTTATTCGTATAAAAAGGAATATGAGTCGTTTAGTGAAAAATCTAAGTGACCTTGCGAAGAAGCAAAGGAAAGTATGTTAATGAGGAAAATTCAAGCCGTAATAAACGTCAAAGGACAACTACTTCCTTTCGATCAAATTTTCTGACATCCCTGTTGGAAAATTAGCCTCAAACTTTTAACAATGTTATTTCTTCCTCGGAAGCTCAATTTTGGAAAAAGTTTGTCAATAGTAAGATAGAATTCAACTGTTAGTTTATTTTGCCTCCGGGGAACAAACTGTTGGATTCCAAAAAGATTTTCAAGAGGAAAATGAAAGATGATGGTACTATTCACATGTATAAGGCAAGACTTGTTGTCAAAAGGTATAGATAACGAGAAGGCCTTAACTATTTTGACACATGCTCGTCGGTTACGAGTATTACATATATGAATATTAGTAGCATTGGCTACGGTGTATGGTCTTGAAATCCATCAAATGGATGTGAAGATAGTCTTCTTAAATCGAGATTTAGAGGAAGTAATTTATATGGAACAACCCGAAGGGTTAGTGGTTCCTAAAAAAAGGTGTGCAGACTTGTTAAGTTACTTTACAGACTAAAACTAGCACCCAAACAATGTCATGCGAAATTTGACCAAATAATATTGTCAAATGATTTCAAAATTAATTAGTATACACAAATGTGTTTACATTAAGAATATTTCAAATCATGCAGTCATTGTTTGTCTATATGTGGATGATATGTTGATAACGGATAATAGAAAGGGCACATGAAATATTTGAAATATTGGGGCCTTAGCTTATGCATGACAAAAGCCAATGTTAGACATGATGTCTATATTATTAAGAAGAACTAAATGATATAATTTTTGGACCCCATAAATCTTTAGTGGATATTGATATGGTAGTCGGTGAATTCATTACTTGTTTAGTCTTAGTGAAGACTAGTTGATAAAACTACCAATTCGGAAGTTGGTCAAGTACCTTTCTCGAAAGGTTGTTTTCTTTCTTGAAAATTTATAATATTTAGTTCTTTTATGAAAGGATGTAATTTCGAATGTTGTGACTTTTCATCAAAAGATCCGTCTATACGTTTTTGTATGACATGACCATTCATGAATGGATGTATTAATATGTTGGTCTATAATATAGTGAATCAACAGATGAAAAATGATAAAAATACATAGCAAGTTAGATTTTCTTCATGAATGAGGGTGTTATAATTTGCATATTGTATAGACGTGTATTCTATTGTGGAATATGAATAAATACCATACAAATGCTAGTAAAAGGCAGAGTGATTGCGAAATGTGTTAAATATAAAAAAGTTGCGGCCACAACTAATGCCAACTATTTCAGCTGTTGTTATGATACAATATTGATATACTAAGTGTAGTCAATAATCTGATATGTAATAGAAAGTCAAGACGTATTAGTCTACGACATAAGGAAGTTTGTATTGAACTATCATGATAATGAAATAAGTCTTGGGATATTTGAAATATACTTATAATTTTGCTTCGCACTACAATAAGTATCCGGCAGTAATGAAGGGGTATACTGATGCAAATCAGATCACCGGTTTGACTGTTTCTTTAAAACCACAAGTGGATATATTTTCACAGGCGGTGAAGGAGTGGTGTCTTGGAAATCATCCAAATAAACGCGCATTGCCTGGTCTACAATAGAGGTTGAGATTATAGCCTTAGACTAGGCTGGTGAAGAAACAGAATGGCTCCGGAATTTCTTAAAAATATTCCATTTTGGCCCAATTCGTTGGCACCTATATGCATATATTGTGATAGTCAAGTGGCAATAGGAAGGGTTGGGAGCGCTATGCATAACGAAAAATCTCATCATATACGACGAAGACATATAACCATTAGACAACTACGCTCTAGGGGAATTACATAATTGACTATGTGAAGTCAAGCGATGATGTATCGGATTCACTTACAAAAGGCCTAACTAGAGAGATAGTTGAAATATCATCGAGGAAAATAAGAATATGGCCGAGGACAAGTCATTATGGCGGTAACGCTACCTAGAAGATTGGAGAGCCCAAGATCTAGGTTCAAGGAGATCAAACAAAGTCACTAATGACGGTTCAACATTGTCAAATAAAGTTTTTTAGTCGATTCTCGTGATGAGACAATGTTCAGTACCAAGGATAAAATGTTAAGCTTTTTAATGGTTTCCAAGTTTGATACGGGGTATATCAAATAGTGTATCTACGAGATAACACACTTAGGAATCACCTATGTAAATGTGAAATGTAAGCCGCTTCAAGGAGAATTCTATAAAGCCAGTTCTCTATGCGCTTATAAAACCAGGTGGTGTTCATGGCTGAAACGAACACAAAAATGAGAACCAAAGACAGTTAATGGTTGATTGTGTGACTTATGGTTGTCTAGGTATACATCAAAGTTCGGTGGTTCAAAAATATCAAATCTACCGATTGACCTAGTATATCCGACATATGTTCACTACGGAAAGTTTAAAGAGAAACCTACTTATCCAAATGCGATTAATCCTTACTTGCGAATCACACAATTTTTATGCATATTTTACACATGTAGAATTTAAATGGTGTGAATAGGAAATGGAAGAGGCACCTTTTGGATTGCACCTCTCCATCTCACCCTTTCTTTGTCTATAAATTTAGAGCTATTTTTCTTTAAAAGGTATGAACGGAAAATGGAAGAGGCACCTTTTGGATTGCATCTCTCTATCTCACCCTTCCTTTGTCTATAAAGTTAGAGGCTTGGACTCATTTTTTAAATATGAAAAATCTGAAAACTTCTCCCCTATCTTCTACATTGTTGCATTATTTTTCCAAATAAATAAAATATCAAGTGTGATTTGCTCTGTTTGTTGAGTTCGCTGAAGTTCTGTAATTTCGATTGCCAGTATTACATAATAGTTTTTCCGTTCTATTCTGGGAGGAAGTAATCTCTAACCTTGGGCAACAATAAGGGGATTAAATTCCATAAGGACACACAAGCAACTTGTGGGCTCCTAAATTATTTTATGTTTTATTTTATTGAACTACCAGTTACTTCTCTGATTTTCTGGTTTTGAACATAGTTTTACAAACAAATTTCATGCAAGTTATGATGTAATTGCTCGAGTATTCTCCTAATGGGGAGATTCGTATATTGTGGTCTGAATGGGAAAGCTCTTCATCTTTTTTCACGAATTCCAGAGATTCAATTTTTTTCTTCTTCATGGTATTGGTAGTTTGTTGGAAAGACTTGTAAGTTTTGTAAAACTAGAGGTCGTTTAAGATGAAAGGATTTATCTAGAACAGAGGGTAGTGTAATTAGGCTCCAAAACTATGTCACTAAACTTTCCATGAAAAAGTTAGTTCACTGATAATTGTTGTTTATCGTTTTGGTGAGTGGAATCTTGTTAGTGTCACGACCCAACTTCTCCTACAAGCTGTGATGGCGCCCAACGTCGTTGCTAGGCAAGCCAACAGTGAACTAGCCATATATTCATTCCTTTTAATAATTTTAAAGTAGTTAATTTTTATTTATTAAGTAAATAAAAAGTGGAAATTTAATAAAGTAAAGCGTAAACTAATAAAAGAACAAATATGATGAAATATATACTTAAAAGTCATAAAGTGTCTACTAACATGTCCCCAAGACCCGGTGTCACAAGTGAATGATCACTAGTTGAATATATAAAACACCTAAGCTACTGTTTGAAAGTGAGATAGACAGAAAGTAAATACCAAAGAGAAAGACCGCGGGTGCTGTAGAACGGACTCAGAGAGCCGCTCATCACTAAGCCTCCGGATAACGGGGATGCGCGCTGAATGGACACCAGATGCACCTGCCTCGGATCCTGCACGATTACTGCAGAAGTGTAGCGTGAGTACATAAACAACATGTACCCAGTAAGTATCCAGTCTAACCTCGAAGAAGTAGTGACGAGGGATCAATATTGACACTTACTATGGGCCAGCAAATAAAATACAGAAACTCTAAATAGGCATGGAATATGTGAATAATAACAATAGTAAGCAGTGAATAAATGATTATTTAACTGATAATAAATTCCTAAGTCTCCAACTAACATTTACTAGTTCCAAATCAATTTTGGTCATTAAATAAATTATAATCTCTCAAGCTATAAAATAATATCAAGGGTAATTGGGCTCCCAGTATTATCACGCACGATTTATGCTGAGGTCGTACGGTCCGTTTCAAAATACCGTGTGCACTGCCGAGGATTGAACGACACAAACCATAAATGTATCTATTAAATTGTCGAGGCGAACGGCCCTCTCCCATGAGAGTAGAGAAGTTTACCTCGCTCGCGAAAGTACTTGCGACGCGAGAGGACATGGATTTCTCAGAGTTTTTATGTATTCCTCAATTCTTCCCAAAAATAAGAAATCTAATTTGAAAATTTACAACTTTAAAATCCCTAGTCTCAGCTCTATTCAAGACAATTAAGATGCATAATAAATACAACAGTACAATTAAAGCATGATGTGAATCTAAGACTACCTAGACATCTCATGGAATATAGCTATGCACGGACTCTCGTCACTTGGTGCTAGGTGACGTATGTAGCTCCCCACACAGGTAATACACGACAAGATACACCTAAGGGGATGAGTTCCCTCTTACAAGGTTAGGCAAGAGACTTACCTCGTTCTCAAGCTCACTTCCGGTCCATAAATCTGCTCTAAATCCTCAACTTGGTGCCAAACAATCCGAAACTAGCCAAATATTATATAAATTAATCAATATACACTAACAAGTTCATAATTTAACTATTAGAGTAATTACCCAACCCAAATTGGGAGATTCCTATAATTCACCCCTGGGCCCACGTGCCCGGATTTCAAAATTTTTGAAGATAAATGTTACCCATAACCTCCCAAACTCAAATATAAAATTTTCACCCAATTCCATAATCATTTTCATGGTTAAATCCCATCTTTATCAAAACTTAGAGTTTTCAACTAAACCCACAATTTCTACAATTTCTG
The DNA here is from genome assembly GCA_002018475.1 of Nicotiana obtusifolia. NCBI lineage: Eukaryota > Viridiplantae > Streptophyta > Magnoliopsida > Solanales > Solanaceae > Nicotiana > Nicotiana obtusifolia. Next base: position 70,493 of record MCJB01019854.1, on the reverse strand, counting down.
TGTTAAGACTCTACCCAAAATGCATGTATTAAACTCATCTTATATAGAAATTACTTACCTCAAAGTGCTAGGTGAAAACCCCTCTTCAAAGGGCTCTAAAATCGTCCAAGAAGTGAAATAAATGAACCAACATAGCATAAGTCCCAAAATTAAATGGACCTCACTACCTTTAGGGGTTTTCGCACATGCGATCGTACTATCACACCTACGGCTCCTCTTCTGTGGATAAACTCATCACAGGTGCGGACCATGCCTAGGTCTTCCATTCTCACATCTGCGTGCGAATCCTCGCTTCTGCGAGCCCGCTTCGGCAAAAGCATCTTGTGAACCTAGTATGGTTGGTTCTGCTTCTGCGATCGACTTCCTCGCACCTGCGAATGTGCAGGTGTGGTTCCTGCTCCGTTTCTGCGACCACTGGTCAGTCCATGCAGGCCCCTTCTGCAGTCAATAGCTTGCTTCCATGAGCTCGCACCTGCGGCAGATTCTTCGCAGGTGCGATTGCACCAGAACCCCTGCTACTTCAACCCTCCTTCCAAGCTCAACCATGTTCCGCACATCGTCCGAATAACACCCGAGGCCCTCGAGGCCTCGCCCAAACATACCAACAAGTTCAAAATCATGAGATGGACTCGCTCGACCCCTCGGAACACATAAAACAACATCAAAACTAAGAATTGCACCCCAAACCAAATCAAATCAACCCATGAACTTCAAGTTCTTCCAACTTACTCCGAACGCGCCGAATCATACTTAGACTACTCGGAATGACACTAAATTTTGCGTGCAAGTCATAAATCACCAAACGAAACTATTCCCAGGCATGAAATCCCAAATAGACCTCGATAACACCAAAACCTACTTCAAACCAAATTTAAAGAACTTGAAAACCTTCAATGCGCCAACTTTAAATATTAAACGCCGAAACGCTCCCGGGTCATCCAAAACCCGATCCAAACATACGCCTGAGTCCAAAATCATCATACAAACATATTAGGACCATCAAATTCCGATTCCGGGGTCGTTTATTCAAAATGTTGACTCAAGTCAAACCTAACCATTTTAAGCCAGTATTAAGGAACTAAGTGTTCCGATTTCAACCCGAACCCTTCCAAACCCGAACTAACCATCCCCACAAGTCATAAAACAGTAAAAGCACGTACGGGGAGTCTTATTTAGGGGAACGGGGATCTAGAAAGCAAAACGACCGGTCGGGTCGTTACATTCTCCACCTCTTAAACAAACGTTCGTCCTCGAACGGGTCTAGAATCATACATGGAGTGCCGAATAAGTGTGGATATCTGCTCCGTATGTCCTCCTCGGTCTCCCAAATCGCCTCCTCGTCTAGTTGATCCCTCCACTGAATTTTTACCGTAGAAATCTTCTTGGACCTCAACTGGCGAACCTACCTGTCAACAATTGCAACTGGCTCCTCCTCATAACCAGACTCTCATCTTGCTGAACCGTGTTGTAGTCTAACCCATGTAACCTATCGGCATGATACCTCCGGAGCATAGACACATGTAAAATAAGATGAACTCCCGATAGACTGGGAGGCAAAGAAAGCTCATAAGCAAACTCCCCAACTCTTCTCAACACCTCAAATGGACCTATAAACCTCGGGCTCAACTTGACCTTTTTTCCGAACCTCATGATCCCCTTCATCGACGAGAATTTTAAGAGAACCTTCTCGCCCACCATAAATGATAAATCACGCGCCTTCTGATCCGTATAACTCTTCTGTCTGGACTGTGCTGTGAAAAGTCGCTCCTGAATCAACTTCACCTTCTCCAAGGCACCCTTCATCAAATCAGTACCATATAACCTAGCCTCACCGGGCTTGAACCATTCGATGGGCGAACAACATCGCCATACAAAGCCTTAAATGGAGTCATCTCATTGCTGGACTGATAATTGTTGTAATAAGCAAACTCGGCCAAAGGCAAGAATCAATCTCACTACCTTCCGAAGTCAATAACACATGCTCTGAGCATATCCTCCAAGATCTGAACCATCCGCTCCGACTGCCCATCGGTCTGCGGATGCAAGGCTGTGTTGAGCTCTACTAGGGTCCCCAACTCACTCTGTACTGCCCTCCAGAAATGTGAAGTAAACTGAGGGCCTCTATCTGATATGATGGAAACAGGCACACCATGCAACCGTACAATCTCCTAAATGTAAATCTAGGCCAATCTCTCTGAAGAATACGTGGTCACAACCGGAATGAAGTGTGCCGACTTGGTCAACCTATCGACAATGACCCAAACTACATCAAACTTCCTTAAGGTCCGTGGCAACCCAACTGCGAAGTCCATAGTAATGCGTTCCCATTTCCACTCAGGTATAACAATCTGTTGGAGTAGGCCACCTGGCCTCTGATGCTCATACTTAACCTGTTGGCAATTTAGGCACCTCGCTATATACTCAACTATGTCCTTCTTCATCCGCTGGCACCAATAATGCTGCCTCAGGTCGTAATACATCTTCGTAGCACCTGGATGAATAGAATACCGAGAACTGTGCGCCTCCTCTAGAATCATCTCCCTCAACCCATCAACATTAGGGACACATAAACAATCTTGGAGTCGCAGGACACCATCCTCATTGATAGCAACCTCCTTGGCACCATCCTGTATTACCATCTCTCTAAGAACCAACAAGTGTGCGAATAATGAAGACTGAGCGACTACACATGCAAGAACTCGATTGGGCTCTGAGATATCCAACCTCACAAGTCTGTTAGCCAAGGACTGAATGTCCAAAGCTAATGGCCTCTCCTCTACTGAAATGAACGCCAAACTACCCATACACTCAGCCTTTCTGCTCAAGGCATCCGCAACCACATTTGCCTTGCCCAGATGATAAAGGATGGTAATATCATAATTTTTTAGTAACTTAAGCCACCTGCGTTGCCTCAAATTGAGATCCCTCTGCTTGAAAAAATATTGCAAGCTGTGATGATCGGTGTAAACCTCACAGGACACCCCATAAAGATAATGCCTCCAGATCTTGAGAGCATGAACTATCGCGGCCAACTCCAAATCGTGTACGGGGTAATTCTTCTTGTGGGGCTTCAGCTGACATGAAGCATATGCAATAACTCTCCCTTCCTACATTACATATCCTTAAATCGGAAGGCAACACTAACACCGATGTTGTAGTCAATGCAGTCTTGAGCTTCTTAAAGCTCGCCTAGCAATCATCGGACCATCGGAACAGAGCAACCTTTTGGGTCAATCTAGTCAAAGGTGTTGCAATAGATGAGAAGCCCTCCATAAACCAACGATAATAACCTGCTAATCCCAAGAAGCTCCTGATCTCGGTTGCTGTGGTAGGATGAGGCCAACTCTGAACTGCCTCAATCTTCTTGGGGTCTACCTTAATACCTTCGCCTGATACAACGTGCCCTAAAAATGCCACAGAATCCAACCAAAACTCACACTTGGAGAACTTAACATATAGCTTCTGTTCCCGCAAGGTCTGAAGCACCACTCAAAAATGCTGCTCGTTCTCCCCCATGCTACGCAAGTAGATCAATATGTCATCAATGAAGACAATGACAAATGAGTCGATATATGGCTTGAACACCCGGTTCATCAAATACATAAACACCGTCGGGGCGTTAGTCAAGCCGAAGGACATCACTAGAAACTCATAATGGCCATATCTAGTCCAGAAAGTCATCTTCGGAATATCCGAATCACGAATCTTCAGCTGATGATACCTCGATCTCAAGTCGATATTAGAGAACACCCTAGCACCCTGCAACTGGTCAAACAAATCATCAATACGCGGAAACATGTACTTGTTCTTAATGGTAACTTTGTTCAACTGGCGGTAATCAATGCACATCCGCATAGTCCCATCTTTCTTCTTCACGAACAACACTGGTGCACCCCAAGGCGACACACTCGGCCTGACAAACCCCTTTTCTAGCAACTCCTCAAGCTGTTCTTTCAACTCCTTCAACTCTTTTGGAGCCTTGCGGTACGGTGGAATAGAGATAGGATGGATACCTGGAGCCAAACCAATACAGAAATCGATATCACGATTTGGTGCATGCCTAGTGTCGCGCCCCATTTTCTCGCGAAGACGGGTTTCGACATGTGACAACTCTTTTAAATGGGTATTAAAAGAGAAGAGTCGCCACCTAACGATTTTAAGGTGCGTTAGGGTACCTATTTGCAAATAACTCTGTTTGACTAGTCAACGCCACCAAAGATCGAGTAAGGGCTCAAATTACCTCAAAGAGAAGGTGTTACGCACTCTTCGAGGTCCATAATTGTGGGTCCCGGCCGAAGTTTAAACTATGTGGATTAGATAATTAAGCTAGGTGATCAAATAAACAAAGAAAGATGTAGAAGTTGAAAACACTATTATAACATAAGAATTAACTATATGACTAATTGATACAAGTCATAAAAATCACAAGGAGTACAATTGCGTTGATCTATGGCTAAGTGTTAACAACCAGTATATAAAAGGATGGGGAGTGGGGGTCCTAAGTATTTTTAGCCTAAAGGATCACCTCGTGCAAGATAAATAATACTTCGCAACTCCCTCAGGGTAGGGGTTGCTCATATTATTCAGCAGGCACAGACTATCATCTCTTGCTACCCGATTACTATGTTGAAGTTATTACTCAAAGGCACTCTAGTTCAATTCTAAAACGTATCATATGCATGCACTACCCGTCCTATGCCTATGGTCCAAGAGGCTTTGGACTTACTATTAGGTAGTTCTAGACTTTACTTAGGTTGCTCAAAATGATAAAACTAGGAGACATTCGAAACAGATAGGACTGAACACAATTGCAATGAAAGGCTCAAGTTGACCTCCGCACATAAGCACAAAAGCACGCGATCAGATTCTTATATTAGGCAATAGACAATTCAAGAATTAAGACTTAGAGTCATTAATTCCTATAGGCATGGCCTCTAGGTGATTCTGAATTCCAGTATCGTACAAGCAGCATTGTTGTTTCAGACTAATGAGTTCGCAGATTATAGGTATTACAAATCATATAGGCATGATCTCTAAATTGTTTGTGCAATGAGGCGGTGAAACCGTTTGAAAGCTCATAATTAATAGAGTTTGATTTATAGACAGGCTTTCTAGGCATATAATCGTATCCTATAGGCAAGATTTCTAACAATTGACAATTAGACTTGATTTTATAACACTTTATCCCTATAGGTATGCTATCTAAGTGAGGCAGTACAAAAGGTAGCATGAAGCAATTGATCAATTATTAAACCTTTTAGTCATGGTATCTAGATTAGCGAAGGTATTGCATTATTGTATCCTATAGGCATAATGTGTACATGATTCCAATGGGCATGGTTCCTATTAGTGCAACATACACTAAACAAAACAAGGACGTAATAGCAAATTGAACACATATATCCTATAGGCATATTTTCTACCCTTTCATGTTAGTATTAGAATACTCCCAACCCTCTTTTACTAATCTCCCCATTATTCGTTATTACAAATTATTACAGGCCAAATAAATAATGTAAACAGAACAAAACAATCATAAGCCCAATAAGACAGCTAAAAGCCCAACACAAAGGAATTTTCTGACTTTCTGGGCCTTCAACAGTTTTGCTCTCCGGACCACCAGCAAACCCAAATCCCAAGCTCACAAGGACAACTAGAATGCACATGAATTCAGTACCTAGGTCCAATAACACATATGGCACATCAAATCAGGCCCAAACGCGAAGACAATTGTCTTGCTTGCCTAGTAACCAACAACAAATGCCACAAGTAATAGCCCACACAAACTAATTACTCAAATACTTCAGATATATATGTATACACAGGGGAATACTTAGGTGTTATAGCTAATGAAGAAATTGGACTTGTTAAAAATGATATTCCAGAGGTAAAGAAGCACATGAATAAGAATAGAACAATAACTCTCAAAGAGATTTCAACAGACAGGGGTTTAAAACAAACATGATACAAAACTAATTCAATAGGAGTTCACATATAGAAAGTTTACCAAGAGGGTCTAAAGTAAGACATGCTTGAAACTAGTCCTACAAAACAATCATATAGACAGAGTCCCATGGGGTGAAAGAGTAACTAGCGCGTATTCGTTTAATTCTAAAGAAATCGGAGATTCTACAAGCTGACCATGTATGATAAGTTCAGTTATACATCCAGGATTACTCAAAGGCATTAGACTCTAGTAAATTTGACACTAGCATGGCAGGATTTCATCATGATAATAGAATTTACAGCAACATATAACAATTAAAACCTGGGAAAAAGGCCAAATATACCCCTCTACTTTAAGATATTATCTATATTTAACACCCGTTATACTATCGAGCTAAATTTACCCCTATCGTTATACTATCAGGCCAAATTTACCCCTACAATCAGTAAACTTTAAAAAATTATTCCTCAGTCAATCAGGTGACCCAGAATCTCCTAAATCATTTTAATTAAGTTACTGATTCTTCTTCTCGATCCATTATTTTCGAAATAATTGGCCTTTACCTACTTTCTGAATTGGAGAAAAAAATATGAGGAAAAATATTAAATAATACAACTGTTAATTAACAAAGTATAGTAAATTGAAAAATCTAAATTAGACAGCTTTTCTAAATTCTAAAAGTATTTACAACATCCTAATTTTAATAAATTCATTGCACCAAATGTGTGGAGACTTTAAAAGTATTAGTGATTGAAGTTGAAGTTACTCGAAGACTTTATATTGTTGAATTCAACTTTGCTTTAATCAAATGCCTACACATTGTGCACTATTAAGTTAGTCGATCGAACTCTATACTAACCAGGCAATGACAAAATATATTTGAATATACATGTACATACATGATGATCAGCTGCATATAATACACATTAAATAGACCCACTAAATTTTACGTTGTGTATATGATTGAAAAATAAATAAAATTTTAAAACAATTCCAAACCTATTATTACAAGAAGAGAAGTGGGTGCATTAGTAATTAAAAAAAGAATTATGAATAATTTGTATAGTCTAGTAACTTTTGCATTCACATCTATAGTAATTTCTTAAAATAATGGAGCAAGAAGAACAACATGTGATTTAAATAAAAAGAATTTGGGAGATTTTGGATTACTTAACAGATCAAGGGATAATTTTTAACTGTTTGCTGATGATAGGGGTAAATTTGTCCAGATAGTATAACGGTAGGGGTAAATTTGACCGAATAATATACGGAGGTTAAATGTAGATAATATTCGAAAGCAGAGGGGCATATTTGACCTTTTTCCCTTAAACTTTGTTGAGGTTCACTAAAGATATAAGTCATGCTTGGTCTGAAAATTTTAAACAGTATTGGCATGCAAGAACTCATACGATCATGGATTAATTCTAAGGAAAGTTATCAGCTTGTTCATGATTGCACCAAGTGTGAGATATAAAGAAGGCATGGTCACAGCTAATTGGTAATCAAACGAGACTTCTTAAAAGCAGGCATACTAGTAGGCATCGTCCAAATCGACTTACAAACACCCACTTAGTTCAAACGTGAGACACTTAACACATTCAAATTTAGGCAAACATCAATCATCTCAAGAAGGCTAAAAAATCTAAGGTGATGGAAGTTGAAACTATACAAAATTCAAGGTTAACACTAAAGTCAGGTAACGCTTAAGAAAGCCAGAATCCGTTCGAGTCAAATACACATAATGAGAGTACACTATATATGTTGAAGCCTATCAAGTCTGATACTAGAGAACATAGAACTGTAGGACATTGTTAAGACAATAGGATTACAGTAAAGCCTGCCACAATACAGGTGCTGAGGGGTTTATAAATAGCAAGGAAACTGGATCATGCTTACTCACGAAAGTTCAAACGGTATTGGTACACAGAACAAACATGACATAGACAATCAGAAGGAAAATAGTTAAAATTGTAAGAGCCAGGAACACTAACCAGCTGCAGATTGACAAGCGAGTAAAGAAAAAATCGAGTGCCAATGGTAGTTCAGTCAGCAGTAATAAAGAACGAACAACAGGACTCCCAAAAACCCAGTGCATCAGAGTTCCCAGGGTGTCAAGTGAACCCCGAGCAATGCTCGCACTGAGAAAGAACAACAGGCCAAGGTCTCGAACTTAGAATAGTAGAACGAGTGAGAGTGACAGTGAGAGTGAGAGTAATAGCAGTAATATTCTCTCCAAAGGGGAAATTGGGGAGGGGTTATATAGTAGAAAAAATCGAACATCCAAACAAGGAAATGTAGTCAATCAAACATAAATAAGGAAAGAAGAGCATGCAGAATCGATTTAGAACCAAATTAGGAGAAAACTCAGGCAAACCCTAGTTTTGCCTGGAATCACAAATTGGCCGAGAAAACTTGTCAAATCGGTCTCATATATCCTGGTGATGAATGTATCAGGTCGAGAATATGGTAACCATCAAGAATCTAAGCCAAAGAAATCTCCCAAAAACTAGTTTCCTTAAATAACTCCAAACCAAATGAGTAGTGTCAAGAAAACGGGAAAGAAATGCTGTGAGTACAGAAAGGAAAGGAAATATGGGAGATTTCCATATTTTCTTGGGTACAGGCCGGGATTTGGAGTGAGGCGGCTAGAGTTTGGTATGAGAGGAGAGGAGAGTGTTTGAGGGTGGCGGTCTTTGAGAAGTAGTAGGGTTTCCAGGTGAATTTGGTTAATTAAAGAGAGAGATGATTTATGGGCCGTTGATCATTTGAGTTCAACGACCAAGATTAAAAGAGAGATAGGGCGAGTCACAAAACGGGTTCCAACCGAGTATAGAGAAGGGGTCATTTGGTTGGGCTGCTGAAAGCGAAATGAAGCGGACCAAATATTTTGGGCCTGTTTTTTGTTCTGAAATTCACTTTAAAACTGGGACATAATTTAATTACACGAAATTTTATTAAAAAATAATTTATAAAAAGTAATTAACATATAATAATATATTATTTATGTAGTAAAGTTTTTGAAAATAATAGCTTAACATTATAAAAATATAAAAATGGTATTTGGGCACAAATAATTATATGAAATGAAGTAAAATATTATGAAACATATATATGGATGAAAATAATAAATTTAGATGATTAATTCATCACAAAATAATTTAAAGGGGTAATTACTACATATTCAAGTAATTTAAATGCAAGAAAATCAATTTTAAAGCTTTAAGAATTATGAAAAATTATAGAAAATACTTATATGACCCCTGTAAATTAGGTAATAATGCAAATATGATATTCTGAAACTATACATGGTATATATAAAATATGACGGCAAAATTGAGTATCAACAACTGCCCCTCTTTACCTAGGAATGATGAAAAGAGTTGTCGGGTAAAGAAAATGATGACCAATTTTTTCTGAAATGATCGGCGGATGATGTGTTTTTGAAAAAATAGGGGCCGAACCCTGGTTCTTGAGTTGCCTACATATCCTTGGTGTTACGGGAATCAGGCCGTGTGCAGTTCTGGATCCAACGGCGAATGAAACCGGTGGAGTTGTTATAAGAGTAGTTATGTGTCTCGCAAAGGATCTTTTGGATATGATAGGGTCTTGAATAAACACGAATTTGAACGTTATAGATGTATAAGGCAAATACTTGAGTGGTTACAGATGTATAACCGTCTGATCTTCGGTTACGTTTGAGGTGATCGAAGGATGTGAATGTTGTGCACAAAAATTGGAGCAAGAATTGCTCCTGTTTGTAGAACGGTTACCTCATACGTTACCTGCAAAACTTAAAACACGATGCACGCGAATATATATATGGGGTAATTGTGAAAATTTAAACATGATTCAAATTCCCTTCGGACCATGAGAGTTATCTTTGGACGATGAGGATGATGTCCTTAGACCATGAAGTCCTGGGCCATGAAGTGTATGATAAGGATTCGCAGGCCATTGAATGGTGTCCTCGGGCCATGAGGATAGTGCCTCTGGACCATGATGCCTTTGAATAATGATATGCAATTTCGAGAGATCCTTCGGCCATGGTATGATTTCTTCGGGCTATGAGGATGATACCCTCTGACTATGATGCCTTCGGACAATATGGCAATGCTTCAGCCCATGAAATGCAAAGATGCAGTGATCTTAATCGTTTAATAGAGGAAACAGGTAATACTTAGTCATATACTAGAACGAGACAAGACGAGGCTTAGTCTTGTATGAGATGAGGGCAGTGCTTAGCTTTATGTGAAGAAAGGAGACAATGCTTAGTCTTATGTAATGTAGTGGATACAGTGTTTAGTCTCATACAAGGGAAGGCAATGCTTAGACTTATGTAATAATGGAGCCAGTGCTTAACCTCATGCAAGGAATGGAGACAGTGCTTAGTCTCATACAAGGAAAGGCGATGCTTAGCCTTATGTAATGATGGAGGCATTGCTTAGCCTTATGCAAGGAGTGGTGACAATGCTTAGTCTCATGCAAAGGAAGGCAGCGTTTAGCTTTATTCAATTATAGAGGCAGTGCTTAGCCTCATGCAATGTAATGGAAACCGTGCTTAGTCTCATGCAAAGGAAGGCAGCATTTAGCCTTATGCAATAATGGAGCCAGTGCATAGCCTTATGCAATGTAATGGAGACAATGTTTAGTCTCATGCAGAGAAAGGCAGCATTTAGCCTTATGCAATGATGAGAGCAATGCTTAGCCTCATGCAATGTAATGGAGACAATGTTTAGTCTCATGTAGAGAAAGGCAGCGTTTAGCCTTATGCAATGATGAGGGCAGTGCTTAGCCTCATGCAATGTAATGGAGACAAAGTTTAGTCTCATGCAGAGACAGGCAGCATTTAGCCTTATGCAATGATGAGGGCAGTGCTTAGCCCTATGCAAGAAGAGCAATGATTAAACGCAAGAGGGCAAATTATTTCTTAGCTTGACACGTTTGCGTTTGGCGACTTTTGTCGGTGTGAAGATAGTGATCTTGTTGTATGTATATATTTGCGGACGTTCTTGTTATGTCCATTGTGCCTGTATCCAAAGAAAAATTGTGACTTTTTTGGGGAAAGGTTGGTTCGTGCTCTCGAATCCTTGCTTTGCCTTCGCTCTTGTCTTGAGGTCCTGTTTGAGTCACCCTGGGTAACATCTGGCTACTACAGAAAATGAATTTTTTGAAAGATATGCATTTGTGATAAATCGTTTATATAACAATACAGTTTGTTCAAAATATATGATGATGCATAAACAAATGAAGATCTTATTATGAAGTGACTGAACCTACAGGGCTCTATGTATCCCCTCTTAAATGGGAATCAGGTCAACCGTAGTTCAAGTTACATCAGATAGAAAGTGCAAACATAATCTTAAACATGATATCTCTTGACTATGTCTGAGTTGATAGGTTTTGGCCATATCTCTCCATCCATTTCTGCAAGTATAAGTGCTCCTCCTGTCAGCACTTGGTGAACCATGTAAGGGCCTTGCCAATTGGGTGAGAATTTCCCCTTTGCTTCATCCTGATGTGGGAAGATTCATTTCACCATCAACCTATTTTTGACGAGTGAAGTGGCTAGACTACATGCTTAGCCTGAGGGTGAGGGGGCAGCCGAAAAGGATAATTCTTGAGGTTCTAGAAAATAATAAACAGGAGTGTGGGTACATACAAACCTGACGGATGGGATAAGAATCATTTTTTGGGCGATCAACTAAGAAGTGTTATTCTGTCCTCCGGGGGACTGGACTCCACCAATTGCCCGGCGTGAATTTCCTTGACCTAACCCTTTTATTGAAAGCCCTTGCCATTCTGTTTGGTAGAGTTGATCGTGACACACTGCGTTCATTCTTTTACCATCAACGAGAGCTAGTTGTTCATACTGGTTCCGTATCTATTATGTGTCACTGATCTCGGCTTCTTGTATGATTCTTAAGGAAGGAATCTCCACTTCGGCAGGGATAATAGCTTCGCTACCATAAACCGGTAGATTGGGGGTTGCCCCAGTTGATGTACGAAGCGTGGTTCGGTACTCGAGTAAAGCAAACGGTAGCTTCTCGTGCCATTGTTTATAATTGTCTACCATTTTCCTCAATATCTTCTTGATGTTCTTATTGGCAGCTTTTACGGCTCTATTCATTTGTGGCCTGCATGCTGTAGAATTTCGATGCTTGATCTTGAATGTTTCATACATGGCTTTCATCATGTCACTATTGAGATTAACGACATTGTCAGTGTGTGACGACCCGGCCAGTCGTCCCATGAGTTACCGCTCTGTTTCCCCCATTTCTGCTTCATTATGCTTCGTTATCCGTGTTTTATGTGATCGAGTTGAGTAGTTTGCGTTCGGAGTGGGTTTGATAAGAAATGAGACACTTAGTCTCTTTTAAAAAGGTTTAAGTTGAAAAAGTCAACTGGATGTTAACTTATGAGTTAGAGGGCTCGAATGTGAGTTCCGATGGTTCGGTTAGCTTTGGGAGGTGATTTATGACTTAGGAGTGTGATCGGAATTGGTTTTGGAGGTCCGGTGTAGAATTAGGCTTGAATTGGTGGAGTTAGTATTTTGGCGATTTCCGATTGTTAGGCGAGATTTTGATCCGAGGTTCGGAATGGAATTCCGAATGTTGCTATAGCTTCGTATGGTGATTTCGGACTTAGGCTTATGTCCAGATTTGAAATTAGAAGTCCGTAGGGCATTTCAACGCATTTTGGCGAATGTTGGAAAATAGAAGATTTTTGGGAAAGTTTGACCGAGGAGTTGACTTATTGATATCGGGGTCGGAATCCAGTTCTGAAAATCTTCATAGGTCCGTTATGTCATTTATGACTTGTGTGCAAAAATTGAGGTCAATCGAACTCGATTTGATAGGTTTCGACATCGAATGTAGAAGTTGAAATTTGTTAGTTTCATTAGGCTTGAATCCGACGCGAATTTGGCGTTGAGAGGTTGTTTTGAGAATTCCGAAGGTTGGAACAAGTTTGAATAACGTTATGGAAGTATGTTGGCGTGTTTTGGTTGAGGTTCCAGTGGCCTCGGGTGAGTTTGGGGTGGTTAAGTGGACCATTTCATCATTGGAAAGGAAAATCTGCAGAAATGTCAAAAATGCTACCAGAATGCTATAGCATTGTTGATTATGCTACGCGAAATGCTATAGCAAAGTGCAACAGATTTCAATATTAGAAATGCTGTCCAAAATGCGGACAACATGTTGATTATGCTACGCGATGCTGTCCAAAATGCGGACAGCATGTTGGTTATGCTACGCGAAATGCTATTGCATTTTCATCACCTGAAAGTTTTATTTTGTTCCGATTTTTGACCCCTTTATAAATAGAAATTAGTGCCCGTTTGTCATGCAAAACCCATTTTCGTTATCCACAAAGAGAAACACCTCCAAACACCATAAAATCACAACAAATCAACCTCAAAACTATATCCAAAAGAGATTTTCTTGAACAAATTCTTAAAGAAGGGGGTTTTGACCATCTTGAACATAATTGGAGCTAGGGAACTCGGATTGAAGCGAAATCTTAAAGGATTTTTGGAAGATTTTCGAGAAAAACATTGGGGTAAGTGTTCTTAACTCAATCTTGGTCAAATTACCCAAACCTATTGCCATTCTAGTATGTAATTGGTGATTTAAGTTGGAGAAAATTATGGAAAAACCCTTAAGTTTAGATTTTAAGACTTGCAGGTCGAACTGATGTCAGAATTCGATAAATCTTATATGGTTGAACTCGTGGGAAGATAAGGAACCCGTTGAGGTGAAAAATTACTGAATTTCGAAAAGTGGGCCCAGGGCTCGGGGTTTGCTAATTTAGGGATTTCTTAGTATTTATTGATTGTTTTCGCGTGGGCTTTGTTACCCCTGCATATTGTGACATATTAGTTTTAATTTTGGATAGATTCGACGCGCGCGGAGGCCAATTGAAAGGGCAAAGGCATCGCGGGCTAAGAATTTAGCAGGTTCGAGGTGAGTAGTGATTGTAAATGATGTTCTGAGGGTTTGAAACCCCGGATTGCACATCGTAGTGCCATATTGAAGTGAGGCACGCGCTCGATGATGAGCGTAGGGTCGTTTACTACTGGGGATTGTGACTTGGTCCGTCCCGATCGATGATTTTACTACATATTTGATTGAAACTTATTTGATATCATCATGATTTGGGATGATTGCCATATTTGGGCTTCGTGCCGGTTATTTGAACCCTTCAGGGGTATTTATCACTGTTTACTCACTGATTTGATTCATTACTTGTACACCGTCATGTTAGTTTTCACTGTTCTACAAACAGCTATTTTTATGCAGTTTTGAGATATAAATGAAATTTTAAATGATATAAATGGATCGGGTGGCACGCCGCCACGGATATGGTATAAATAGATCGGGTGGCACGCCGCCACGGATATGATATAAATGGATCGGGTGGCACACCTCCACGGGATTTGATATGAATGGATCGGGTGGCACGCCGCCACGGAATATGATATAAATAGATCGGGTGGCACACCGCCACAGATATGATATAAATGGATCGGGTGGCACGCCGCCACGGGATCGGGTGGTACGCCCCCACGAGATATGATATTGCGCTTGGGCCGTAAGGGGCCCCTTCCGGAGTCTGTACACCCCCAGTGAGCGCAGGGTACCCAGAGATATTACAGTTGGTAACAATGACAACTGTAGGTTACAGCTGGTAACAATGACAATTGGTAACCAGAGCTGTGAGATTGATTCTGAGCCCAGGGATATTACAGTTGGTAACAATGACAATCAGTTGGTAACAATGACAACTGGTAACCAGAGCTGGGAAGATTTTTAAATGATTTCTTACTGATTTACTGTTTTCAAATAATGGTTTACTGCTTCATTATACATTGCCTTGTGCTCTACGTGTTTCCTTACTTTCAGTCATTAACTGAGTTGGAAGTACTCACATTACTCCCTACACCATGTGTGCAGATTCAGGCGTTATTGATTCCGCTCCGAGGCATTGTCTACAACTGTCAAAGCGGTGACTTAGAGACTACGAGGTAGTTGTTGGCGTCCGCAGCCCCGTATCTCTTTTATCTTGTTGTTTCCACTATCTTCAAAGAATTGTGCCAAAGATTTTGTAATAGTAATCTTATTATTAGGATTTTTATTAGTTGCTCAAGACTTTGTGACATCCCGGTTTCGGGCTGTTGTCGGGATGGTTAGCTATGTTTTTCGCAAACTACTGTAGTGAATTTTGCTTATATGATTTTCGCATTGTTTAACTGTTTAAAATGAGGTTTAGTTTAAATTGGCTGGCCTCTCTTCATGAAAGGTGCCATCACGACCGGGTTGGGATTTCGAGACGTGACAGCTTGGTATCAAAGCCTAGGTTACATAGGTCTCACGAGTCATGAGCGAGTTTAGTAGAGTTTTGCGGATTGGTACGGAGATGTCTGTATTTATCTTCGAGAGGCTGCAGAACCTTTTTAGGGAAAACTTCATATTCTTGATATCCTTATCGTGCGGTTTGATTCTATTGAGGCTTATGCCTTTATTTCCTCCCTACTCAATCTTACACGGCACTAAGCGCTTGTTATCAATGTGATGCGGTGTCGTCGTCCTTGTTTGAACACATTATGGTTCGTCGGTGTTACGACCTTCTTGGGTTTTGCCTTCGGGGCATGGTGATGTGAAATGGTGCCTGAGGGGTTGTTGCCAGGGATAGCTGTGTGCAGCGGTTCAAAAATCGAATTAGTATTTCTAATGTGGATGGCTCGAAAAAGATGATCTTCGAAGAGGCTTAGAGTAGGTAACATTTTATTAGTTCTGGTGCTACAGAGATGGATTTCGATTTGATGTAACACGTGAGCAGCGAAGTATGAGGAACGACATGGCAGGAAGTGTTTCGCGGTGGTTGAAGTACTAGCAGGCCAAGTATGAGAAGTAGGGGTTGAAAAGTTGCTTAAAGGAGATAGTTTAACTGAAATAAGAGTGACAGATTAGCATATGGATTCTCTGGTAGGATAGCCGCGTGCCTTGAGAAAGTGTAGAACGGTTTGGGAATCATGATGGAAGGTGATTTGGACTACGTATTTTATTTGGAGTGATGGTTGTTGTACGAAGAAAGATCGAATATGGCAGAAAGGAGTTTGTTTGAAATGAATAGGGGTGTGAAGATCTGATTATCGTTTCAGGTGCAATATGACTTGAGTTCGTAAAGTATTGTTGAACTTCTAGTTGATGTCAACAGGGAAGGAGCAGACTTATACAACTGGTGGGCGAGCATGAGCTCAGGAGAATTTGCTGATTACGGGGTAGTCGTACCCAGTGCAGCGTCGTTAGAAGATGTCGGTAAGGAATTCCACATGTGGGTTATCTCCTGTGAGCAGGTTAGCGGTGGCGTGATGTTGATGAAGCTTCTGCGAGGTATATTACTTGCTACCAGTAAGAGGTCGAGTGTGTGACTATGACTTGTGATCCAAGATGTTCATGAAAAGCTTAACAAAGACTTCGAGAAGTCTGTCGGGTTAATGGTGCGAGATCATGGTAAGAAGGAGGAATCGTCGTGGGCTTACATTATGTGATGGTGGCTTAGAGCTAAGTGGAGGGAGCCCTACCGTTTACAATTGGATCGCGTGGTTGTCTGCTTGTGCGGTTTCCGGTTATCGGTACGTTGACGGAGTATTTATGACTAAGAAAAGGGAATATTAGGGGTAATTCAGCAAAGAACTAGATGGGCGTGTGCTACATTCGGCGTTATCGATGCATGTTCAGGTTTTTGGGAAGACTCGGAGCTTGTGTTTTGTGGACGTGATGTACATAGAAAAGAGCACAGTCAGTTATCTTCGGGACTAGGTCAGAGTGATTGACCCTAGATAACGGTCCTAGTGGATTTAAGAATTAAAGTGCAGTGCCTAAGGATTTCGGGTCCGATGTGTGGTTAAGGATCGAGTCTTCACAGTGGGTTGCGAACGAAACTTGGAATATTCTATGTTACCATCGGGTATACGGTGCAGTATTGGAGAAAAGAAAGAGATAGCTTCGGATCTGCAGAAGGTCTTGCAAAATGGGTGTACCAGTCTGAGATAATATTGAGCACATAAGGAGGGTATGATATGGTTCATGAGTATTGAGACGATGTGGTCTCGCGATTCGAGCCACTCGAGGTGAATGCGAATTGAGTTTACTATGTTGTGAATGGAGCTATTATATTTCTAAGTCAGGTCAAGAGTAAATTGAAAGAAATTGGGTCGGAGCAATGGTTTAATCGGTGTGATGGTGGCAATGATTAGTTCCTTCGGCGTGTGAAGTTTTACATGTGTATGTGGTTGTACGTGCAGGTCCGATAGCCACCATGACTTGATTGATTTGGGAGATATTGCTTCGAATGGCCTTTTGAATGGGCTCCGGGAGATTCATAATGGTTTACACCACAACTTGAGGTTTGTATTTTCTGTGGTTATAGGAATTCAGTTAAATGTTGCCTGGTTATTCTGAAATGAGTTGAGTGAAAGGGGTTCTTGCCAATGAAGTATTCATTCTACTAATAGTTCAGGGGTTATGAGAAATTCTTTTAATCTCGCGTAACGGTATCATGTTTGGATCGGGTTGCACGGCGCAACAGTATCATGTGTGGATCGGGTTGCGTGCCGCAACAGTGTTATGTTGAGTACGGTCCCCTATACCTATTCCTGCGTATTTTGTTTCTCATCCTTTGAGAAGTGTTCGTAACATCTGTTTGATCGTTTTATTCGTTATGCGAGCTGGATAATTCTTTTCCAGAATTTGTTCCTCTTTATGTGTCATGTTCAAATTGTAGCTTGTCGGTGCATTGATGGCCCCATATGAGAGCTGAGTCGGTGTTTGAGGCGGCTTATTGCGTGAGCAGCTTGCATCGAGTGAGACGAGATTATTGGAGCTGAAATTTATGCAATCAGATTTATATAAGGCACATTAAAAGGAAATATCGTTATTCAGTTCAGAATGAGGTAATGGTACTTGACAGGATGAGAGACTCCATGAATTACTGATTCGGTAGGTGGCTACGAGTTTCTACACGTCTCTTTCGTCGTGACAGTATTTCGAGAGTTGGAACAGGATTTATATGCGTCATGAGATGTGTTGCGGGCACCAGATTCCTGAAATTTCAGCTATCGTGGTCAGAGGATGTTATTATGGCAATCGACTTATATGGTGAGTTTGTGAATTTGCACTCTACTACTGTGTCTATCCCTGTTGGGAGATTTTGATGGTCTTAGGTGTGTCTATCATTTTTTTTTGTTTTGTACACTATTGAGGGTTATGAGTCCAAAGGTGACTTTCTGTTACTCACTACAGTGGGTTTTGATGTAATTTCGGGATAATTGAATAAAGCTTTATGAACTATATACCCTACCGGTATGGGAGTTCATTATGTGCCGTGATTTCGAGTAAAGCAAATTATTTTTAAAGGAGAAATGGATAGATTTCGGTTGGCACGAGTGCATATTACTTGTGAATTAGAGTTGAGGACGAGATCCTTGCATTTTTAATATGATGTGAAAAGCTTAAACTGGGCTATGAGCCGCGGTGGAAGTTATATAAGGACGAGATCCTTGTGATGAAAAATTATGTGTTTTAAATTCTCCCTGTGTGGAATTAAATTTGTACTATAGTACTGATAGGGAGCCATGCCTGTTAGGCTTATCTGATAATTCTTCTGTGTGTTTTTGTGCGTATTTTTCCATATTCGTGCTGTAATTATTGAGTTTTAGCCTACAAGGAGAGTGTTCAGGTGGCGTTAAATGTGACTCGTTAATTCGAGTAAATAATTATAAGGTCTTCATGCCTCATGAATTACTGTCGGAGTTGTGAAAATTTGAAACGAGGTTTTGGTTAAACTGAGGTTAGTTAATGATGCTGGAATTAATTATGAACAGCTATTATGATCAGAGACGTGGTTATGGGCATACATATGATGGGCGTGCAAGCACGAGTTGCTACAGCCGGTTGAGACTAACACGCTGTATTGAGTTAATTGGGCTGTGAGAAATTTGGTTTTGAAGTTTATAAATGTGGATAAAAGAAATAATCTTCAATTGAGAAGGGTGATCGAATCCATGTTAAATTTACGGTGACGTAGAATCGCTCGCAAGTTTGTGTAATAATACACATAGAAATTTAATGTCCTCGTAATAGTCCTTAGCACGTTCGAGGACGAACATATGTTTAAGTGGGAGAGAATGTGACAACCCGGCCAGTCGTCCCATGAGTTACCGCTCCGTTTTCCCCATTTCTGCTTCATTATGCTTCGTTATCCGTGTCTTATGTGATCGAGTTGAGTAGTTTGCGTTCGGAGTGGGTTTGGTAAGAAATGAGACACTTAGTCTCTTTTAAGAAGGTTTAAGTTGGAAAAGACAACTGGATGTTGACTTATGAGTTAGAGGACTCGGATGTGAGTTTCGATGGTTCGATTAGCTTCGGGAGGTGATTTATGACTTAGGAGTGTGATCGTAATTGGTTTTGGAGGTCCGGTGTAGCATTAGGCTTGAATTGGTGGAGTTAGTATTTTGGCGATTTTCGGTTGTTAGGCGAGATTTTGATCCGAGGGTCGGAATGGACTTTCAAAAGTTGCTATAGCTTCGTATGGTGATTTAGGACTTAGGCATATGTCCGGATTTGAAATTAGAAGTCCGTAGGACAATTCTACGCATTTTGGCGAATGTTGGAAAATAGAAGATTTTTGGGAAAGTTTGACCGAGAAGTTGACTTAATGATATCAGGGTCGGAATCCAGTTCTGAAAATCTTCATAGGTCCGTTATGTCATTTATGACTTGTGTGCAAAAATTGAGGTCAATCGGACTCGATTTGATAGGTTTCGGCATCGAATGTAGAAGTTGAAATTTGTTAGTTTTATTAGGCTTGAATCCGACGCGAATTTGGCGTTGAGAGGTTGTTTTGAGCATTCCGAAGGTTGGAACAAGTTTGAATAACGTTATGGGGTATGTTGGCGTGTTTTGATTGAGGTTCCAGTGGCCTCGGGTGAGTTTGGGGTGGTTAAGCGGACCATTTCATCGTTGGAAAGGAAAATCTGCATAAATGTCAAAAATGCTGCCAGAATGCTATAGCATTGTTGATTATGCTACGCGAAATGCTATAGCAAAGTGCAACAGATTTCAATATCAAAAATGCTGTCCAAAATGCGGACATCATGTTGATTATGCTACGTGAAATGCTATAGCAAAGTGCAACAGATTTCAATGTCAGAAATGCTATCCAAAATGCGGACAGCATGTTAATTATGCTACGCGATGCTGTCCAAAATGCGGACAGCATGTTGGTTATGCTACGCGAAATGCTATTGCATTTTCAACACCTGAAAGTTTTATTTTGTTCCGATTTTTGACCCCTTTATAAATAGAAATTAGTGCCTGTTTGTCATGCAAAACCCATTTTCGTTATCCACAAAGAGAAACACCTCCAAACACCATAAAATCACAACAAATCAACCTCAAAACTATATCCAAAAGAGATTTTCCTGAACAAATTCTTCAAGAAGGGGGTTTTGACCATCTTGAACATAATTGGAGTTAGGGAACTCGGATTGAAGCGAAATCTTGAAGGATTTTTGGAAGATTTTCGAGACAAACATTGGGGTAAGTGTTCTTAACTCAATCTTGGTCAAATTACCCAAACATATTGCCATTCTAGTATGTAATTGGTGATTTAAGTTGGAGAAAATTCTGGAAAAACCCTTAAGTTTAGATTTTAAGACTTGCAGGTCGAACCGATGTCAGAATTCGATAAATCTTGTATGGTTGAACTCGTGGGAAGATAAGGAACCCGTTGAGGTGAAAAATTACTGAATTTCAAAAAGTGGGCCCGGGGTTCGGGTTTTGCTAATTTAGGGATTTCTTAGTATTTATTGATTGTTTTCGCGTGGGCTTTGTTACCTCTGCATATTGTGACATATTAGTTCTAATTTTGGATAGATTCGACGCGCGCGGAGGCCAATTGAAAAGGCAAAGGCGTCGCGGGCTAAGAATTTAGCCGGTTCGAGGGGAGTAGTGATTGTAAATGATGTTCTGAGGGTTTGAAACCCCGGATTGCACATCGTAGTGCCATATTGAAGTGAGGCACGCGCTCGATGATGAGCGTGGGGTCGTTTACTACTGGAGATTGTGACTTGGTCCGTCCTGGTCGATGATTTTACTACATATTTGATTGAAACTTATTTGATATCATCATGATTTGGGCTGATTGCCATATTTGGGCTTCGTGCTGGTTATTTGAACCCTTCAGGGGTATTTATCACTGTTTACTCACTGATTTGATTCATTACTTGTACATTTTCATGTTGTTTTCCACTGTTTTACAAATAGCCATTTTTGCGCAGTTTTGAGATTTAAATGACATTTTAAATGATATAAATGGATCGGGTGGCACGCCGCCACGGATATGATATAAATGGATCGGGTGGCACGTCGACACGGATATGATATAAATGGATCAGGTGGCACGCCGCCATGGGATCGGGTGGCACGCCGCCACGAGATATGATATTGCGCTTGAGCCGTAAGGGGCCCCTCCCGGAGTCTTTACACCCCCAGTGAGCGTAGGGTACCCAGAGATATTACAGTTGGTAACAATGACAACTGTAGGTTACAGTTGGTAACTGACAACTGGTAACCAGAGCTGTGAGATTGATACTGAGCCCAGAGATATTACAGTTGGTAACAATGTCAACTGTAGGTTACAGTTAGTAACAATGACAACTGGTAACCAGAGTTGGGAAGATTTTTTAATAATTTCTTACTGATTTACTGTTTTCAAATAATGGTTTACTGCTTCATTATGCATTGCCTTGTGCTCTATGTGTTTCCTTACTTTCAGTCATTATTCATATGTATTACTCACTAACTTGGAAGTGCTCACATTACTCCCTGCACCATGTGTGCAGATTCAGGCGTTATTGATTCCGCTCCGAGGCATTGACTACAACTGTCAAAGCAGTGATTCAGAGATTACGAGGTAGTTGTTGGCATCCGCAGCCCCGTATCTCTTTTATCTTATTTTTTCCACTATCTTCAAACAATTGTGCCAAAGATATTGTAATAGTAATCTTATTATTAGGATTTTCATTAGTTGCTCATGACTTTGTGACACCCCGGTTTCGGGCTGTTGTCGGGATCGTTAGCTATGTTTTCTGCAAACTACTGTAGTGAATTTTGCTTATATGATTTTCGCGTTGTTTAACTGTTTAACATGAGGCTTAGTTTGAATTGGCTGGCCTTGTCTTCATGAAAGGCGCCATCACAACCGGGTTGGGATTTCGGGTCGTGACACAGTGATTGACTCAGGTACTCCAAATCGACAGACGATGTGATCACGGACAAAATCTCCTACGACATTCTTAGTCACATTTTGTGAAGTATCCTATGGCGACCAAAATGAACTTGTGTCTGTTTGAGTCAGCGGGTTCGATTGGTTTGATGACATTCATGCCCCAAGCAGAGAAAGGCCAGGTTGAACTCGTTGCATTGAGTTCGTTGGGCGGCACTCGTATCATATCAGCATGTATCTGGCATTAGTGACACTTTTGAACATATTTGATGCAGTATGTCTCTATAGTCATCCAGAAATAACCTGCTCTTAATATCTTCTTGGCCATAATAAAATCGTTCATGTGAGATCCGCAAGTTCCGGCATGTATTTCTTCGAGCAATCTAGATGCTTCCTTGGCATCGACACATCGCAACAGTCCCAAATGGGGAGTCCTTCTATACAGAATTCCTCTACTTGAAAGAAATGGTTGGCCAATCTTCGAAGCGTGCGCTTTTGAGTGTGTGTAGCATTCTCTGGGTATTCTCCCTTTTCCAAGTATTCCTTGATATCGTGGAACCATGGATTTCCATCAAACTCTTCTTCAACATGAGCTTAATAAGCTGGTTGCTTATGAATTCGTATTGGGATAGGATCAATGAAATTCTTGTCTGGATGTTATACCATGGAAGACAAGGTAGCTAATGCATCTGCGAACTCATTCTGAATCCTTGGAACATATTTGAATTCTATCTTTGTGAACCTCTTGATTAGTTCTTGTACACAGTAAGTATGGAAATATTTTAGTGTTTTTAGTAGCTCATTCTCCTAGTACCTGGTGTACTAACAGATCAGAATCTCCGATTACCAGCAACTCTTGAACGTTCACGTCGATGGCCAACCTGAGTCCCAAGATGCAGGCCTCATATTCCGCCATATTGTTGGTGCACGGGAACTTGAGTTTTGCGGATACCGGGTAATGTTAACCTGTTTTTGACACTAAAATAGCTCCCATACCCACTCCCTTGAAGTTTTCTTCTCCATCGAAGAACATCCTCCAACCGTCGTATGCTTCGGTAATATTTTCTCCTATAAATGACACTTCCTCGTCGGGAAAATACGTCTTCAATGGTTCGTATACTCCGCCTACGGGATTCTCCACCAAGTGATCAGCCAATGCTTGCCTCTTGACTACCTTCTGAGTCACATAGATGATGTCGAATTCACTTAACAATATCTGCCACTTTGCTAACTTACCCGTAGGCATGGGTTTCTGAAAGATGTATTTTAGTGGATCCATCCTTGATATGAGATATGTAGTGTACGCGCAGTAATAATGTCACAACTTTTGGGCTATCCATGTCAAAGCACAGAAGGTGCGTTCCAACAGAGAGGCCTCCTAAGGTGTGAACTTCTTGCTCAGATAATATATCGCTTGCTCTTTCCTCCCCGTTTTGTCATGTTGTCCCAAAACGCAGCCAAAGGCTCCATCCGACCTGGACAGATAAAGCATCATCAATCTTCCTGGCTCTGGCAGGACCAACATGGGCGGTTTAGATAGATACTCCTTGATTTTGTCGAAGGCTTTTTGGCATTCTTCAGTCCAGCTTGTTGCAACATCTTTTCTCAGCATTTTGAAGATCGGCTCACATATCACGGTTGATTGTGCTATAAAATGGCTGATATAATTGAGGCGTCCTAGAAAACTCATCATATTCTTCTTATTCTTGGGCGGTGGCAAGTCCTAGATAGCTTGATTTTTGACGGGTCTAACTCAATACCTCGGCGGCTGACGATGAAACCTAGCAACTTTCTAGCAAGGACTCCGAAGGCACATTTTGCAGGGTTCAACTTCAAGTTGTATTTTCGGAGTCAGTCAAAAAACTTTTTCAGGTCTGCTATGTGGTCTAAACTCCTTTTAGGTTTGATGATAACATCATCCACGTACACCTCGATTTTCTTGTGCATTATATCATGGAGGATAGTTGTCATGGGCCTCATGTAGGTGGCCCCCACATTCTTCAAACCAAACGGCATCATTTGTAACAATATATCCCCCATGGTGTGATAAATGTTGTCTTATCGGCATCCTCTTCGTCCATCCAAATCTGATGATATCCTGCGAAGCAATCCACAAAGGATTGGAGTTCATACTTGGCGCAGTTGTCGATCAGTATATGTATGTTAGGGAACGGGAAATCATCCTTGGGACTTGCTCTGTTCAGATCTCGGTAATCAACACATACTGTAACTTTCCCATGTTTCTTCGGAACCGGCACAATGTTGGCTAACCAGGTCGGGTTTTTGACCACTCGAAGAACCTTGGCTTTGATTTTCTTGGTGACCTCCTCTTTTATCTTCAGACTCATATCTGGCTTGAATTTTCTAAGCTTCTGCTTTACCGGTGGACACATGGGATTGGTAGGTAGTTTGTGAGCTACTATGGATGTGCTTAACCCAGTCATATCATCGTAGGACCATGCGGAAATATCCTCATATTCCTTTAGGAACCTCATATACTCTTCCTTCTCTGCCAGTGATAGATGAATGCTTATGTGAGTTTCAGTGACTGTTTCGGAATCCCCTAAGTTAACGGCCTCAGTTTCCTCCAAATTAGACTTTGGTTTGTTTTCAAAATTTTCTACTTCTTTGACAATTTCCTCAGGTATTATATCATCTTCCAGATCTTCCGAATCACTGTCCTTATGTTGCGTTGTCTCATAACATGAAAGTCGTAGGTTTATCAGGATATGTAATAATTACGCTGAAAAGAATGTAGAAAGATAATAATAAATACGAAAAGCGATAATACATTAACAAAGCTTAAAACTGTCAACAAGTACGACCCGATGACTCGAGTAATTATTCAAAAAAAAATACTAAAAATGTATTAAATTCTAAAAACAATTTAAAAACAAGTCATGCTAATTTTGCCAGGCTACCCAGGTACTCGGCGAGCCCGGGATGGTGTAACGGTCCAGTTCTTGAGAACACCTCCTTCTCTCACTGTCTGAATGGTAAGGTCTTCCTCCTCCTTCTCCTCCTCCTCCTCCTTCTCCTCCTCCTCCTCCACAATTACACTGCAGTCCATGTCTTCCTTGTCCAGAAATAGCTTCCTCATACCGGCCAAAATCTCATCTTCCTCAAATCCTCACATCATGTCAGCTTGAGGGAATATTTGGTGCAAAGGTTGTATGGGCTGTTCCAGCGGGTAGTAATTGGTGTGCCATGGTGGTATCCAATCCTGATACTCTTGCACGGTGTATTCATACCCGAGTCCAAAGGTCGTGCCATGATACTGTGGTTGTGTGGGTTTTGTGATCCCTTGAAGCTTTCGGCCAAGACCCTTGCCTGGTTCATATCCCGTGCACAACAATATGATTTCTATCTTGTTGCTCCACCGTCGACCCTTTTCAATTTCGTTAAACCGCTCAATGCGGTGATATGTTTCTTCGCCCAACTTCCTCCTATTTTCGATGACTGGAACGGTCTGGTTGGTGTAGATAGGGTTGCTTCCGTCTCCATGAATGATCACCTCCTGATGATTCCACTCGAACTTCATAGCCTAGTGCAGAGTAGAAGCCACTGCCCTAGCTGCATGTATCTATGGTCGTCCCAACAATAGGTTGTAAGTAGCAGATATATCTAGCTCTTGGAACTCAACATTAAACCAAGTCGGACCCATTTGTAGATCAAGGTTGATTTTTCCGATAGTGGCTCTCTGAGATCCGTCGAATGCCTTCGCATTCATGCTTCCCATCCGTATCTCGTGCAGACCTTTACCTATTCTTTTCAGAGTGGTCAATGGGCACATGTTCAGGCTCGAACCTTCATCTATTAGGACCCTGGCAATGAACTTGTCCTCAAATTACACTGTGATGTGCAATGCCTTGTTGTGACCCAACCATTCTGGCGGTAACTCATCTTCGTGGAAAGTCATTTTGACTCTCCAGTACCTATCCGATCATGTTAGCTATCTCTCCACTAGTGATGCCGGCGGGTATATAAGCTTCACTTAACACTTTCATCAAGGCATTCTTGTGTGCGTCTGAATTTCGCAACAAAGATAAAATGGATATCTCAGTGGGAGTCTTGTTCAGGTGGTCAATAACAGAGTATTCCCTTGCTTGTATCTTCCTCCAAAGATAGTCAGTGCATGTCTCAACAACAGGCGGCTTAGGTGCAGCTTCTTTGCTCGTTCCTCCCAGATTCTCAGGTTTGTAAACTCTGCCAGTTCTAGTCTCTATCTGGCAGTTTAAGCCTTGGCCCACCAGCTTCTTTTCAATCCAGGAGCTGCATGATAAGAAAGCTCTCGATCTCAAAAAGTACGGGGATAGAAAGAATCACACGATTCCCTATCGTGATAGAAGCAACAATAGGATAGGAGTGCACCGGTTCGCAACTAGACTCTTCTCTGGCTAGAAGAGCTTCGCCTAAGACTCTGAAGCTAAGGGAGGTGGTCCCTAACCTAATGTAATGCACGAGAAGGTGAAAGATTCAGTATTAGCTAAGTATTCGAATTCTGGGTAAGAGAGGAAATCTTTCTTTCTAGGGAATATATGCTTACTAAGCCTTTGTTTGGAGGACCAGAATTTCAAACCGCTACCCCCCAACAAGAAAACAGATGCGCTAATGCCCTTATTAGAATAGGCTTGAGCGCTAGCGCGCCCTTATCGCTTCAGTCATTGCTTGTTCGGTCGAGCACTTCATTCCTTACTTTCCAGTCTTTTTCAGAAGTTCCTTCTAGATTATAGTCAAATAGGTTCTTCTGCCACTTCATTGGTTGATCAGCATATACCTTGCACGGCACCTATTTCTTCCATCTTGGATCTTCCCTTTCTTCTCACTTCCGCAACATAATCCCATGGGACGGCATTAGACTTGTAAGATGGTGTGGGAGCTACCATTACAGTGAAGGGTGTAGTTATCTCGACCTCAAATGGTGCCTGGGCTTGTACCACAACTGGCGTGAGGGTGACCAGGCATGTTTTAGGAGTGTCTCCCTCTCGAATGAGTCCAATTGACCCTTCCTGGTCCCATTCCTCATCAGTTTTTATCACGCTCACCCCCTCACCCCTATGATCCGAGAGAGGATTATTGCCGATATTTGGTGCGGCTTCCTTTGCTCGTATAACCTTAGTGTCGATCAGTGTCTGAATCTTGTCTTTTAACATGTGGCACTCCTCTATGGTATGACCTTTCATGCTTGAATGATAGCACAAGTTTTTTTGGGATTGATCCACTGGGAAGGGTTCTCAACAGCAACAGCAGGAATAGGAGTGACGTAAACAATGGCCTTCAGTCTCTCATAGAATTGGGCTATGGGTTCAGCAATTGGGGTGTACTGTCTATGAGTTCTGCAACCGAAATTTGGGCGTGGCTTTGGGTAGTTTTGGTGGGCGGGTGGAGGTGAATTGTAATATGCAGGTTGAGTGTTATAGGTATGTAGGTGGTGGCAGGGTATTGGTATTTTGGGGGCTAGGGTTGATATGTGGGTGGAGGTGTTTGGTATGTGAGGGGAGACTTAGGGTCCTAGGCTACCATCACAACACCCACTTCTTTCTTCTTTGAGATACCTCCTGATTGCAAGGCTTTATTTGTGGCTTGCAGCGCCTCGAAATTAGTCACCATCCCACTCTTGATTCCTTTTCTATCCTCTCTCCTAACCTGATAATGTCTGAGAAATTGTGATTCTTGATGACTATCAACCTTTCATAATACTGTGAATCTTGAGCTCTAACAAAGAATTTGTTCATTTGTTCTTCTTCAAGTTCTGGCCTTACCTTTGCGGCCTCTGATCTCCAACGATTAGCATAGTCGCAGAAGGTTTCTGTCGGCTTCTTCTTGAGGTTTTGGATATAAAAATTGTCTGGCGCGTTCTCTGTGTCGAACCTGAATCTGTTCATGAAATCTGATGCCATACTTACCCAATTTCCCACTTCTTCGGGTTTTGACTGATATACCAAGGCAAGGCATCTCTTATAAGACTTCACATGAAAAATTTCATGCGGATTTGTTCATTCTTACCCACTCCTACAAGCTTGTCGTAGTAGGTTCTTAGATGCACCTTCGGATCACCAGTGCATCGACCATTTCGAACTTGGGAGGTTTGTAACCCTCTGGCTGAATACATAAATCTTCATAGTTTAAGCCTTCAACGCCTTTCCCACCTTCAACACTTTGGACACTCCCTGTAAGTTTCTTGAGTTCCTCTGCCATATTTTGAATGAACAGGTCCTTCTCGGCGGCGCAGGTATGTATAGGGTTTGTTGTGGGGTATGGGGTAAGGTTTTCACATATATCGGGTTGTTTTGATGAGTTCCTGAAACTTGGGTATATGGATGATGGTTGAGTTTTGGGGATAGGGAAGTAGGTTGTGGTGCATTTTAGGGAGTGTGATAAGTAGTGATTTGCGAGTATTGAGTTGGGTGATGGATGTGTTGTTGAGGGGTTTGCACTGGTAGTGGGTTGAGGTTTTGGGGAGGTGCAGGATTATGATACTGGTGTGGTGCGGGAGGATTCAAAGCTATGGGTGGTGGATTCTGGTTTTGTGTGTTTTGTGGCGGTGTTTGGTTTTGGGTAGTTGGGTTTTGCTGGTTGATGTCGGGAAACCCGAGGTATGACTTGTTTTCTTCCAGCTTGCCTCATTATCCTTATAGGAGCGTAAGGGTAGAGGCCTTGCAGCCCTATCAGTACCAATTAAGTAGTTCCTTTTGATCTGATGATGAACTCACTACTAGAAAACCATTCAAACATCCAATGCACTTGCTCGTCTGTCAAATTGCTGAAGAAACGCACCTAGCCTACAGCATTTCCAGGCTTTGCAAACCTGTCTGGAATGAACGTCATTTTCTTTGGGTAATGGTTGGCTATGTAGTCATTCAGTGGCCTTCACAAAAGCTCTTGACGATACTCTCCCTTCTGAAAGTGTTCCAGCAGCCAAACTTATAGCAATAGATTACAACCCTCAAAGTGTCCGAACCCATGCTTGCACCGATTCAGAGCACAGTACATCTCAGCTAAGATCATGGGGATGATAGCGTAAGTTTGTCCTTCGATGCCATCCATTAAGGTCCTGGAGACCATGGCTAAGCGAGTATGAATCCTTCCTCCTTGCATCAGAAAGATCAACAATCCCAAGAAGAAGACAATGAAAACATAAACCCCGCGGTGCACCCATCCCAAAGAGGTAATGGCTAGTTTGTCATGATGAAGACGATATGATTTTCTATGCCCATAATGCTCAGAGAGAAACTCAAAAGGGATGTATGACTTCTTTAGACAGAGCAGTTCATCATTCTTCTTAAAACCCAACATTTTCAGAAAACCGTAGGGAGTGCGATTTTCTGGCACCGGTAGTCCCGGAATCCCATGGTAACTTGGCGAAACCCCCTATTTCTTTTAAGAGAGGAGTCATTTCTATATTTCCAAATCGAAAAACAGCTCTTTTCTTGTCCCAGAACATGGTAGCGGCCTCGATCAGTTCCCTATTTGGTCGAATATTCAGCAAAGATGGCAGATCACCAAGTACTCTGCCCACATGATTTTTATCACAAGGTGCAAGGTCTTTCCACTAGTAAATTAGCAAAGACGAGATATTTTGGACCATACTGAACCTAGGGATTTCATGCTTCATTTTATGCAAACAAACAAAGGTTAGCCTTTCCCCCTCCAGATTCGACTACTTACGCAATAATGATCAATATGTTGGCACATTTTCTCCAAGTAATGCACATAATATGATGGTGTCCTTTGGGATTATGGAAATTCCCTCGGACTTTGGACAAGGTTCATCTAAGCGGGTTGTTATGTTAATGACGTCTCAATCCATACTATGTTTATCATGATGTATGTACATTTTAAATCGGAGTGTGATTTTCTAGAAAGGTCTAGACTGGTACTCTCAAGTGGACAACTTGAGTGGGAAAGGCACGGGACCGTCAACTGCACCGCTGATCGACTAGTCTTCCGCAAATAAGCCTTTCCAGTTTAAAAGGGTGTTTTTAGGAAAGCGTGGACACTCATCAAGCGCCGCTATGTTGATAATAAGCACGAGTGGAGTATGATGTGGAGCATGCTTTATGTAGAAATAGTAACGCGTTGCCAAGTATTTGCATGATAAAAATGCATAAAAACAATAAATAACACGGTAAAGATGAAAAAGAAGAGAAAAGAGAAGAAAGACAAGCGAGAGAAGTCAGTTTAACTCATGAAAATGTGCGAGAATGTAATGAAGAAAATAGGGAGATAGGGACAGGAGAGTCATGACATAGCAGTCTTAGACAAGATGAAAGAAGCGGGAGAGGGCATACATGTCATAGCAATAAAGGAAAATAAGGGAAGGGATGTGCATGTTATAGCAATTTAATAAGGGAAGGATGTGCATGTTATAGCAATTTAGACAAATAAAGGGAAATAATCCACATAAGTCAAATTCGTTATGGTAAGAGCCTAAGTATGTCCCCAGCAGAGTCGCCATGTTGTCGCGCCCCGTTTCTCGCAAAAGAGGGTTTTGACATATGACAACTCTTCTAAATGGGTATTAAAAGAGAAGAGTCGCCACCTAATGATTTTTAAGGTGCATTAGGGGGCCTATTTGCAAATAACTCTGTTTGACTAGTCAACGCCACCAAAGATCGGGTAAGGGCTCAAATTACCTCAAAGAGAAGGTGTTAGGCACTCTTCGAGGTCCACAATTGTTGGTCCCGGCCGAAGTTTATGCTATGTGGATTAAATAATTAAGCTAGGTGATCAAATAAGCAAAGAAAGATGTAGAAGTTGAAAACTCTATTATAACATAAGAATTAACAATATGACTAATTGATACAAGTCATAAAAAATCACAAGGAGTACAATTGCGTCGATCTATGACTAAGTGTTAACAACCAGTATATAAAAGGATGGGGAGGGGGGTCCTAAGTATTTTTAGTCTAAAGGATCACCTCGTGCAACATAAATAATACTTCACAACTCCCTTAGGGTAGGGGTTACTCATATTAGTCAGCGAGCACAGACTATCATCTCCTGCTACCCGATTACTATGTTAAAGTTATTACTTAAAGGCACTCTAATTCAATTCTAAAACGTATCCTATGCGTGCACTACCCGTCCCTTTCCTATGGTCCAAGAGGCTTTGGACCTATTATTAGGTGATCCTAGACTTTATTTAGGCTGCTCAAAATGATAAAACTAGGCGACATTCAAACAGATAGGACTTCACACAATCGCAATGAAAGGCTCAAGTTGACCTCCGCACGCAAGTACAAAAGCACGCGATCAAATTCTTATATTAGGCAATAGAGTAAGTCCTATAGGCATGGCCTCTAGGTGATATTGAATTCCAGTATCGTACAAGCAGCATTTTTGTTTCAGACTAATGAATTCGAAGATTATAGGTATTACAACCCCTATAGGCATGATCTCTAAATTGTTTGTGCAATGAGGCAGTGAAACTGTTTGAAAGCTCAGAATTAATAGCGCTTTATTTATAGACAGGCTTTCTAGGCGTATAATCGTATCCTATAGGCAGGATTTCTAACAATTGACAATTAGACTTTATTTTATAACACTTTATCCCTATAGGCATGCTATAGGGATAAATAGCCATGGTATCTAGATTAGCGAAGGTATTGCATTACTGTTTCCTATAGGCATATGATCTAAGAGCGTTGAATAGTAGACATGGAAACAAATGTAGCATATTCTGACGAGTTAAGTGAAGTGTGTACGTAATTCCTATAGGCATAGTTCTTATTAGTGCAACATACACTAAACAAAACAACGGGTAAGGCATGCTGGACGTAATAGCAAATAGAACACATAGACCCTATATGCATGTTTTCTACCCTTCATGCTAGTATTAGCATACCCCAGCCCCCTTTTAGTAATCTCTCCATTATTCGTTATTACAAATTATTATAGGCCAAATAAATAATCTAAATAGAAAAAAAAACAGTCATAAGCCCAATAGGACAGCTAAAAGCCCAACACAAAGGAATCCTCTAACTTTCTGGGCCTTCAACAGTCTTGCTCTCCTGACCACCAACAGGCCCAAATCTCAAGCTCACAAGGACAACTAGAATGCACCTGAATCTAGTACCCAGGTCCAACAACGGATATGGCCCATCAAAGAAGGCCCAAACGCGAAGATAATTGTCTTGCTTACCTAGTAACCAACAACAAATGCCACAAGTAACAGAATAACTTCAGATATAGACGTATACACAAGGGAATACTTAGGTGTTATAGCTAATGAAGAAACTGGACCTGTTAAACATTATATTCCAGAGGTAAAGAAGCACATGAATAAGAATAGAACAAAAACTCTTAAAGAGATTTCAACATACAGGGGTTTAAAACAAACATGGTACAGAACTGATTCAGTAGGAGTTCACATATAGAAAGTTTACCAGGAGGGCCTAAAGTAAGACATACTTGAAACTAGTTTTACAAAACAATCATATTGACACAGTTCCATGGGGTGACAAAAATTCTAAAAAAATCAGAGACTCTGCAGGTTGATCATGTATGATAAATTTCAGTTATACATTCAGGATACCCAAAGGCATTAGACTGTAGTAAATTTGACACTAGCATGGCAGGATTTCATCATGATGACAGAATTTACAGTAACGTAGAACAATTAAAACTTGGGAAAAGGGCCAGATATACCCGTCTACTTTAAGATATTATCTATATTTAACCTCCGTTATACTATCGGGCCAAATTTACCCCTGTCGTTATATTATCGTGCCAAATTTATCCCTACAATCAGCAAACTTTAAAAAATTACCCCTCAGTCTGTTGAGTGATCCAGAATCTCCCAAATCATTTTAATTAAGTTACTGATTCTTCTTCTTGGTCCACTATTTCGAAATAATTGGCATTTACGTAATTTATGAATTGGAGAAAAAAATAAGAGAAAAAAATATTAAATAATGCAACTGTCAACAAACAAAGTATAGTAAATTGAAAAATCTAAATTAGGTAGCTTTTCTAAATTCTAAAGTATTTACAACATCCCAATTTTAATGAATTCATTGTATAATATGTATGGAGACTTTGCAAGTATTATTGATTGAAGTTGAAGTTACTCGGAGACTTTACATTGTCGAATTCAACTTTGCTTTAATCAAATGCCTACACATTGTGCACTACTAAGTTAGTCGATCGAACTCTATACTAACCAGGCAATGGCAAAATATATTTGAATACACATGTACATACATGATGATCAGTTGCATATAATACACAATAAATAGACCTACTGAAATCTACAGTGTGTA
This sequence comes from Nicotiana obtusifolia, assembly GCA_002018475.1. Taxonomy (NCBI): domain Eukaryota; kingdom Viridiplantae; phylum Streptophyta; class Magnoliopsida; order Solanales; family Solanaceae; genus Nicotiana; species Nicotiana obtusifolia. The sequence goes on along the minus strand of MCJB01019854.1, from coordinate 36,995 downwards.
TATGATTGAAAAATAAATAAAATTTTAAACCAATTCCAAACCCATTATTACAAGAAAAAAAGTGGGTGCATTAGTAATTAAAAAAAGAATTATGAATAATTTGTATAGTCTAGTAACTTTTGCATTCACATCTATAGTAATTTCTGAAAATAAAAAGAAATTTGGAAGATTTTGGATTACTTAACATATCAAGGGGTAATTTTTAAATGTTTGATGATGATAGGGGTAAATTTGGCCAGATAGTATAACGGCAGGGGTAAATTTAGCCGGATAGTATAGCGGAGGTTAAATGTAGATAATATTCGAAAGTAGAGGGCATATTTGAACCTTTCCCCTTAAAACTTTGTTGGGGTTTACTAAAGGTATCAGTCATGCTTGGTCTGAATACTTTAAACAGTATTGGCATGAAAAAACTCATACGATCATAGATTAATTCTAAGGAAAGTTATCAGCTTGTTCATGATTACACCAAGTGTGAGATATAAAGAAGGCATGGTCATAGCTAATTGGTAATCAAAAGAGACTTCTTAAAAAGCAGGCAGACTATAATCCAAATCGACTTACAAACACCCACTTAGTTCAAATGTGAGAGATACACATTCAAATTTAGGCAAACATAAATCATCTCAAGAAGGCTCAAAAATCTAAGGTGATGGAAGATGAAACCATACAAAATTCAAGGTTAACACTAAAGTCAGGTAACGCTTAAGAAAGCCAGAATCCATTTGAGTCAAATACACATAATGAGAGTACACTATATATGTTGAAGTCTATCAAGTTTGATATTAGAGAACATAGAACTGTAGGACATCGTTAAGACAATAAATTACAGTAAAGCATGCCACAATACAGTGTTGGGGGGTTCACAAATAGCAAGGAAACTAAGTCATGCTTACTCACGAAAGTTCAAACGATATTGGTTCACAGAACACACATGACACAGACAATCAGAAGGGAAATAGTTAAAATTGTAATAGCCAGGAACACTAACGAGCTGCATATTAACAGGCGAGTAAAGGAAAAATCAATTGCCAATGGTAGTTAAGTCAACAGTAATAGAGAAGGAACAACAGGACTCTCAAAATCCCAGTGCGTCAAAGTTCCCAAGGGCTTCAAGTGAACCCCGGGCAGTGCTCGCACTGAGAAAAGAAGAACAATTGAATTCTGGTGGCCTTGGCTTTCAGCCGGCCAAGGTCTCGAACTTAAAATAGTAAATTGAGTGAGAGTGAGAGTGGGAGTAATAACAGTAATAATGTCTCCAAAGGGAAAACTGGGGAGGTGTTATATAGTAGAAAAATCGAACATCCAAATAAGGAAACATAGTCAATCAAACATAAATAAGGAAAGAAGAGCATGCATAATCGATTTAGAACCACATTAGGAGAAAAATCAGGCAAACCCTAGTTTCGCCCGGAATCAGAAATTAGCCGAAGAATCTTGTCAAATCGATCTCATATAGCCTGGTGGTGAATATATCAAGTCGAGAATATGGTAACCATCAAGAATCTAAGCCAAAGAAACCTCCTAAATACCAGTTTCCTTAAATAACTCCAAACCAAACTAGTAGTGTCAAGAAAATAGGAAAGAAATGTTGTGAGTACAGAAAAAGCAAAGGAAATATGGAAGATTTCCATATTTTCTTAGGTATGGACAAGGATTTGGAGTGAGGCGGCTAGGGTTTGGTGTGAGAGGAGAGGAGAGTGTTTGAGGACGGCGGTCTTTGAGAAGCGGCAGGATTTTCGGGTGAATTTGGTTAATTAAATAGAGGGATGGTTTATGGGCCGTTGATCATTTGAGATCAACGGCCAAGATTAAACGAAAGATGGGGCGAGTCACAAAACGGGTTCCGACCGGGTATAGAGAAGGGGTGTTTGGTTGGGCTGCTGAAGGCGAAATGAAGCAGGCCAAATGTTTTGGGCCTGTTTTTGGTCTGTACTTCACTTTAAAACTGGGCCATAATTTAAATACACGAAAGTTTATCAAAAAATAATTTATAAAAAGTAATTAACAAATATTAAAATATTATTTATGCAGTAAAGTTTTAAAAATAATAGCTTAACATTATAAAAATATAAAAATACTATTTGGGCACAAACAATGTAATAAAAATGTAATTATGCATAGCATATAGGCTATTATTGCAAAATTATGTAAATAGTTTAAAATATAAATATAATTATATGAAATGAAATAAAATACTATAAACATATATGTGGATAAAAATAATAAATTCGGATGATTAAGTCATCACAAAATAATTTAAAGGGGTAATTAATACATATTCAAGTTTTTTAAATGCAAGAAAATTAATTTTAAAGCTTTAAAAATTATGAATAATTATAGAAAATACTTATATGACCCCTGTAAATTAGGTAATAATGCAAAAATGATATTTTGAAACTATACATGATATTTATAAAATGTGAGGGCAAAATTGGGTATCAACACCTGGTAGATCAGAAGGAAACACATCAGAGAACTCCCGGACCACGGGCATTGAATCAATCGCCGGAGTCTCTATAGTAGTATCCTGAACATATGACAGATAAGCCAAACAACTGTTCTCGACCATGTACCGAGCCTTCATAAAAGAGATAACCTGACTAGATGCACTGACAGATGAACCCTTCAACTCCAATATAGGCAACTCTAGCATCGCCAAGGTAATAGTCTTGGCATGGCAATCAAGGACGGCATGATATGGAGACAACCACTCCATGCCCAGGATGACCTCAAAGTCGGTCATATCAGGCAACGGGAGATTCGCTCTAGCCTCGTAACCACAGAAACTCATGATACAAGACCGATAGATCCGATCTACAATAACAGAATCGCCCACTGGCGTGGACACATATACAAGAGCACCCAAGGTCTCACGAGGAACACCCAGAAAATGAACAAACAGAGATGAAACATATGAATATGTAGAACCTAGATCAAATAGTATCGAAGCATCCCTACCGCAGACAGAAATAATACATGTGATCATGGTATTTGAGCCTACTGCATCTGGTCTGGCTGGAAAAGCATAAAACCTAGTTGGAGCGCCACCTGACTGGCCTTCACCTTACTGGACTCCACCTCTAGGACCTCTACCCACCTGCCCTCCGCCTATGGGCGGCCGAACGGCTGGTGCGGCAGCTAGTGCTGTAACCATAGGCTGATGACCCTGCTGTACTACCTTACCCCGAAGTTTGGGATAAAACCTCTTCATGTGGCCAGGATCCCCGCACTCGAAATAACCCCTGGAACGGTCGATTGCAGACCTGCAGTCTGACCCTAATGGCCTGAATACCCACTAGAGGAAACTTGAATAGCTAGTAGACGGTAGGAGACCTCTGGAATGGCGCTGAAATAGGGCCGCAATGGAGCACCCCGAGGAGGCAGTGGTGCTAGATATGTGGGCCTGCTAGACTGACCCCGCACAAACTGACCTCTGCCCCCAGCTGGAGCACCACTGAACCCTCCAGAATATCGAAAGCGCTTGTCCCTCGGCACCTACTCTCGGCTCCGCTGACGAACACCCTCGATCCTCCGAGCTATCTCCATAACTAACTCATAAGAGGTACCCATCTCAACCTCTCGGGCTATAGTGGCGTTGATACTATAGTGCAAACCTGCAACAAACCTCCGCACTCTCTTTGCATCGATAGAAAGTATCACAAGTCATGTTGAGACAACTCAGAGAATCTCTCCTCATAGTCGGTCACCGACATCTAATCCTGCTGAAGCTACTCGAAATGAAATCACTGCTCTTCCCTCTGAGAGGGTGGAATGTATCTATACAGAAAGAAGCTTGTGAACTGGTTCCAAGTCATGGGATGAGAACCTGCTGGCCTGCCGAGAAGATAGAACTGCCACCATCTACGGGCCCTGCCCTCCAGCTGAAAGGTGGTAAAGTCCACCCCTTAGACTCCAATATCCTCATGTTGTGCAGTCTGTCCCTGCAACGATCAATAAAGTCCTGGGGGTCCTCAAGTCGCTCACCTCCAAAGACAGGAGGATGTAGCCTGGTCCATCTATCCAATAGCTCTGCGGCTCGCCGGCCACTGCTGGTCTAGGCTCTGGTATAGCCGCTGCAACTGGCTGAGCTCTGCCCACAGGTAGTGTGCCCGGGGTCTGAGCTACGGTAGCTACATGCCCTGGAGCATGAGCGGTAGGGGTCTGTGCTCCCCCTCCCACCTGAGATATGGTTGGGTCTGCTGGAAATAAACCAGCCTGAGTCACAGATTCCATGAACCACGGCATACGGCCCATGAACTCATGTAATCCTGGTGCAGACATGAAACCCACTGGGCTGGCTCCGCTAAAGGTCACCTTGCCCTACTACTCAATAGCAGGATCCTCCACCGGATCCACTAGTGGCACAAGTAGAGCAACTCTAGGACGCCCTCGTCCCCTACCACGAGCTGGAGCCCTCCCCCGGCCTCTACCTCGGCCTCTAGCAACAGGGACAGCAGCTCCTCCACGGTCAATGGTACATCTGCCGCGCTCGCTCTCACCATCTGTGAGAGAATAAGAGAAAGATACTTAGCACCACATCAACCGCACGATAGGAGATGAAAGAATAGTAGTTTCCTAACACCCTATAGCCTCGCGAAGATAAGTACGGATGTCTTTGCACCGATCCGCAAGACTTTATAAGGCCTGCTCATGACTTGTGAGACCTACATGAACCTAATACTCTGATACCATGTTGTCACGACCCAATTCCTCCAATAGGCCGTGATGGCGTCCAACGTCACGCTAGGCAGGCCAATGGTGAACTAGCCATATATTTATTCTTTTTAATAATTTCAAAGTAGTTGATTTTTATTTATTAAGTAAATAAAAAGTGGAAAATTTAATAAAGTAAATAGTAAACTAATAAAAGAGCAAATATGATGAAATAAATACTCAAAAGTCATAAAGTGTCTCCTAGCATGTTCACAAGACCCGGTGTCGCAAGTGAATGGGTACTAGTAGAATATACAAAACACCTAAGCTACTGTCTGAAAGTGAGATAAACAGATAATAAATATAAAAGAGAGAGACTGCGGGTGCTGCAGAACGGACTCAGAGAGCAGCTCACCACTAAATCTGGATAATGAGAGTGAGAGCGCATGCTTGAATGGACGTCAGATGCATCTGCCTCAGATCTTGTACGATTAGTGCATAAGTGTAGCGTGAGTACATAAACAACATGTACCCTGTAAGTATCCAGTCTAACCTCGAAGAAGTAGTGATGAGGGGTCGACATCGACACTTACTATGGGCTAGCAAATAAAATACAGAAATTCTATATAGGCATGAAATATGTGAATAATAAGAATAACACAATACCAAGCAGTGAATTGATTCTTTAACTGATAATAAATTCCTAAGTCTCCAACCAACACTTACTAGTTCCAAATCAGTTTTGGTCATTAAATAAGTTATAACCTCTCAAGCCATAAAATAATATCAAGGGTATTTGGGCTTCGAGTATTATCACGCACGACTTATGCTGAGGTCGTATGGCCCGATCCAAAATACTATGTACACTACCGAAGGTCGAACGGCACGAACCATAGATGCATCTATTATACTGCCGAGACGAACGGCCCGCTCCTATGAGAGTAGAGAAGTTCACCTCACTCGCGGAAGTACTTGCGACGCGAGAGGACATGGATTTCTCAGAGTTTCTATGTATTCCTCAATTCTTCCCAAAAATAAGAAATCTAATTCAAAATTTGCAACGTTAAAATCCCTAATCTCAGCTCTATTCAAGACAATTAATATGCATAATAAACACAACAGTACAATTAAAGCATATTGTGGATCTAAGACTACTCGGACATCTCATGAAATATAGCTACGCACGGACTCTCGTCACCTAGTGCGTACTTAGCTCCGCACACAAGTAATACACAACAAGATACACCTAAGGGGATGAGTTCCCTCTTACAAGGTTAGGCAAGAGATTTACCTCATTCTCAAGCTCACTTCCGGTCCGCAAATCCGCTCTAAATCCTCAACTTGGTGCCAAACAACCCAAAACTAGTCAAATATTATATAAATTACTCAATATACACTCACAAGTTCATAATTTAAGTATTAGAGTAATTACCCAACCCAAATTGGGAGATTTTTAAAATTTACCCCCGGACCCACGTAACCGGATTCTAAAAAATTTCGAAGATAAATGTTACCCATAACCTTACAAACTCAAATATAAAATTTTCACCCAATTCCATAATCATTTTCGTGATTAAATCTCATTTTTATCAAAACCTAAAATTTTCAACTTAACCCACAATTTCTACAATTTATGTGTTTAGAATCTACCCAAAATGTATGTATAAAACTCATCTTATATAGAAATTACTTACCTCAAAGTGCTAGGTGAAAAACCCTCTTCAAAGAGCTCTAAAATTGTCCAAGAACAGAAAGAAATGAACCAAAATAGCCTAAGTCCCGACATTAAATGGACTTTACTGCCTTCAGGGATTTTCGCACCTGCGATCGACGCACTATCACACCTGCGGCTCTACTTCTGTGGATAAACTCATCGTAGGTATGGACCATGCCCAGGTCTGCCATTCTCGCATTTGCGGGTGAAGCCTCGCTTCTGCGGCGAAAGCGTCGTACTTGCGAACCCAGGCTGGTTGGTTCCGCTTTTGCGATCGACTTCCTCGCACCTGTGAGTGCGCAGGTGTCGTTCCTGCTCTGCCTCTGCGACCATTGGTCAGTTGACGCAGGCCACTTCTGCTGTCAATAGCTCGCTTCTGCGAGCTCACACCTGCGGCAGATTCTTCGCAGGTGAGACTGCACCAAAATCCCTGCTACTTTAGCCCTCCTTCCAAGCTCAACCATGTTTCGCACATCGTCCGAAGAGCACCCCAGGCCCCCGTGGCCTCATCCAAACATAACAACAAGTTCGAAATCATGAGACCGACTCGCTCGACCCCTCGGAACACGTAAAACAACATCAAAACTAAAAATTACACCCCAACCAAATCAAATCAACCCCTCAACTTCAAGTTCTTCCAACTTACTCTAAACGCGTCGAATCATACTTAGACTACTCGGAATGATACAAAAATTTGCGTGTAAGTCATAAATCACCATACGGAACTATTCCTAGGCTCGAAATCTCAAACGGACCTCGATAACACCAAAACATACTTCAAACCAAATTTAAAGAACTTGAAAACCTTCAATGTGCCAACTTTCAATATTAAGCCCTGAAACGCTCCCGGGTCATCCAAAACCCGATCCGAACATACGCCTGAGTCTAAAATTATCACACGAACCTATTGGGACAATCAAATCCCGGTTCCGAGGTCGTTTATTCAAAATATTGATTCAAGTCAAACTTAACCATTTTAAGCCAATAGTAAGGAACTAAGTGTTTCGATTTGAACCCGAACCCTTCCAAACCCGAACTAACTATCCCCGCAAGTCATAAAACAGTAAATGCATATAGGGAGAGTCTTCTTTAGGGGAACGAGGATCTAGAAAGCAAAACGACCGGTCAGGTTGTTACGGTTCTACTTTGCTCGAATATAGGTTCATAGAATCCAAATTAATTCATAATTGACACTGACATATACCGAAATCAACTCATTTCAGTTGTAGAACTTTGGAGATCATGTGTGTTTAATGTTCTCATGCGCAAGAGATGCGGTCGAGAGGGAGCATTAGTATAAATTCACTTAGCTTAATAATTAATTTAGATAACCTGATATGGATGACATGGTTTCAATGTAGTACTATACATAGTAGGTACCATACTCCGAAATTATGAACGTATATATCATTGGAATTATTATTGCATCAGTGACGCCTAGGGGAAAAAGAAAAATTTCAAAGAGAAGGAAATGGTCCAAACCATTTCGGAAGTGAATCCTGTTTGACAATTTCACTTGTAAATAGAGGAAATTGTTGCTTACGCTGCCGAATGATTGCTTATTGTCATTTATCTATTGTTGTCTTTAATATGAGTGTTTACGGTACTTAAATAAGTTGTTTCTCCTCTCTCAAATGTCTGATAAAATGAAGATTGGAGTGTGAATCTGCAACTGTATGATCCGGATGAAACCATTGTGTGCTTGGAATCTTATCCGAAGTCAATTCAGTTAACTGGTGAAGAAAATGAGATAGAAGTATTAAGGTTTTTCTGAAAAATGCATGAGTATTGGAAAAGCTGATAATTGTCTTGGACAAGTATGCTAGTAAATCAGAAGAGGTTGTAGGAAATGACATGAGAAAATAACGATAATAATGCAATAATATTATTTGTGAGCAGATATACAAATTGGCTTTAGTCGTGTTGGGACACTGTCCTAAAAAATTATTTCATCAATATGAAATGTTTTCCCAGAATTAAGCAAGCCTACCTCTATTTATTTAGAGGATACAAAAATCAGCAAAATTAATATACTAGCAAGTTGTTAAAGGAAACAAATAAAGTATCTATTAAAGATAGAAATGAGTGGAAACTTAAAAGAACATTGGAATGAAAGAAAGAGAGTAAGTAGTAATTTCAAGTTAATGATTAGCTTTTCTTGGTGTTTCATTCGTAGAAATTGAAGGCCTATTTATAGACTCAATAATGACAATTACTTGAGACAAGTGTTATGTCTCCTCAGCTACTTGGTAATTGGCTTATGCCACTTACCCAAAACCAAGAGAAAGGATGCCACATGCTGGATATTAAAATAGACCAAAGACACTTATGCAATTTTCAACATGCATAGTAGCCACTTAGAAATAGATAAGATATTTGTAGAATAAAAAGCCACTTGGCTATTTAAAATTTTGAAAATATTGCCACAATCCCAACATATTTTCAAAAATTTATAGGAAAAGGATAAAGGAACGGAAGAGTTGACTTGCTAGATTTACAAGGTCCAAATGTAATGGGTTTGGTGTCTTCAGGACTATGAACCAAGCTTAGACAAATAAAACTTAACTCACAGAATTACTGGTGATTTATAATATTTTTATGAATCAATAATTCTTATTGTAAGCCAGAGATTTTATCGATCACATTTCGACTCTCATAATTTTAGTGTTCAACGCGGTTTTGCACCACTAGCCCATGCGCGTGCCTGGTTATTCATGAGAACTCTAGAGACTAGACCAAAATCTCATAGGAGCGCCCACAATCTACTCTCATATAGGTGAATTCATCAAGTTTATACTACTTTAAATACACCATCTATAAGGACTATGAATCTCATTAAGAGTTATAACTCATCCTCTCAATTAGTAACCGTTAAGCACTCTCTTTTAGTGCTTCAGTGTCAATATCGACTTGTTATTACCCATATGAACATACTTCATGTGATCTCCAATCACATAGGTTGGGTTACTATCTCTATTGACAACATATCGCCTTAACCCCATCTCTTTTGAGGTTTGAAGAATTAATTTTCTTCTCACTGGTTTAGTCAGAGGATCGGCCAAATTTACTTTTGACTTCACATAATCAATGAAAATTATTCCATCTCTTAGCAACTGCTTTATAAATCATGTCTTAATTTCATGTGTCTACTTTTACAATTATAAGATTTATTCTTTGCAATAGCTATTGTCGCTTGACAATCACAATGCATAGACACAAGAGGCAATACGTCCTTTAATAAAGGGATATTAGTTAAGAAGTTTTTTAGCCACTCAGCCTCAGAACCAGCTAACTCCAGAGCTACAAACACTGATTCCATAGTCGATCTAGCAATGATTGTCTGGTTAGCTGATTTTCACTATATTGCACCACCACCAAGGGTGAATACATAACCACTAGTGGATTTTGCCTCATCTGAATCAGAGATCCAGTTTGCATCACTGTACCCTTCTAAAATAGAAGAAAATTCACTATATAGGATGTCATAATTCATGGTTCCTCTCAAATATTTTATTAGTCTAGCTAATACAGATCAATGCTTGTTGTTGGGATTATGAGTATATCTACTCAGTCTACACACAGCATAGGTTGTATCAGACCTTGTAAAATTCATTAAATGCATCAGATTCCCAATAATCTGAGCATATTTAGACTGAGCAACTGGGTCACCATTATTCTTTTTCAACGGAGAATTAGCATCAAAAGGAGTGCTCGCTGGCGTGGCTTTAAAATATTCAAACTTCTTAAGAAGTCTCTCAACATAATGTTCTTGTGACAACATTATACAATCTTCACTCCTTATAACTTTAACTCCCAATATGATATTTACTTCACCCAGATCTTTCATATCAAAATTAGCAGACATAAATAATTTAGTACTTTGCACAATATTTAAACTTGTACCAAATATAAGCATGTCATCAACATACAGACATATTATCACATAATCATTGTCTACCACTTTCGTATAAACATATTTATCCATCTCCACTGAAGAAAAACTGTCTCTCAGTAAGACTTGTTCAAATTTCTCATACCACTGCATAGGAGCTTGTTTAAGGCCATAAAGAGATTTAATTAATTTACAAACTTTATTTTCTTGTTCAGGAATGACACAGCCTTCAGGTTGAATCATATAAATTTCTTCTTCTAAATCACTATTTAGAAAAGCAATTTTAATATTCATTTGATGGATAAAAAGCTTATGAATTGAAGCTAAGGCAATTAAAACTCGAATAGAAGAAATTCTAGTCACTGATACAAATGTATCAAAATAATCTACATTTTATTTTTGAGAAAATCTTTTTACTACTAACCGAGCTTTATATTTATTTAAAGATCCATGGGGATTACATTTCTTTTTGAAAATCCATTTACAACCAATAGGTTTTGCACCAGGAAGTAAATCTGTTAAAATCCATGTTTTATTTTTCAAAATAGAATCGATTTCAACTTTTATTGCCTCTTTCCAATAATTAGCTTCTGAAGAAGATATAGCTTCAAAATAATTTGATAGTTCATTATTGACAAGAAAAGTTTGAAAATTATTTCCATAAAAAAAATATTCTTTCCTAGGCCTTTTGCTCATTCTCAGTTCCTCACTAGAGGTAATCTCATTATTTGTTTCAACATGTGTATGAGAAATTTTATCAGACAATGGAAAAATATGTTCAAAAAAATTATGCATTCGTTGTCTCAATTATAGTATTACAATCAAGCACATCACTTTTTAAAACAAGAAATATTTATGCAGCACTATGTTTAGCATATCCAATAAGCATGCAATCAACAGTTTTAGAACCTATTTTTCTCTTTTAGGTTCAGGCAAAAGAACTTTAGCAAGGCACCCTTACACTTTAAATATTTCAAGTTAGGTTTATAACCCTTCCACAAATGATACTGGGTTTTGCCAGTTCTTCTATGTAGTATTCTATTGTGTAAGTGACATGCAGATAATATAGCTTCACCCCACAAATTATCAGGAGCATTAGAACTAACACACATGGAGTTCATCATCTCTTTCAATGTTCTATTTTTCCTTTCAGCTACTCCATTTGACTCGGGTGAATAAGGCGGAGTTATTTCATGAATTATTCCATTCTTTTCACAAAAATCATTTAAAGATAAATATTTTCCACCTCTATCAGATCTAATTCTCTTGATTTTTCTACTAAGTTGATTTTCAACTTAAGTTTTATAAGAATAAAAGCATCAAAAGCATCATCTTTATTTCTAAGCAAATACAACTTAGTATATCTCGAAAAATCATCAATAAAAGTCACTTAATATCTTTACCACCTCTAGTCATAGTCTGCTTTAAATTGCCTAAATCAGTGTGAATCAAGGATAATAATTCAGTTTTTCTATTTATAAAAAAATAAGTCTTTCTAGTACTTTTAGCTTCAGCACATGTTTCACACTTGTCAATATTATTTGAGTCTAAACCAGATATCAATCCTAGTGACTGCATCTTTCTTATATATGCGATATTAACATGTCCTAATCTAGCATGCCATAAAAAAATAGACTCAACCATGTAAGCAGAAGAAGATGTATTTTTATATCTAGTATCAGAAATATTAAACACAAATAAACTATGATTACAATATCCATTGTCCACAAAAATATTATTTTTGGTTGGTACGACCTCATCATTTTCAAAGAAAACCTTCACTCCAACCTTTTCTAATAATCCCACAGAAACCAAATTGGTTTGGATATTAGGTACATACTAGAGTTTTACCAGATGTGAGTTTGAGAAGAATTTTTCCTTTCCCAAGAACGCGAGTTGTTCTTGAATCACCAAGATAAATAGTTTCTTTTCCTTCCTTAACTTGGGTACAAGACAAAAAACACAAATGTGTCTAGTAGCACCAGAGTCTATCACCCAATTGCTTACATTGGCCACATTATTTAATTGGGAAATGACTGCAATAACTGTATTATCCGCTTTAGTCAAATTTAATTTTTACTTAGCGAGATTGTCATTTATCCCAACTATTCTCTTGCATTGAGGTGCATTTTTCTTGAAGGTTTTAATATTAGCATTGGATATGTAACCATGTCTATTCACATACCTGTGTTTTGACATTAGTGTCTGCTAAAGTTGTGGATGCAATAACGTGTTTGCAACACCGTGGATATCTGGCAGGACAACTGGAAAGTAGCAGCGGAGACTACACCAAAATTGGTAGCACCATCAAAAATTTTCGTAGTGGTATTACTTGCCATAGTTTCTTAAATTGTAGGGAAATGGCACGAAAAAATAATGATAATACTGCAATAATATTATTTGTAAGCAGATACACAAAGTGGCTTGAATCATGCTGGGTACTGTTCTAAGAAATTATTTCAGTAACGTGAAATGTTTCCCCAAAATTAAGCAAACATACCTCTATTTATTTAGAGAATAGGAATCAGCAAAATTAATATACCAGTAAATTATTAAAGGAAACTAATAAAGTATCTATTGAAGATAGAAATGAGCGGAAACTTAAAAGAACATTGGCATGAAAGAAAATTTGAAGCTAATGATTAGCTTTTCTTGGTGTTTCATCCGTAGAAATTGAAGGCCTATTTATAGGCTCAATAATGATAATTACTTGAGACAAGTGTTATGTCTCCTCTGTCACTTGGTACTTGGCTTATGCCACTTACCCAAAACCAAGAGAAAGGATGCCACATGTTGAATATCAAATAGACCAAAAACACTTGTGGAATTTTCAACATGCATAGTAGTCACTTAGATAAGACATTTGTAAAATGAAAAGAAATTTGGCTATTTAAATTTTTTGAAAATACTGCCATAGAGGCATCAGAAAGGTTTAATTTGAAGTTCCCTAGAACTTCTTCACACGTTGTTCTGACGTTTTTTGATGTCAAGCCCAAACCAAGATCTCCTAATTGGTACAATGGATATTAAAAATGACTCAACTTGGTAGAGGATTATTTGATTGTTGGGTGTACTCTAATTGAGATTTCTCTTAAATATCCGTGTCAGAACCAAGATTGTGAAGTCGCAACATTGTAGTCTGTAGACAACGTTTCCTTGTTAATACACCTGTGCATAAACTCCCTTCTAAATATTTTGGACCATATGGAATGTTGTGACTTTTCATGAAAAGATCCGTCTATACGTTTTTGTATGGACATGACTGTTCATGAACGGATGTATTAATACGTTAGTCTATAATATAGTGAATCTACCGATGAAAAATAATAAAAATTCATAGCAAGTTGGATTTTCTTCATGAATAAAGGTGTTATAATTTGCATATCGTATAGACGTGTATCTTATTATGGAGTATGAATAAATAGTATACAAATACTAGTAAATGGCGGAATGGTTGCGAAATATTTTAAATATTAAAAAGTTATGGCCTCAACAAATGCCAACTATTTCAGCTTATTTATATGATATAGTATTGATTTACTAAGTATTGATAATTGTCTGGGACAATTATGCTAGTAAATCAAAAGAGGTATCAGAAAAGGTTTAATTTGAAGTTCCCTAGAACTTTTTCAAACGTTGTTGTGACGTTTCTTAACGTCTAGCCCAAACCAAAATCTCCTAACTGGTACAATAGATATTAAAATTGACTCAACTTGGCAGAGGATTACTTGATTGTTGGATGTACTCTAATTGAGATTTCTTTTAAATATCTATGTCGGAACCAAGATTGTGAAGTCGCAACATTGTAGTCTGCAGACAACTTTCCCTTGTTCATACACCTGGGCATAAACTCACTTCTAAATATTTTGGACCATATCAAGTTTTGTTAAAGTAGGAATAGTGCACTATAAGCTTCCCATCTTCCACAAGAGATGCATATACATCCCTGTCGTTCGTGTATCTTCGTCGAAGGTCGGGTTTGCTCTCCCGTATCATATTATTAATCTTTTTATGGTTGATTTAGCTCATTCAGTTTTTGTCCCAATAGTGAAGCTGCCCTATACAAAAGAATAATCAAGAAAGGCAAAAGGCAATGACTCAACTCGATCATCCAATGGACTAAATTTCCTACTGATCCTGCCACTTGAAAAGTTGTTTTGAGTTATGATCTTGTTTTTCTTCTTTCTCCATTGCAGCTGAGAATAGTTACTACATGCAGATGGTATGGTAGCTGGGAAGCAGTCAGTTGTTAGGATAATTTTTACAGGAGTTAGTTACAGTGAACATATAAAGCTCCAATGTTTAAGAAATTAGAAACCACAAAAGTACATCTTCTATATTCTTCTTCTTGCTCTTACATTGGAAGTTGAATTTTGCATCACGGAGAAGCAGATAATAAGAAATGTTTCTTAAAACTCTTCTTTGAATGTTAGTATAAGGTATCAACATTGGTATTTAAAGGAAAAGAATTATGGACACTTCATTAACCTACTACCAGCACAACTGTATTTTCATACACAAGTATGGTGGCAAAGTGGATAAAAAAAATAGTTATCCATTCATATTATTCACAAAAAAATGAGTTGGATAATGAATTATTTAAAACGAATCAAATATGGATAACAATCATATTATCCATTTAGAAAATATATAACCAATGGATAACTAATGAGTTTAACTTTTACATTTATAAAAACTCAAATTATGGGTTCCTTAAGTTTGGGAGACTGGGAATTCTCTCAAAAGTGATCATATTCAAGAAGCCATGGATAATATGAATATCTATATGATCAACGGTTAACTCATTTTCTATTCGTATTAAATATGGATCGGGTCGGATAATTTATCGTTTTTGCATTATCTGTTTTCGACCCGTCCATATTATCCAACCCGACCCAACACACCCGTTTGCCACCCCTACACATGTATAATGCATATCAAATTATTTTCACTCAATCCGACCTCCAAGGTGATTATCAATTTGCCGCACTATTAACATAATGGTGTATTAACATTCATTGCTAACTAAGTTCTTTAAAGTTCTAATTGATTAGATAATCAAATAATTTCGTCAACCTTGTCTAAATATAAGTTTTTGAGTTTCTATTCCCTGTATAAATAAATTCTTAACAATTGACAACCTTCCCTCTTCTTTTACTTAGAGACCCATGACGCTATGATCCTTTCTTTTCTACTTTATCGTCACTTTTTCTGAGTATCTGAAAGAAATATATTTCCTTAGCTCTTGAACATATATGACCACTTTGAAGCATTTATAAGAGTACCGCTATCATTTTCTGTTTCTTCGAAATATATACTTTTCTTGTTAGACTATTTTATATCTGTATCGCAATATACACAACTTTTATATCGCTGTTGTCATGTTTCTATAAAACTAATTAAGAATTATTTGACTAAAAGAAATATATTAATTGTGAAACATGTTTTCCTATTTGAGAAATTTCCTTATCTCCCGAACGTATATAACCACTTTGAAGCATTTATAAGGGAACTAACATTGTCAACACGTAACGTGGTTTGATCCATTTCTAAATTAAGAAAATAAAAAGATGCATAAATTTCTCAATTCACTGGCTGTAAATGCCTAATTCTTGTCTTTTTTTACGTTATATTTTAAATAATTATTATGTGTGTAGTTATAAGTTATTGAATTAGATTATAGATTTTCTTTTTTCTTTTTTCTTTTTTTTTTTTGGCTGAAGGAATTAGATTATAGTTAAATAGTTTGATAAGAAGTTAAGGGATTGGGTTGATGCTTTATTTAGCCGAATTGGACCAAAACTAGCCCACAAATTCGAGCCCAGGACCCGGTCCAGGCTTGTGGCCTGAGAGGCGCCCAAAATGGCGTCATTTTGATAAATAAAGCAAGATCAAATCCCAGCCCTTCATCTCTCCCTCATCCAACGGCCGTCATTTGATCTCTCTTCTAGGTATTTAAGAACTAAAGAGGCCAAAATTTGCCACCAGATTCCCGATCTTTTCTTTGCCTCTTTCTCTCTTAACACTTTCTCCCTCTCCCCACATCTGCCGCCTCCCATCCTCCACAGCGGCGCCGCCTCCCGAAATCGCCCACCGGCTTCCGTCCACCTCTAATAGCCCCCAAAATTTCACCACGGCTTCATCTCAACCTCCTCTCTTCAGAACTACCTTCCAAATTCTCCAAATCTCCACAAATCTACCCCTAAACCGCAAACCCTAGCCGCCGCCACCCTAAAATCTGGCGGAATACTAACCTTCCACACCTCCGGTAATGCATACATAAACAGATCCTTACCTACCCATTTCACCCCTAAAAGCCCGTCCACCACTGCCGACCACCTCACTGCCGCCGCTGGTCCACCGCCAATCAGTGGCCTCAACTTCATAAAATTTATATCTTTCTCCTCCTCTCTTTCTTTTATTTTCTTATCTCCAACCCGAAATCGCCACTGTCTCATGTTTTCACCTCCGCTCCAGCTCTGAACAAGGTTGTATTGTTGATGTCATAGAAGCCGAACTCTGATTCACTGGATTCCGTGGCTTCTACGAATACCAACAATCGAAGTTTTCTCGGACTGCCTTTGCTCCGCATCCACGGCCAATTCTTGTTGTTCGAGTTAACATTGATCCCTTGTCGGTATAAATCCTAATCTCTTTCTCTTTGTATTCGATTTTCTGTTACCTTTGTGATTGATTTTTATGTTTTGTTATTCTTGTATAAATTCTATTAATAATGGTCTAGTTCGTGTTTGAATCTAGTTTTTTGATTTCGTATCTAATAACTCAATTGATTCTAGTTTGCCTCACTGTTAATATGTTCTTGCTTTGCGTCACTTGTTGAAGTCTCGCTTTTCATGTTTGGTTTTTCTAATTTCGTTTTTGTTTAAGGTAGTAAATTTTGTTAATGTCTTCACTGATCAATGCATCATTTTGTTGATTTTAGTCATTAGTTTATGAGTTCTCTTGATTAGTCATTAGTTAAGTGTGTTTAGTCTAGTTACCACTTAGCATGATGTTTCTTTGTTTGTTAATAACTAAGTTCTAGTTACTTGTTTTGGTTTGAAGCAAACTAGCTTTGGTATTGATTGGCTTAAAGCTGAAGTTAGCGAAGTTGATCATGATTAAGGGTGAGCAGTCGACTAGAAAGCCTGACGGAAAAAAGAGCATCCCATCCGGCAGCTTTACTTCTTCTTCCTGCTACGCCCTTGCTTTCCCACCGCTCTGTGGGGGGGGGGGGGGCTGCTCTACTTCTTATAGATCTCGAAAACCTCTATGTCCAAGAAGTACCTTAGCATGCCAAGTTTATGTCGAAGGTGCGGCTCAGGTAAGCATTCAATCCTGCAATCTCATCAACATCATCACCAGTGACCATTCGCTTCAATCGCCCATGATTAAGTCCCTAGCCCCAACTGATCTACCATCTCCGTGGGCTTTCCTTTTTTTTTTTTTTTTTTACTTTTTTCAAAGGGCAATGAAGGCCTTATTTTACTTCTTTTCCCCGAGAAACTTTATTTTCTTTTTTTAATTTCCTCAATTCGGATTCTTGCCTGCAGTGGGAGATGCATTCCGGTGCGATGTCTCCGGTTTAGACACCAAGCGCCAACCTTCCTAAAACGCTCTGTCTTTATTTAGGTGAAGGCAAATAGGTCAGCGTACTAGCCAAAGAGTTAGATCAGGGACGAATTCCTACTTACTTTTCTTAGTAATGGTAACGGAGGTATGCCAAGGGAAGCTCGGGCCAACCTATGTCTCAGTAGCTGCCCGAGAAAGGACCACTCAATCCAAACAGGTTCTCGCAACTGCCTTTCAAACCCAGTACAGATCTGATCCTAAATCGCTCTACGCTTTGAGCCGGTGAACTCTTTGAAGCCCACTGATGCCTTTTGAGGACATGGAGTGAGATCATCACGAGAAGGTTCCGAGGTGGAGACGATCGGAACCAAATTGTGTGGGTTGAGAAGAGGAACTCATGGTGTGGCCGAATGGCTCTGATACCACCATTCAATCCATTCAGTCAAGCCTTTCCAGGTCATCTTGAAAAAGGATGGATAAACTTTATCGAAAAAGGTTAGGAAAGCAGGTGCTCTTATTGGACGCCATGGGAGAAATCCCGATGGGGTCTGGTACCTTCCTCAAGGTACTCAACAACTAGAGTCATCTCCCTTTCTCCTTTTAGCTTTAGTCGGTCGAGTAGCTGCAATTGTGATTGCAGTATAATTTGGCCTGTAGTTAGCTCTAGAATAAGGAAGTTTTAGACCCATTCAAGGGAACGGATGTGCCGATGGATGGAGGTGGCTGCATGCTGCATCCTACGGAACGAAGAACGAAACTTTACAACAGCTTTTTCGTAGACGTTCACTTACAAAGTTGTTTGCTTTAACATCTAGGTGGCTGAGAGTACTATTTTCCTCCATGCTTCTGCCACATTATGTTAGAGGACTGTCCTTGTCCCCTTTGGACAGTCCTGGAGCGGTGTTTTGGTGAACAAAAGTCGGTCCTTTTTGGACAGACTTTTGGTAAACCAAAAGCTGTCCTTTCTTTGCTTACTTAAGAGCTGCTCCTTGCATATTTTAACACACACCATTACACTTAGAAGACATCTCTACTCACTGAAAAAGGGACACAACTTGGAGAGAAAATTTCAGTTGAAGCTTCCTTTAGTAAGCTGAAATTGTGAGCTTGAGGAATGAGTCTTAGAGTGCATAATCTTTCAGAACAAGAGAAGAGTCTTAGAGTTTGTTTCTGAGTTCCTTATCTTGAAAAATCACTGGTTTTACTAAATTTTCTTGGCTGCTTAACCCTGCTGATTTCACTGCTATTCCTATTGTTGTTTCTATTGTCTTTGCTGCTGAATTTCTGTTGCTGCACCACTGTATTTTATTATTCTGCAAACCAGGTAACCTCTTAACCTTGTATTGCATATGTTATCACAGTAATAAGAAGATCTGAACCTGTTAAAGAAATAAATATTCAAATACTGCCTTTATTTGTCAAGTGCATAGGATCTGGGTTAAGTTAGTCAAAACTTCAACTTCCCTTTACAGTGAAGTTGAAACAGTAGTTAGTCTGGTCCACTAGTTTGTTTTTAATTGGGTGTATCTCAAGTTCCTGGCTTGTTAAATTAGATCTTCTAAAGATTTGACTTTTTGTTCGGGTCTATAGTTCTGGTTCAAAGGAGGCTATGTAGTAAAAGAAACCGATTTTCAGATGTAACTAAAATGTGGATGTATCTTTTCTTTTCTCTATTGTAGTTAAAAACTTTTTCCATGTGAGTTATTTGTTTTTCCTTTTCTTGCATTGCTATGTTGGATTACAATGCGGAGGCCATGAATTTTCTTTACTTTGCTAAATGCTTTGGTAGTAATTGATAAGTTTAATCTTTTTTTTGTATCTCCTCCGTTTCTTATAATGCCAAAGCAGAGAAATTTTTCCCTTTAATCTTTTGTTAAATTGTCATTTGAATAAAATATTATTAGAATAATGGAGTTAAGTAAAGAATCGGAGCATGAATTGCTAATTGGATCTGTGTTTGGTTGGAAAATTTGGCATGAAGTTATGTATGTAATTACTAGAATAATTGGAAATCTGCTGGGCCCAAAAAATAGTGTAGTAAAGCTGAAGGCCAATATTCTCTTAATATCAAGGGGGGCTAGCAGCCCAAGTGGCTGCCTGAATTGGGCTTAATGAACCAAAACAGGTCAGTATTTTCAATATAAGTGAGCTGGCCCATCACTAATTTTCCATTTTTTATATAATAAAATCCAAAAAGAAATCAGTTTATTGTTTAACTATTTTATTAATTTAATTAATTTTAAACGCTAAGCAACTAGTAGGCGCTCTTTAACTTTTTTATTCACGGACTAGCTTGCGTAGTGTGATGTTAGACACTTAATAAATTAATTCAATAATCTCAATAGCTTAATTAATTCCTACTTCAATTAATCTCTTGCTATAATTGCGAATTTGCTTGGGTAGCGTGACGGTGATGCTATAATGGTATTTAATAATTTCTTAAACTAATTTCCTTGATTACAAATGTATGATTTTGGATTTGCTTGGGTGGAGAGATTATGAGAAGTTAATTTTATTTTCCATCATGTAAGTGATTATGACAATGTAATTTTATCTAAGTCAGTCTTAAATAATTTTAATAATCAAGAAAAAAGCCTATATTTGAAAAAATCATATAAATTGTAGTTTGTCCAAAATTAATTCAAGTTAAGTTTAAAGTCAATAAAACAATCGTGTTAGAATCACGTTTGGGGAATAATTTACATTTTCTCCCCAATTAATAGAATTTTTTATTCGAATTTTATTTTTGCGGACCAATAAAATAGAGTCTCCTTTCTTTGACTAGGAAAGGTGACTTGGAACATCGAAAAATCAATTCCAAATGGGTACTTTGTAAATAAAAATAATTCCTATTCAAACTTGTCACTTTAATTGGAATTTTTTTTTAACCCACGACAATTCATAACATATATATTTTTTGGGTAAAAAAGGGGTGTGACAGCTCTAGCGATTTTGCTGGGAAGTTCAAGAATTCGAGCTTGTACATTGGCTTTATTTAATTTTATTAATTTTGTATATTCTTCGATTTATTTGGGCCTAATGTGCGACTTATCCCCTTTTTACTGCTTTGATATTATTGAAATGTACATATAAATTGTTTTCTTATGCACCCCCTCTAAGTCTTATTGAAAATTAAAATTGGGCCTTTATCTGGCATAACACGCTTTCTTTGAGATAGCCGAGGTGCTTGCCACTCGGTGAAACATTGTAGTCATGCATGTTTGAGGCGGGGAGAGCCACCAGCTAAGTCGGAAAGTAATGCTACCGGAACGTTGACCTTACTCGGCTTGAGTTGTCCGCTCGAATAAGTCAGTCTAGATACCTTCTCCACCAGGAATTAAAACTCGTAAAACAAAACCTCATGTCGGATATTCGTAGTAGGTTCGCTTTATTTGCATCACGTGCATTTGACTTATCAAGGCTCAGCACATGGGGCCGAGTTCTGTTTTTAGGAGAGGTACCTTTTTGAGACCACTATTATGTTCATGTTATGTGCTACTTGTTACATTATTTGAGAGGCTTGCATGTTGATCGGATTTAGGGTAGATCACTTAAATGAGCAGAGAGAAATAAAGAACCTCTCCCGGTTCTTGTACAAATGTCTATTTTTTTTATTTAAAAAAATCGATATGGTCTAGTGCGTATGGTGTTAAAGATTAATTATCATAAAAATCAAAAAGAGAAAATATAGTCGATTTCATCGAACTATGCAAAATCTGATTCTCACTACTCGGTGAGATACATAAGCAACCTCCATCAGATTCGGCCCACTTTTCAAAAAAAAAAAAAGGAAGCATAAAAAATTACGCATGTGCATGAAAATTTTTGAAAAAATAAAATAAAAAAATAAATAAAACTATTTTTAGTCACCTTTTACCATTTTTCCCTTGTATCCGGTCTTTGTTTGCCAAGTCAGCCTTAAATCTTCCTTGGAAGTGCTAAAGAGTTATTTTTTTAAAAATAGCTACTTTTTCTCTTTTTACCATTTTGCTCTTATGTCCGGCCATTTTTGTCGAGACATCCTTAAGCATTTCACGGAAGTGTTGGAAGGTTGTTTTTGTCAAAATGCCAATTTTATTTATTTTTGTCTGCTTTTTATCTTTTTGCCCTCTTAAGGGCTGTTTTCATAACAATAGCAATTTTATCTAGTTTTGTCTGGTCGTATTTGCCAAGCTAACCTTTAATCCTCTCTCGGGAGTACTAAAGGGTCGTTTTCTTAAAAATAGCCATTTTATTTACTTTGTCTACTTTTTACTTTTTGTACTTATGTTTGGCCGTTTTTGCCGAGACATCCTGTAAGCCTTTTGGGAAGTATCAAAGGGTCGTTTTTATAATAATAGCCATTTTTTCTACTTTTTTCATTTCACTTTTTTTGTCCAGTAATTTCCAAAAGTAGTAATGAAAAGATTGAGTCCTAAATTGGCATTTAAAAAAAAATCAGAAGTTGCATATAGTTTAAGTAAGTCCTGATTCCTTTTTATCTTATTCTTAGGTTCTCCATGAATACTCCACAAAGAAGCAGTCAGAAAAGTGTAATGGACAAGACACCTCCTATGTTTTTTATCAGAGATAAGATCCCGAGTAGTCTCTGTAATTGGTGGGCTAGTTTTGCTACATGGGAACAGAATCAAGTATTTAAGCACCTCAAAT
Organism: Nicotiana obtusifolia; assembly: GCA_002018475.1. Taxonomy (NCBI): domain Eukaryota; kingdom Viridiplantae; phylum Streptophyta; class Magnoliopsida; order Solanales; family Solanaceae; genus Nicotiana; species Nicotiana obtusifolia. The sequence continues at coordinate 14,511 of MCJB01019854.1, read as the reverse complement.
TCCTCACAAACATCATGAGAATTAAACCTAATAGAGATTTAATCGAGGCCCTAGTGGGTTTTTGGGATCATGTGAACCATGTCTTCAAGTTCAAAGATTGTGAAATAGCGCCTATATTGGAAGAATGAAGTGGGTTTACTGGATTGGGGAGAGACCTTCGTGGGAAAAAGCCTGCGGTTCCGCAAAAAGTTGGTGTGAACAACTTTTTGAAGAAGTTATGCCTCCGTCGAATTTCAATGGATTGCTTGAACATTGGTTGGGTTCCATTGGAATATTTCTATGACTGATTTGGGGACGAGAAAGGGTTTGAGAACTTCTCAAGCACAAAATTGGTCAACCAATTGAGTTATGACGCCTGGAAGGAATTGAGAATCTTCGTGTTTATGATATCTGTTTTGGGGATTATGGTCTTTCTAGAGCGTGGTGGGCGCATCAGAATTCGATTGGCTGCGTAGTCTCGTTTTTGCAAAGTAACGAGGATCATACCATTCCTTTCATGATTCTAGGAGATATTTTTCAAGCTTTGACATGCTGCCAAGAGAGTGAAAATTACTTCGAGGGATGCAACTTCTGTTGCAGATGTGGTTCATAGAGCACTTTCATCATCACCCAATAGTAGTAAGTTTCAGTGATCATTGGTTGAACTACATTGGATTTCACCTAAAGAGGGCCGCGAGTTATAATCTTCCAAAGAGGGTGAAGGCCTGGCAGATATCACTTGGTTCATTGACTACTTATAGAATCACTTGGAACTTTTATTGGTTGCCTTCTGCTAGGGTCATGCATATGTCAACGTATTGCTTGTTCTTTATACTAATGGGCTTAAGAGATTTGCAGCCCTACGCGCCCTACGTGTCATGCGCCAATTAGGGAGAGAGAGAAGCTCAATCAAGGTGGTCCGTGATCATGAGCGTAGAAGTTTTGCTCCATTAATCCAAGGTCCAAGGGATCAGATAGAAGGTGTTGAGTCAAGTAAGGAGCGCCAGATCGCCAAGCTTGAAATAGAAAGACATCACTACCAAAATGTGATCCATTAGTTAGAGGGGGAGTCACTAGAAGTTCGGTGCCTGAGAGATATGGCCTTGGAGTGCGAGCATGATGCGCTGGATCTAGCCGAAACCTGCGGTCAGCAAAATCAAGAGTTGCATTGGCTCAGGAGCACATTAAAGGAAAGATCATCAAGGTAGCCACATAAACCCCCCAAGCACGCAGGAATTGCCAAGAAATAACGCCTGAGCGGTTTGCAGAAGTATCATTGAACGTCACCCGTCACATATCTGCAGACTTAGAGAGGATATATCGTGATGGTGGGGGTCAGCCGCAAGAATAAGCCCCTTGACTACAGTGATGCCGGTGGATTCTCTTGCAAAGATCAGAGTCTTCTTTTACTTGGCAGTCCACTTTGATTGTTCCTTTGTTGTCATCGAGCCTGTAAGAGTCTTTGGTATGTTGAGTCTTGTTATTTTGCTTTTTATCTTAAAAAATCTGTTTGAGTCGAGTCTGGTCTTATTTAAATATTTGTCTTTATATAATTTTTGTTCTTGAGTCTTGTATCAACAAGTTGAAAATCAATGAAAAAGATTTTGTGTTTAGAAAAATTAAAAAATGAACCAAAAAGATTTTTGTTTTTGTAAAAAAAATGGTCATGTCCCTGAACTACGTAATGATTTGATTCATGTGGCGACATGATACGTAGGCAACCCCCAAAAGGTTCGATTGAAATATTCGCCAATGACTCTAAAATGAGGGATCAAAATGAGGCGAGTGAAAAGAAAAGCGAAAGAAAAGAAAAGCGAAAAAAAGAGAGAAGAAAACAAGATCGTAAATAAGCAGCAACCTTATATCCCAGAACGAAACATGAAGTCCCCCAAGAGCATGTTAGAGATGGTGATAATATTAAGAGCATGGCATATTACATGTGATTCATATATGTAAAATGCTTAACCTTAACACGTTTGTTGTCTCTCATATAGTAAGCTTAAGGTGATTGGTTTGTGGTGAAACTGGCAAAACATCATTACTTTACCAGATATAAGGGAAAGGTAGCAATGACTAACAATGATGAAATCTAATTGGTCAGTGACGATCCCCAGGGTCAGTCAGTTGAGCAAGAGTCAGAGGAAGTAAGAAGATTGAACAGCAACTGTCTTATGTGCATCAGGCTTGGGTCTTCAGTCAGCCTCCGCCTCAGGGTGATCACATTCTACCACCAGGGTATGTGCCAAACTACAGCTTCCCTTCCGCCCCTGGTACCTCTAATGTGCGACCTCCTGCCGCACCAGTTAGGAATTTCCCTCTCTTCGTGTCTGGCGCATCGGTGTATACAATCCCTCCACTACCTCCTATGACGAGGCCATATAATGAGCCACCATCTCATGCTTATGAAGGACAATACTTTCTCCAAACATGGCTCTCAAGGTCTCGGCTCCATGCAATTAGACTCCTCAATACAAGTCACCTGTAGAAACTGAAAAGGCTGCCAAGACGGGTGAGCCAGATGAGATGGCCACAAAAGTGTCTCATTCAGTGATTTGTGCATGTTTCCTCACATCCATTTGCCACTAGGGTTCAAGACCCCAAAATTTGAGAAATATGATAGACACGGCGACTCTATCGCCCACTTGAAAAGGTACTGCAACCAGCTGAGGGGTGCAGGAGGAAAAGAAGAGTTGCTGATGGCTTAGTTTTTGGGAGAGTCTAGTGGGAGTAGCCTCTGAATGGTTCATTGACCAAGATATCTCTCACTGGCATATTTGGGACGACATGGCACAGGCCTTCGTCAAACAATTTCAGTACATCATTGATATTGCGCTAGATCGCAATTTCCTATCCAATATGAAGAAAAAACCGACTGGAAGCTTTAGGGAGTATGCCATCAAGTGGAGTGAGCAATCGGCTAGAGTTAAGCCACCCATGGATAGCCACGAGTTGATCTCTGTTTTTCTGGAGGTTCAAGAGTTTGATTACTTTCAGAACATGATGTTCGCGATGGTAGACCTTTTGCAGAAGCAATCAAAATAGGGGAGATAGTCGAAAAGGGCCTTAAGACTGGCAGAATTGTAAGTCAAGCTGCTCTTAAAGCCACCACCCAAGCAATCAAAATGGGTCGGAAGTTTGGCAAATAGAAAGAGGAGAGATGAAGGGTCCATGATGAATTCGGGATCTAGGAAAGTTCATAGAGGGGCAGCACACCCTTATATGCAAGTTCAGCAGGGGCAGTACAACTACCCTCAACATTACTGTCCCCCACCAATTCCTCAATACTCTGTGGGCCCACCACAATACACAGTGTTTAATGCCCAATCTTATGCTTGGCCTCTCCTAATCAACAGGTGCGGGCACCAGCTCCAAGGATCCCCCAACCTCAGCAGCAAAATTTTCGGGCACCCTACAATGCTCGTCCCAGGCAGCATTATGGTCGAGAGCAGAGGCCGGTGAAAAAATTTAATCCATTGGTTGAATCATACTCTAGTCTGTTCCAAAAGTTGAAGCAGATGGGCGTGATTAGACCCATCGCTTCCCACCATATGCATCCTCATTCACATGGATTTCAAGCAAATGCTAGATGTGAATATTATTTAGGTGACCCGAGGCATAGCACTGATGATTGTTGGACTCTGAAAAAGGCCATAGAAAGGCTCGTCGCTAAAAAGTTGATTGTGGTAAAAAATGGCGAGGAACCCTCCTAATATGACGAACAACTCGTTGCCAGCACACAATGATGTTCATTTTGTGGGAATGATTGGCCGAGATCAAGAATACAAGACGGTTGGTCGAGCAGAAATGACAGTGGGAACGATTCAAAAAGGAACAGGGCTGGAAGTAAGTCCAAGCCGAGATGTGTCGTTGATTGTGAAAGGCGCCCAAATCTCAAAGAAGGCAACTTTATTTGTTTCAATAATCTCGAGGTTGGAAGTCCGCTCCAGTGTACCAAGCCCAAGGTTGTATGTCTTGGGAGGCCACCCCGTCATGAGGCAGAATCAAGGCGGTACAAAGGGTATAACAGAGCCGATCATAATCGAGCCTGCCATACAACACCGTGTGACAAACATGAAAATCATTCCTTGGAACTACAACAAAACTGTTATGACCTGCAAAGGCAAAGAAATCGTAGAAGAAGTTGGGGAAACTAGAGATTTGACTCGATTGGGGAGGTGTTACTCTCCAGAAGAGTTGAGGAAGGCCAAGCAAATCAAAGAAGGCCAAATGCCAATGAAGAAACCAGTCACTAAAGAAGAGGCGGAAGATTTTTTGGAGAAGATGAAAGTTCAGGATCATTGATCAGTTGAGAAAGACTTCCGCTCAAATCTCTCTCTATCTCTGCTCATACATTCAAAATAGCATGCCCATGTACTAATAAAGATCCTGAACGAGGGGCATGTCTCAGAGAAGACCATAATGAATCAGTTAGAGAAGATGGCAACAGATTTTTTGAGGTGAACATAATCTCTTTTACTGATGATGAACTCCCCAAGGAGGGAGCTGGGAACAATAGGGCTTTGCACCTGATTATCAAATGTAAGGGGCACTATGTAAAGCGAGTCATGGTTGATGGAGGCTAGAGTGTAGATGTATGCCCTCTCTCTACCTTGCAAAGCATGAAAATCAATACAGACATAATCCGAACCAACAATGTCCACATCCGGGCTTTTGATGGCTCATTGAGAGATACCACTAAGGAGATCCACCTTACCATGACAATTGGGCCGGTTGATTTTGAAATTGTCTTCCAAGTAGTGGACTGGAAACTTCTTATAACTTTCTTCTTGGAAGGCCATGGATCCATATGGCTTGAGTTGTGCCATCCACCTTGCATCAGATGCTCAAGTTCGAACTGACAGGAAAGAAATTATTATTCACGGAGAAGATGAGTCATCCATTTATAAAGACCCGTTAATCCCGTGTATTGAGGCCAAGGAAGGGTGTTAGTCCATTTTCTATCAGTGTCACGATCCAAGATCCACGTGACCGGCACTCGGTATACTACCTGACCCTAGCGAACCAAACCTATGTATAAACCCACACTTATATGCATGTGGAAGACACAGAATGAAACATAAGCATTTTAAATCCATGCATGAAGTTTAACCATTTAAAATAATTCTTTTTATTAAATAAAAGACATAAAAATAATTGTTCATACTAGCATGCCATATGAGTTACCTAGCTTACAACCCAAAAGAATAAAGTACCACTGTCTATGGAATCTCTATGATACGGAATGAAAATAGTCGACCGAGACAGGCCTCGGTGACCCAAAAGTATAAGGTAAATACTACTCCACGACAGTAAGAGTGGAGCCTCACCAAAACTACCAAATGGAAATGTGGACTATCTTATCCACGGGGCTCGCACTGCTTAGGACCGGTACCTGGAAACAGAAATGGAAATTTGGCCAAAGGACCTAAGCTCCACATGCCTAGCATGAATCATGAACTGTTTTCCCAAGAAGTGGAACAAGATAAGAAAAGAGGTCAAGAAATATGCAAAGCATTGATATAACAAGGAAATATTTATATCAAATCATAATTTAAACAAGGTAATAAAATGATACCGTAAAACATATTTCAAAGTCACTTCCTTTAGCATTTAAAGTTCATCCAAAATCATGTGAGGTTTTTACCTTTAACGGGAGCACTATACCGACACCGACATAATAGAAACAATACTAGGTTATGGACCTAGCCACAAGTATTTGACCCTACTTGTCCGCGCGGGCTTTCCTTTGTACTGTACGAGTCGACTTAACCTTATTACATTTAGTAATGATCATTTGCCCACAATTTAGATCACTTTATCCCACAAACCTTGGCTTAACCTTGGAATATGTCCCTACATCGGTACGTGTAGTTCCATGGTAACGAATTCAAGATTCGAACCAATCTCGGTGGTCTCTACTAGTAATTCTCAAAATATTCGACTCTTCTAAAATCGATTCATAACTTAAAAGCCTGAAAGAAATCTCTTTTAATTCAAATCATGGTATTCATAACCGATCCAACCATTTGAACGAAAATTGAACAAAACATTTCTCATTTCTATGTTAAAGTAATTAACAAAATAAGAATTTATCTTTTAGTTCAACAAGTGTCACTCTAACATATAAAGATATTTCAAATATATTACACTTTATATTTATAATAAAAAGTCACATTAGTGGCACTTAAACATTTAAAATACAAGAAATGGTACAATCCCAATCCGCTCGTCCCCACAAGCTAGGATAATCAAGTTCCAGCATGTTTTACAATATGTGATTTTGGAGGAAAACTCCATGAAGCAGAAGGTTTCAACATACCTTGATACGCTCCCAAAACTTCACCACAAGTATCCAAGGTCTTCAACCAATCTCAATCTACACAATTATATCTCACATGAGTCGAGAGTTGCCTAACGATACCCAACAATACCCATTTAGACCTTAGCTCTTGACTATAGGTACTTAGGTTTCATACCTCCTACCATGTGTTCACCCATGCTTAATAATCTCATTTATAGTACTTTAATAGTCTATTGGGTTTATAAACAACTCAACAACCTCCATGTAATACCGCAATGTACTACTCATTGTCTTCCTAAGTACCAACCATAAATACCTAACTAGGGTTTCATAAATACTCACACTCAACCACCTCCCAATATCATGAATACCATAAATACTCATATATACCTCATAAATAAGATCAGAGTAGAGGAAATTACCTTTTGAAGCAAACCCTATGATGCAGGCCAACCTGATCAAGCTACGTTTATGCCATCAATGTTGGATAAGACAAGACAAGGCGTTGGTTAGCCTTGATTTAGGCGTTGGTCATTGGTCTTAGTGAGGCATGTGATGTTGATACACGTTTGTGATTATTGTATAGTTATGGAAGACATTAATTCTTACTTGTTTGGTCCTGTATTACTATTCTTTAAACTTAGCCAAATTGTGGCATTTTTGTTAGTTATTTGTTTCCTAGTTGATTGAGGACAAGGCTCATTCTATATAAGCCTAAAGACTTCATTTTTTTAGTACCTAACTGTGATATTCAATACAAAAATCAACAGCAACTTTGCTCCAATTTCGTGTGCTTTGAACTTGTCCAATTTTTGGTATGATTCCAAATTGAACTCGTTTTTTTGTTTGATCGAACAGTTTGCAAGACCATCGTTGTCTTGAGGGTTGTTCGTATAGTATAGGTACTCCGTGACTTCATCAAGAAGGTAAGTAGAATAGTTCCTACTTGTTGTCTTGATAATTCATAGAGCGTCTTGCTTCTATCTTTTGTTTTCTTGCTTCCGCGTTTAATATTGCATCAGTTGGTATCAGAGCAACTTTCGTTTATATTGCATAAGTTGGTATCAGAGCTTGGAAAGGGTTTGTTCTGACAATCTCAATCATGTTCTTCGTGCCTTAGTTTTAGGTTCTTTGTCTTTTAATTCGTTTTTGATTTTTTTAAAAAAAGAGAGAATTCGAAACCCTAAATTCGAAATTCTAGTTGTTGAATCATCTAGGGTTTGAAGTCTTGAAGATTGATTGTTAAAGAAACGTTCTTGAACCGATTCTTGAAGTTCTTGATCGTTAGAAACCGATAATCTTGAAATCTTGAAACTCTAGTTAAAATTTTGAAGGTGCACGATTGAATCTTGAAAAATCTTGAAGTTCTTGAACATCGAAGTTGTTGTTCTTGAAGGTATACACGTGTAACTCAAGAATCTTGAAGTTCTTGGAGTTAAAATTGTAGTTCTTGAAGAGTTTTATGTTGTTCTTGAAGAGGTTCTTAAATCCTCAAACGTTCTTAACGAGTCTTTTTTCCATTCTTGAAAATTAATTTGATTGTTCTTGCAAGGTCTTGAAAACGTTTGAAGAGAGAAGAGAGAGGGCCGAATTTAGGAGGAAACGGAGGAGGAATAGCAAACCTTAATTCTAGTCCAAGGAAGAAATAACTCCCAATCCAAAGGGAGAAGTTTCAAGGAGTTGAAATTCTATTTGGACAAGGAGAGGAGAGACGAATTTGGGTTTGAAAAGGAGAGGGGGGGGAGGGGGGATTTTCCTAAAGGGGGAGGAGAGAGAATAGGTCTTCTCCAAACTAGAGTAGGAAAGCCTCTAAAATTTCCTTATTTCTTGTTTTTCGAATTTCCTTCAATTACACTACTTTTAATTAGTATTTCTTAGGTAACATACTTAAGTTAATTACTAATTTTTGAGCTTGTAGGACCTCGTGCTAAAACTCAAAATTTCCACTTTCGTAGATAATTCTTGGCTTCTTGTGCTCACTTAAAAAGCTGTCCGCCTATTGATTCACATAAGTTCACTCACCCCGAAGAAACTATTGAACTTGTGAACTTGAAAGGTCGCTAAGGAACTCGATCAATTATAGGAAGCCAATTTGAAGGCAAGTGTGAAAAGATCCTACCTGAGATTTGAGTGAACCCTAGAGTCATTCAAAAGTGAAAGAGAGTATTTTTAACTAACCTTAACACTCTCTAGTCTTGTTTCTTTTGTAGGTACATGGCTACGGAAGGAGAAAGGGTTATGACCGATATTACTTTGGCCGACCTCTTGGCCGAAGTAAGGGCAATTAGCGCCCGAGTGGAGAACATTGAAAAATTCTCTAGCAACCAGAAACATGTCGGAGAAGGGACAAGCGACGGTTCCGCCGTCAGACCCGAGCAGTTCGCGGAATTAGCTCGCCAAAACGAGCTGAGGGACGGAGGTGCTCAAAATGTCAGGACCATGAGGATTTCCCGGGGTGTCATACCACCATTAATGCCAGCCCAGAGAAACATAGCACCCGTCGGGGACCTGAAAGCAATCCGAGAGGATGATCAACCCGAGTTCGAGGAATTTGATGATGATGATTTGGGGCCACGGAATCCGAGAGTAGGGCAACGGAATGGGGGCCGAGACTACATGGGAAGACGTGGTTATGATCTTGGTCAGAGAGGGAGACTTAGAGGTTTTGGTGAAAGGAACTTAGAGCATGAGTTTGATGAATATGCTGAGCATTATGAGGACTTCTAACCAGTCCAACCGATCCGAGGTGGCCGAGACAATGTCCGAGACATTGGGTTGAACAGCGTCAAGGTTACTATCCCTGCTTTCAAAGGAACTAGTGATCCTGACCGATTTTTAGAATGAAAACGTCAAGTTGAGCGGATATTTGAAATAAATGATATGACTAAGGAGAAGAAGGCTACATATGTCATTGCTGCTTTTGAGTCCTATGCTTCTACTGAGGCTGAGAAAAGATCTAGAGTTAGACATAACCAGCTTGCACACATAACATGGTTGGAATTGAAGCAAATAATAACCCGTAAGTATGTAAACCCACGGCACAAGCAAGAGCAGTTACGAAGGTTGTATGACTTGAAGCAAGGGTTGAAGTCCGTGGAATAATACTATGATGACTTTGAGAAAATCTGTCTATCACTTGACATGGAAGAAGAAGAAGAAGATGAGGCTATCATCCGATTCAAGAATGGGTTGAATAATGATATCTCCGATCAGTTGAGGCTACATGCGTTTGTTTCTCTTCATGATGTGTTCTTAGCTGCCATTGAAGCTGAAACGATGATTAAAGAAAGCCGGGCAGCTCGATATAGAGGGGGTTCCGATTCCACTATCATACGTCGAAACAAAGAGTGGAAGACGCCGAACACTGGGGGAGCAAGCCAAACCCGAGAGCTTATAGCAAGCCAAAACCGAGAGCCTAAGAAGCTAGCCCAAGCCGCGGCACTTGGGATTGAACCTAAGGGGTCCGGAGGCTAAGACTCAACTCAATTCTCCTAGTGCATCTTCTTTTCAGTGTCACAAATGCAAAGGCTATGGACATTTCGCTAAGGATTGTCCAACACGGAGGACCATGTTAATTCTTGATGATGGTACTGTGTGTGAAGAAGAAAGTGAAGAGGAGATTGAGAAAGATAAAGGGGCGGAATTGGTTGAGTGCGGCGAAGGAGAGTTAGAAGATGAGGGTGTGAATATATTCTTAGTGGTACGTAGGAACTTTAGCACTATGAGCGTACAGGAGGAAGGAGATGTGCAACGTTAGAACTTGTTTCATGCTAGATGGAGGGTGAAAGGAAAGGCGTGCTCGATGATAATTGATTCTAGAAGTTGCACTAATCTAGTGAACCACACGTTAGTGACTCAACTTAACATACCTACGAGGAAACATCCCCATCCTTATGATTGCAGTGGTTGAGTGAATGTGGTGAGTTAGAGGTGGTAAAGCAGGCACTTATTAAGTTCAAGGTGGGAGCTTATCAAGATGAAATCTTGTGCGATGTAGTGCCTATGCAGGCGTGCCATTTACTGTTGGGCAGGCCTTGGCAGTTTGATAGGTGTGTTGATCACGATGGAAAGGCCAACACTTATACGGCCAAGCTGGAGGGCAAGAGTTATGTACTTAAGCCCTTAACACCTAAACAGGTTAGTGATGATTACAAGCGCATGGGGGAACTGAAAGAGGCGGCTAGATCTAAGGCTCCATTGGAGACCAAATCCGAGGCCGTGCCCAATGCTAGTACATCAAACCTGCCAGGTAATATTTGTGCTATGATGCAACTAGGTAAGTATTTTCGAGGTAATGATAGTTCTAAATTGTTAATCTGCCTAGTTCATAAGGGTGTTTACTTAAGTTCTAATGATGAAGTTTCTACTAATGTTCACCCCTTGCCTAGTGTTGTTGATGATGTTTTACAGGAATATGTGAACATGTCGCGAGGAGATGGTTCATTCCAAGTATTTTCGAAGATCAATAACAACGCCTATGTTATAGACCTGCCAGGTTGTGTTGCTTTGAAAGATGAAGAAGGTTCTATTTCGAGGACGAAATCTTCTTAAGAAGGGGAGAATGATGCAGGCCAACCTGATCAAGCTACATTCATGCCATCAATGTTGGATAAGACAAGACAAGGCATTGGTTAGCGTTGATTTAGGCGTTGGTGATTGGTCTTAGTGAGACGTGTGATATTGATAAACGTTTGTGATTATTGTGTAGTTATGGAAGACATTAATTCTTACTTGTTTGGTCCTGCGTGACTATTCTTTAAACTTAGCCAAATTGTGGCCTTTTTGTTAGTTATTTGTTTCCTAGTTGATTTAGGACAAGGCTCATTCTATATAAGCCTAAAGACTTCATTATTTTTAGTACCTAACTTTGATATTCAATACAAAAATCGGCAGCAACTTTGCTCCAAACTCGTGTGCTTTGAACTTGTCCAATTTTTGGTGTGATTTCAAATTGAACTCGTTCCTTTGTTTGATCGAACAATTTGCAAGACCATCGTTGTCTTGAGGGTTGTTCGTATAGTATAGGTACTCCGTGACTTCATCAAGAAGGTAAGTAGAATAGTTCCTACTTGTTGTCTTGATAATTCATAGAGCGTCTTGCTTCTATCTTTTGTTTTCTTATTTCCGCGTTTAATATTGTATCACCGTAGAAAAATCTCTTCTTTGGGTTCTTGGTGTTTCTTCAAGATTCAAGTGAAATCCTATGGATCGGATCCATATATGTGTTAGTTCTAGCATCTAATGATGTTATAACATCATAAATATGCCAAGAAGTCATACCTTGAAGTGTATTAAGTGTAGGGACTGGCTCTTTCTCTCTCTAGAATTCCGAGGCTCCAAAATCTTGCATCTCTCTCTCTCCGACCCCTACTATTTATAGAAAATGAGTTGCATAGCCTACGTGCTTCGCTACGCAGGCTTGCGTAGCCTATGCAACATAAGCCTCCCCTTCACCCAGCATGTTGTTTTTGCCTGCAACTTGCGTAGGCTAAGCACGGAGGCTACGCAGATCTGCTAGGATCTCTTCCTCCATCTTTTCCCAACCATTCCAAGTTATGCCTTTATCCACTCAACTTGGGGACTGTCAATCCTTCATGCTCAAGTATTGTAATTATCTTGTTACCCTCGTATGGGCCTTCATATATATCAAGATCTCGTTAATCATTCTCCTAAGCTTATTTTATGCTTGATTTTACTAAAAATAAATCCCAGGGTTCTACAATCAGGCTTTCGAAGTGGTTGTTGTGGACCATATTGAGGAAGGAAAGCACATTCTGTGTCCTCTTCTTTCCACCACATCTGTAATGGTGGATTCACTTATGCTGAGACAGGGTTATGGGCTAGGAAAAGGCTTGGGGCCCTATCGCAAGGAATTTCAGAACCCATCTCTCCTTTAGTAACAAAGGTACTTTTGGCTTAGGCTTCAGTACAACACAGGCAAATGAAGACAAAGCCTAGCACCGCAAAAGGCATGGGTGGGTCTTGCAGTAACCTATCCCTCACATTTTCTACACTTTTGTCAAGCCACGACTCCAAGAGGGTCAAAATTTCTCGGCGCAGAAAAACATTGATGAAATTTGCCATGGCCTCAGCAAGATCTTTTCTGAAGTGAATATGATGCAAGCTGGTGAAAGCACTAGTCGTGCCGATATGTAACTAATTGGCCCAGACACCATGCTCAACAACTGGGAATCAACTCCTATCCCCACAAGGAAGGAGTCTTGGTAGTTTGCTTTTGCAGCTTCTTTTTTGTATTTGGGTTACTTTCAGGGTTGTAATCCAAACATCTCAGTATGATTGTTTTGTTTTGATGTTAACCCTTCTATCCTTTCAAATTCAACAGAAATGCAGTTCCGTTTCGTATTAAGTTCTGTATCTTTTCCTTTTCATAATTCCTGTCATTTTGTTTCCATTTCATTTTTGTTAATGTCGACTTTAATAACATGACATGCATGCGGAATTCACGCCCAAATTTTAAAAAGCTGTCTAAATTTGAAATAATGCATTGAGAGGTTGAATATGATGAAGATGAGAATGTTGAGGAAATAAACCGAGTACCAATGTAAATTATCTTCTAATCGTACTACCATGGGTAAATGAGTCGGAAAGGTCGTCATGAGATTACTAGAATAAAACATAAGGGGATACTCGATATAGGACAACCTAACATTATATACAAACTTATACATATGACGTACGGGCCTATAAGGCCGACATGATGAGTTGTACACTCAAAACATAGGCCGATAAGGCCATACAAATATCCACATACATGACATCTGTCTACAAGCCTCTAAGAGTATATAAACGTCATAAAGGTTGGGACAGGGCCTCGCCATACCAATCTATACATGTCCAGCTCATACTGACCAAATAGGCAACTCCGGAGCAAGTCGAGTGCACCTTCCGTTGAGCTAATAGCCTACTAGTATCAACCTGTCTATCAAGACCTGCGGGCATGTTGTGAGAAAGCACGGGAAAAAGAGAATATATTATTGATATTCTTATTCAATACAAGAAGTCCTTATTTATAACTATATTTCACAAAGCATATACTACTCTTCTACCAATGTGGGACAAGACTATTATGTATATATATACATACTCTATTATATACATATCTACAAAACTAACACTCCCCCTCAAGCCGGTGCATATAAATCATATGTACCGAGCTTATTACATATATAACCAATACGAGTACCAGTTAGGGACTTGGTGAAAATATCTGCAAGCTGATCATTCGACCTCACAAACTTTGTAGTAATCTCTCCTGAGAGTATCTTTTCTCTGATGAAGTGACAATCAATCTCAATGTGTTTAGTTCTCTCATGGAACACAGGATTTGATGCAATATGAAGGGCGGCTTGATTATCGCACACAAGTTCCATTTGACTGATTTCACCAAATTTCAACTCCTTGAGTAATTATTTGGTCCATATTAGCTCACATGTTGCCATAGCCATCGCTCGATATTCTGCTTCTGCACTAGAGTGAGCAACTACATTCTGTTTCTTACTCTTCCAAGACACCAAATTTCCTCCTACTAACACACAATATCCAGACGTAGAACGTCTATCAGAAGGTGATCCTGCCCAATCAGCATCTGAGTATCCAACAATCTGCTCATGACCTCGATCTTCAAACAGTAGTCCTTTGCCTGGAGCCGACTTTATATACCGAATAATGCGTATAACTGCATCCCAATGACTATCACAGGGAGAATTCATAAACTGACTTCAACACTCACAGGATAAGAAATGTCGGGTCTAGTCACTGTGAGATAATTCAATTTACCAACTAACCGCCTATAGCTTGTAGGATCGCTAAGCGGCTCCCCCTGTCCTGGCAGTAGTTTAGAATTCAGATCCATCGGAGTGTCAACAGGTCTGCAACCTATCATCCCTGTCTCCTCAAGAATGTCTAAAGCATATTTTCGTTGAGAAATAGCAATGCCTGAGCTAGACTGGGCAACCTCAATACCCAAAAAGTACTTTAATTTGCCTAGATCTTTTGTTTGGAAGTGCTGGAATAGATGTTGCTTTAGATTGGTAATACCATCCTGATCATTGCCAGTAATAACAATATCATCAACATAGACTACCAAATAAATACAGAGACTTGAAGCAGAGTGCCGATAAAACACAGAGTGATCAGCTTAACTACGAGTCCTGCCAAATTCCTGGATAACCGTGCTGAACTTACCAAACCAGGCTCGAGGAGACTGCTTT
>MCJB01019843.1:222710-248741 GCA_002018475.1 Nicotiana obtusifolia | reverse complement strand
ATTGGTATATAACTGCACAGGTTTATCTGGAGTCTGGTCCTAGTCTCGTCACTACCTCGCCGGGTTAGGCCAGGCACTTACCAGCACATGGGGTCGGTTGTGCTGATACTACACTCTGCACTCTTTTGTGCAGATCCCAGTACCGCAGGTTTTGGACTGTGAGGAGCTTCCAGCTTTTGAGTATCAGGTGACCCAAGGTAGTCCTGCAGGCGTCTGCGGACCTTGGAGTCTCATGTTTTCTATTTTATCTGTTTCTTATTTTTGTAGTCCCAGAAATAGTATTTTATTATTTCTTTCAGACCCTTACTTGTAGTAAATCTTAGACAGTCTGTGAAACTGTGATACCAAATCTTCGGTAGTTGTTAAGGAGATTGCATTGGCGATGTTTAAGGCCTGAAATTTTATACGTTCTGCTCATTTATTTATAATGTTATTAACTATTGCTTTTAAGTTGCTTTGATTTTGAGTGGAATAGTAGTTAATGATTCGGTTAATTGGTTTGCCTAGCTTTCACTAGTAGGTGCCATCACGTCTCCCGAGGGTGGAAATTTCGGGTCGTGACATTTAGCCTGTGACCAAGCCGGGCGGATTGTGATATTTAGCCTGTGACCATGCCAGGCGGATTGTTTTATTGAACCAGTGACCATGCTAAGCAGATTGTGATATTGAGCCGATGACCATGCTGGGTAGATTGTGATATTGAGCCAGTGACCATGCCAGTGGATTGTGATAGTGAGCATGTGACCACGCCGGGCAGATTGGGATTGTGAGCCTGTGATCATGCCAGACGGATTGAGATATTGGTGCGTGAGTTGTCTGCGCGGTTGTGATTAGAAATATGGGCACAAGGTGTCGTCAGCATATGATTGTGGGCTTAGAATCGTGACTTGTTATTATCTGATGTGGTATCTTGAAGTAACTTTGTTGTGAAACTTGAGTTAGAACTACTTGATTAATTGGTTGTTATTTGTCTTCCTTATTTGGTTTCAATGGTACTTTCACTGTTTATACCACACGTTGATTCTTGTTTCCATTTACTGATTCCTGCTTTCACTACTAGCTATACACTTCTATCTTGCACAGGTTATTTTGACTAGCAGGTGTCATGACTTGTACCTCATCACTACACCACTGAGGTTAGTCTTGTTACTTACTGGGTATGACCATGGTGTACTGGTACTACACTTCTGCATATTTTTGTGCAGATCCGGGTATTGGAGATATAAGACTAAGGCAGAGGTAGCTTATTGATCGCGAGGATTCAAGATAGAGTTGCTTGGTCGTTGCAGTCCCTTGGTGTCCTTTCCTTTCATTATATTGTTAGCTTGTTATTTGAATAGTATTGTATTTTGATCTTTGAGATATTTTCACGTATTCAACTAGAGTTTGTGACTCTATATTACCTAGTCTTGGGTGGTTGTGGTGATTATTGCCGCATAGGCTTATTTCACATTTATTTCGGTATTTATGCAAATCTCTATTTTAAAATATCACTGTTAAATTGGCTTAATTGTTATAAGTAATCAGCTTACCTAGTCTTAGAGACTAGGTGTCATCACGACGCCTAAGGCGGGTTTTGGGTCGTAACAAGTTAGTATCAGAGCTCTAGATTCATAGGTTCTACTAGTCACGAGCAAGTTTAGTAAAGTCTTGCGGATCTGCTTGGAGACGTCTATACTTATCTTTAAGAGGCTATGTAACTATTAGGAAAATTCCACCTCTTTCATTCTTGTCGTGCGGATTTGTTGATTCGAAGTTTGAGCCTTTTGTATCTCTATTCTCTCACAGATGGTGAGGACATGCGTTATTGGATTAGCCAAGCAAGTACCCGCATCCTCTGCTAGAGCCACGAGAGGCCGAGGCCGAGGTAGAGGACGAGGACGGGCACGTGCCACATATAAAGCACCTATCGAAGGAGCAGTTGAGGAGCCGCTAGTAGCCCTGGTTGGGGGACAGGCACTGGAGGCTCTTGTTGTTACCCCCAGATTTCAGGAGACTTTAGCACAGTTCTTGGGCATGTTTGGTACACCGGCTCATGCAGGATTGATCTTTTTTGCACCAACTACTTCGCAGATTAGGGGAGGAGCTCAGACTCCTATCGCCCGTACTCCAGAGCAGCAGGCTCATGTTGGTCACTCCGATGTGGTGCCGGTATAGCCTGTTATTCCGATTCAACTTGAGGTCAGGCCTGGGGAATCAAAGGAGGAGCAGAAAAGGCTTGAGAGGTTCAAGAGGTATGGTTCACCTACTTTCAGTGGCACAACTACCGAGGATGCACATGGTTTTCCAGAAAAGTGTAACTGTATTCTCCACACCATGGGTATTGTGGAGGTAAGCAGAGTTGCTTTTACTACATTTCAGCTATTGGGAGTAGCGTATCAGTGGTGGCAGGTTTGTTAGGAGGGTAGGCTAGCTGATGTAGTACTACTCACTTGGACTAAATTTTCAAGATATTTTTGAGGAAGTTTGTTCCCTAGACCCTCCGGGATGCGTGGCGCACAGAGTTCGAGCAGTTGCATTAGGGCACCATGACGGTGTCGGAGTATGCCATCAATTTTAGTAAGTTATCCCGTCACGCACCTATTTTGGTTCCTAAAGTCATAGAGTGAGTTCGCAGATTTATCGAGGGGCTCAGTTATGGTCTTAGATTTAGCATGGCCCGAGAGTTGGAGATTGATACTCCATTTCAATAGGTTGTGGAGGTTTACAGGAGATTAGAGCATATTCGGGGTAAGGAGAGGGAGGATAAGGAGACAAAGAGGTCTCCGTTAATGGGTCTAAATGTGGATGTGTGCTCTACACCAGGCCGGCTATGTTCATTTAGCATAGCATTTCTTATGGAGGAGCTTTCGGGCATTGGATGTTATTTTCGTCGTCAGCTATTTCAAGTAATACTATATTATGCCATCTGGGTTGTGAGACGGCTTGATTATTCGCACATGTGTTGAGGTCCTACATAGCTGTGGTTTTATGTGAGCTGGATGGCTCTCGAGATGCAGGTTATATATCGCACCTTAGTTGTGCTTGAGTTTCGTAGCGTGTGGCGCTACCCGTCTCCCTAGGATTTGTATTATGCACTTGGTTGCTTGTGGTTGATATTCAGACATTTCGTAAGTATAAGAATTACGGCTCGATGCGTGTTTTCTTTGATTGTTATGTGCGGTCGGGTGGCACGATGCCATGGGTATATCGTTTGGATCGGGTGGCAAGCCGCCACAGGTATATGGTTTGGATCAGGTGGCATGACACCACGGGTATGTTGTACGGACCGGGTTGCACGCCGCAACAGTGTCACATAGTATCAGATTGCGTGCTGCAACAGTGAGATGTTTAGCATAGTTCCTTAGACTCATTCTGTGTACCTTGTTTTCATCCCTGAGGTAGGTTCATAGCATCTATTCGGTTATTTTATTCATTACGCGGGCCGGATAGTTCCCTGCCAAAGTTCGTTCTTCCTTATGAGTTATATTAGAGCTTGTAGGTTGTTGGCGAATTGTTGGTGTTATATGAGTGGCAGTGTTTGAGATTGTTATCGCCGGAACAGCTTGTACTGGGTGAGACGAGGTTATTGGACCTGGGATGAATGCGATCAAAGCTATGAAGGGTATGTTAAAGAGCAAATATCATTATTCAATTCAGAATAAGGTAATGGTCCTTCAAGATGAGAGACTCCATGAATTGTTAATTCGGCAGGTGGGTTATAAGTTTTACGCATCCCTTTTGTCGTGGCGGTATTGCGAAAATTGGAACAGGACCTATATGTGTCATGAAGTGTGTTGTGGGCACAGGATTCGTGGAATTGAAGTTATTGTTGTCAGATGATGGTATTACGATCATGTGAATTATGCGGCGCATGGTGCGAATTCAACAAAGGTATACGATCATGTTTTGGTAGTGTGTACTGATTGATGCGGTGTTTGAATGCTAGAATCAGGTCTTGTAAGGGAAATGCAGAGGTTGGAATTTGGTTCTAAGGCTTATTTACTAAATAAAAAGGGAGAATCTTCAGTTTGGTTCAAGCTAATATGCTCAACTGGGTTGTGGTGGCACGGGTAGGTGCACGAGATGCCAAACAGTGGTTTTGGACAACTCTGGAGCAGTCCTTAGCACGTTCGAGGATGAACTTATGTTTAAGTGGGGGAGAATGTAACGACCTGACCGGTCATTTTGAGCTCTAGTGCATCGTTCGGCAGTTTGAGACCTTGATTAGCTTCACTTCATGTATTATGACTTGTACGTGTGACCGGAATGAATTTCGGGAAGTCTAGAGCTGATTCGGATGATAAAATTCTAAATTCAGAAGCTTCAAGTTGGAAGAATTGACTAAGGTTTGACCTTTGAGCAAACGACCTCGGAATCGGAATTTGAAGGTTCCAATAGGTTCATAGGGTGATTTCAGACTTGGGCGTATGTTCGGGTTGAGTATCGGGTCATCCGGGGGCATTTAGGTGCATATTATGAAAAGTTCGCATTTTGAAAGAATTTCATAAATTTGGGTTGAAGTGAATTTTAGTGTTATCGGTGTCTATTTGGGATTCCGAGCCTGGGAATAGCTTTGTATGGTGATTCTGGTCTTAGAAGCTGTTGCTTCCTTACGCACACGCAAGTATACGTGATCGACAAGTAATATAGGACAATGAGTCCGGATTATCGTACCCAAGGGACTTAAGTTTAACTACTTTAGAACAACTAATATTGTTATTTTATCAAGCAATGAGCAAGTTAGTATATGATTTAGTCTAAATTATAATTCTAATTTAACCTATCAATAGCAAAAGAACAATATTGTATTTTGATATCAATAAAACAAAGATTCCAGGGTTGTGATTATATTCCCAATCCTATTGCGTTCTAATTGACTTATCGTTCATATAGTTAATGTAAGATTGCTAATTAATCGATAATGATACTCATAGCCTTCTTCCGAAGTACTATTCGCCTATTCCTAACAAGATTAATGCCTATATTCCTATGGAATTAATCTAGCAAGAATGCATGAAGAACACGATTTATGTAATTAAGCGTGACAATTAAGTATATTTCTATCTTAATTGCAAATCCGCTCTTTTTAACAAAGTTAAGAACATGCTTTCTTCAATTCTTATTCCAATCTAAACATAGTTTTCCCAAACATAGCATAGATAATTGATAGAACTTAATCGATGGCCAAAACAATTAAGCAATTAAACATAGAATTGAAGAAACAATCTTATCCACATTAACTATTTAAAACGAATCCGTCAACTTAGAAACACAATATTCATGGCTAATCACAACCCCAGAACAAGGGGTGATTAGCCACTCATGTTCAACAAAAACAATTAACTAAAGAAGAAAACTAAAATAGAGATACTAGTTTTGATTGATGAACTGAGAATTTGATGATGTTGTTGATGTTCCTAGCCTCCCTTTTGCTCCAAAATCGTGTTGTATCCCTTCAA
This sequence comes from Nicotiana obtusifolia, assembly GCA_002018475.1. Lineage (NCBI taxonomy): Eukaryota > Viridiplantae > Streptophyta > Magnoliopsida > Solanales > Solanaceae > Nicotiana > Nicotiana obtusifolia. Next base: position 243,300 of record MCJB01019843.1, on the reverse strand, counting down.
AATGGGTTTAGGGATGTTTATATAGGAGTTGGGAAGGTTTTGGGTCGGTTTAGGGGTCTTCTAGACGAAGTAGGAGACAATTCCCGGAATCAGTCCCCTGGGGGGCGCTGGGCGCTGTCCAGGGGACTGGAGGCAGTGCCCTTCTCCTTTGATTCTGTCTCCAGTGCCACAGGCAGCGCTGGGCGCTGGCCTGTGGCCTGGTTCCCTCTTTTGTGCTCTTTTCTCCTTGTTTTGGCTTGCTTTCTCCCCCGATTTCGTCCCCGATTGTTATAGTCCTGTTCCTACACATAAAACACATTATATTAACATGAATCGATATGATTTAACATCCAAATCCAAACAATCAAGAGTTAAAATATAGGATAAGTTATATTAATTTAGTACTTTTATACCCATTATCAGAAGCACGTCCGGATGTGGATTTGGAGGTCCGTAGATCATTTCGAGGTCATTTGACGAAAGTTGGAAATTTGAAGGTTTTTGGGGAGTTTGACCGGGAGTGGACCTTTTGCTATCAGGTTCGGATTTCGGATTCCGGAAGTTGCAGTAGGTCTGTAATGTAAAATGCGACTTGTGTGCGAAATTTGAGGTCGATCGGACGCGATTTGATAGGAATCCGACGTGATTTGATAGGAATCGGGTGCGCGAAAGTGTTTATTTGAAGTTTTTAAGTTTCATGAGTTGATTCATCCATTTTGGCATCAGATTTATGCTTTTAAATGTTATTTTTGTGTTTCGATTGCACGAGCAAGTTCGTATGATTTTTTCAGACTTGTGTGGATGTTTGAAATAGAGCCCCGGGGGCTCGGCTGAGTTTTCGAGCGCGTTCGGAGTGGTGAAGAACTTCAGTTCTGCTGGTTTCTGGTATAGGCTACTGGTCTCGCAAATGCGAGGTTTTATTCGCATTTGTGAACCTCGCATTTGCGAGGAGGATTCGCATTTGCGAGGATGGGAAAACACTGAGGGGTTCGCATTTGCAAACATTTTGGTTGCTTTTGCTAAACTGCCCTCTTCGCAATTGCGAAGATTTTGGTTGCAAATGCGACCTTGGCAAGGATGGCTCTACTTCGCATCTGCGATGCTTTCGTCGAAATTGCGAACAAGATGTCGCAAATACAACATCTGCGACCTGTACCAGAGCCTTTTTATTTCAGGACTTAGCTCATTTCCCTCATTTCCCATTTGGTCTTAGGCAATTTTTTTAGAGCATTAGTAGGGTGATTCCATCAACATCAAGAGTTTTGGAACGTTTAGCTTGGAGTTGAGGTGTTGGAGAGGCGTTGGAGCCGGTTATGGAACTTCGGAGCGAGGTAAGTCTCTTGTCTAACCCTGTGAAGGGGAAACTACCCCCTAGGTGATATTAATTGTTATGTGCTACTAGTTGTGAGTGCTACATACGCACGAGATGACGGGAGTCTGTACGTAGCTAAAGTATGTTTATGTCCTGGTAGACCTAAGATTTTATCATGCAATATTTGAATTACTTGAACTTATTCTGTTGACTTAATTAATTGAAAATATGATTTAACTTGATTTAGAAATTTAATATATCTTAAGCCCAGCCCTATGACTTGAGTTGTTGGCTAGGAAATTGAGAAACGGTAAAAGGTTATTCTCACTTTGTGCTCATGTGCTATATTGTAAACACGTATCTTGTGATTCAGAAACTTCTTTCCTTTTTTGTGGAGCGGGCCGAACGCCTCAACAGTATATAGATGCATCTATGGCTTGTGCAGCTCGACCTTCGGCAGTATACACATTATTCTAGATCGGGCTGAACGACCTCGGTAGAATCGTGCATTATTGCTAGTACTTCGAATATTCACAAGATAACCTTCCGCTGATGCCCGACATTTTACGGTACTTCTTATTGACATTTTTGCACTTTCTGAGGTATTGAGGTAGAATAAATGATCGAGATATTTATACTTAAAAAGGGATGATTGGAATATTATGATATTACAGATTTACTCCTCTATTGTTGTGCACTCCATATTTGTTAGAAATTATCATATTATTTATTCATTTGGACCTCTTGTAAGTGTTGATGTCGACCCCTCGTCACTACTTCTCCGGGGTTAGGCTAGATACTCATTGTGTACGCGTTGATTTACGTACTCATGCTTCACTTCTGCACTAAATGTGTAGGATCTGACAAGTCCTTTGGTGATCATCTTGGCGCGTAGGCGCCCCTGTTGAGGAGACTTTATGTGAGCTGCAATCCAGACTATGCATCGCAGCCCATCGAGTCCCAATTATACTACTTATTTTATCCTGTCTTATTTGCATTCTAGACAGATGTTGTATTACTATTACTTCTTAGGAAACTAAGGAGTCTAAATAGGAAACTTTAAATCTTGAAATCCTCAATCTCAGCTCTATTCAAGACAATTTATAAGCATAATTAAATAACTGTGTCAACAAAGTATGATGTAGGCCTAAGACAACCCAGACATCACACGAAAAATAGCTACGCATGGACTCTCATCACCTAGTCCGTACGTAGCTCCCCCCCACTAGTTATTTGCAACAAAACACACCTAAGGGGATGAGTTCCCTCTTACGAGGATAGAAAAAAGACTTACCTCCTCTCAAAGCTCGCTTTAAGGCTACAAATTCGCTCTAAAGCCTCAATTCGGTGCCGAACAATCTAAAACTAGTCAAATGTTATATAAGTTTATCAATACATGTTCAAAAGTTCATGACTTAACAATGTAAGTAATTACGAACCCAAATTGAAAGATTCTTAAAATTCAACCCCGGGCCCACATGCCCAGATTTCGGAAATTTTCGAAGAAAGTCGTTACCTATAACCTTACAAACTCAAATATATGATTTTTACCCAAACCCATAACAAATTTCGTGGTTAAATTCCATTCTTATCAAAACCTAGGTTTTTCATATAAACCCACAATTTTCACTAATTTACATGTTAAAATCTACCAATAAACTATGTATATAACTCACATTAGATAGAAATTGCTTACCTCAAATAGCTAGTGAAAATCCCTCTCTAACCAGCTCGAAAATCGCCCCAAGACGTGCAATAAATGAACCCCAAATGCTCAACCCCGACTTAAATGAAGTTCCACCCCTAGTGTTTTTTTGCACCTAGGGTGCCTCTGCCGCATTTGCGGTACCGCACCTGCGGTGCTATGTCCGCTTCTGCAGCGTTCCTCAAGCCCAGTGACGTCCGCTCGCTTCTGCTGTCCCACTTCTGCAGCGAGCGTGCCGCTCCTGCGGCTTGAGCCGCTTCTGTGTCCTCCACAATCGCACCTGCGCGTTCGCAAGTGCGCACGAAAACCCGCATCTGCGGTCCAAGGCCATACGTTCCAAAGCCTCTTCTGCAACCCAACCCACGCACCTGCGGGCTCGCACCAACAACCCTTTTTAAGTCTTAACTCAATCCACACATCATCCGTATAGCATCGGGGGCCCCCGAGGCCCCATCCGAACGTACCAACAAGTTTGAAATCATAAAACAAACTCGCTCGAACCCTCGAAACGCATAAAACAACATCAAAGCTAAGAGTCACACCTCAAACCAAAATTGAATCAACTTAGGAACTTCAAGTTCTTCAATGTACTCCGAGCGCGCCGAAACATACATAAACTACTTGGAATAACACCAAATTTTGCGTGCAAGTCTTAAATTACCATACAGAACTATTCCCGAGCTCAAAATTTGAACCGGACCTCGATAACACCAAAACCCACTCCAAATCAATTTTAAAGAACTCTAAAACCTTTAATGAGCCAAGTTTCACTATAAAGCACCAAAATGCTCCCGGGTCATCCAAAATCTGATCCGAATGTATGCCCAAGTCTGAAATCATCATACACACCTATTGGATCCGTCAAATCCCGGTTCCGAGGTCGTTTACTCAAAACGTTGACCGAAGTCAAACTTAGCTTTTTAAAGTCAAACTAAGGAACCAAGTGTTTTGATTTTAACCCGAATCTTCCAAATCCCGAACTAACCATCCCCGCAAGTCATAAGATAGTAAGAGCACATACGGGGAGTCTTATTACGGGAATGGGGTTCTAGAAAGCAAAACGGCCGATTGGGTCGTTACATTCTCCACCTCTTAAATAAATTTTCATCCTCGAACGAGTCAAGAATCATACCTGAAGTGCCGAATAAGTGTGGATATCCGCTCCGCATGTCCTCCTCGGCCTCCTAAGTTGCCTTCTCATCTAGTTGGCCCCTCCACTGAACCTTTACCGCAAAAATCTTCTTGGACCTCAACTGGCGAACCTTCCTATCAACAATGGCAATTGATTCCTCCTCATAACCTAGGCTCTCATATAGCTGAACCGTGTGGAAGTCTAACGCATGCAACATGTCGGCATGATACCTCCGGAGCATAGATACGTGGAAAATCGGATGAACTCCTGATAGACTGGGAGGCAAAGAAAGCTCATAAGCAACCTCCCCAACTCGTTTCAACACCTCAAATGGACCTATAAACCTTGGGCTCAACTTTCCCTTCTTCCTGAACCTCATGATCCCCTTCATCGGTGAGACTTTCAGGAGAACCTTCTCGCCCGCCATAAATGATAAATCATGCGCCTTCTGATCCGTGTAACTCTTCTGTCTGGACTGTGCTGTGCGAAGTCGCTCCTGAATCAACTTTACCTTATCCAAGGCATCCTTCACCAAATCAGTACCATATAACTTAGCCTCGCCAGGCTCAAACTATCTGATGGGTGAACGACATCGCCGACCATATAAAGCCTCGAATGGAGCCATCTCGATGCTGGATTAATAATTGTTGTTGTAAACAAACTCGGCCAAAGGCAAGAACCGATCCCAATGCCCTCCAAAGTCAATCTCGCATGCTCTAAGAATGTCCTCCAACATCTGAATTGTCCGCTCCGACTGCCCGTCGGTCTGCGAATGAAAAGCTGTGCTAAGCTCTACCCGGGTCCCCAACCCACTCTGTACTACTCTCTAGAAATGTGAAGTAAACTGAGGGCCTCTATCTGATATGATGGAAATAGGCACACCATGCAACCGAACTATCTCCTGAATATAAATCTGGGCCAACCTCTCTGAAGTATACGTGGTCACAACCAGAATGAAGTGTGCCGACTTGGTCAACCTGTCGACAATGACCCAAACTGCATCAAACTTCCGCAAGATCCGCAGCAACCCAACTACAAAGTCCATAGTAATGCGCTCCCACTTCCACTCAGGTATAGTCATCTGCTAGAGTAGGCTACCTAGCCTCTGGTGCTCGTACTTAACCTGCTGGCAATTTAGACACCTCGCAACATACCCAACTATGTCCTTCTTCATCCCCCGCCACCAATAATGCTGCCTCAGGTCACGATACATCTTTGTAGCACCTGAATGAATAGAATACTGAGAACCGTGTGCGTCCTCTAGAATCCTTTCCCTCAGCCCATCAACATTAGGAACACATGGGCAACCCTAGAGTCGCAGAACACCATCCTCACCAATAGTAACCTCCTTGGCATCACCGGGTAGTACCGCCTCTCTGAGTATTAACAAGTTTGGATCATCAATTTGACGGGCCTTGATCCGCTCCAATAGTGAAGACTGGGCAACGACACATGCAAGAACTCGGCTGGGCTCTGAAATATCCAACCACACAAGTCTGTTGGCTAAGGAATGAATGTCCAAAGCCAATGGCCTCTCCTCCGCTGAAATGAATGCCAAGCTACCCATACTCTCCGCCTTTCTGCACAAGGCATCCGCAACTACATTCGCCTTGCCCAGATGATAAAGGATGTTGATATCATAGTCCTTTAGTAACTCAAGCCACATGTGCTGCCTCAAATTAAGATCCCTTTGCTTGAACAAATGCTACAAGCTACGATGATCAGTGTAGCTTGAACAAATGCTACAAGCTACGATGATCAGTGTAAACCTCACAGGACACCCCATAAAGATAATGCCTCCAGATCTTAAGAGCATGAACAATCGCGGCTAACTCCAAATCGTGTACAAGGTAATGTTTCTCGTGGGGCTTCAACTGACGTGAAGAATATGCAATAACTCGCTCATCCTGCATCAATACTCAACCCAAACCAATACGTGAAGTGTCGCAATACACAGTATACATCCCCGAATCGAAAGGCAACACTAAGATCGATGCTGAAGTCATTGCAGTCTTGAGCTTCTAAAATCTCACCTCACAATCATCGGACCATCAGAACGGAGCACCCTTCTGGGTCAATCTAGTTAAAGGTGCTGCGATATATGTAACGACTTTCTTCAAAAATTTCCGGAATCCGGGCATGTGGACTCGGGGTTGAATATTAAGAATCTTCCAATTTGGGTTGGGTAATAACTTATATAGTTAACTCATGAACTTTTGAACATGTATTGATAAATTTATATAACATTTGACTAGTTTCGGATTGTTCGGCACTGAATTGAGGCTTTAGAGAGAATTTGTAGCCGGAAAGCGAGCTATGTGACGAGATAAGTCTCTTTTCTGACCTTGTAAGAGGGAATTCATCCCCTTAGGTGTGTTTTGTTGCAAATTACTTATGTGTGGAGCTACATACGCACTAGGTGACCAGATTCTACACGTAACTATATTCCATGTGATGTCCGGGTAGTCTTAAGTTTACATCATGCTTTATTGACGCCATTATTTGATTATGCTTATTAATTGTCTTGAATAGAGCTGAGATTGAGGATTTCGAGATTTAAAGTTTCATTTTAGACTCATTTCTTTTGGAAAGAATTGAAGAAATATATAATAACTTCGAGAAATCTATGCTCACTTGTGTCGCAAGTATTTCCGCGAGTGAGGTAAATTTCACTACTCTCAAGGGAGCAGGCCGTTTGCCTCGGCGGATTAATAGATGCATCTATGGGTCGTGCCGTTTGACCCTCGACAGTGCACACATTATATGTATATGTATTTTGGATCGGGCCGTACGCCCTCGGTATAATTCGTGCGTAATAATACTTGGAGCCCAATTATACTTGATATCGTTTTATTGGCTTGAGAGGTTAAGAACCACTAAATGATGGGAATTTATTTGGGATTTACTATTTATGGAAGAATTGTTTATCTATCGCTTGTTGTTGAGGTTTCATTATGAGTTACATAGCCCATGCCTATTTAGATACTTTGATATTTTATTGTTAGCCCATAGTGAGTGTCGAAGTCGACCCCCCGTCACTACTTCGAGGTTAGACTAGATACTTACTGGGTACATGTTGTTTATGTACTCACGCTACACTTTTGCACTAACCGTGTAGGATCTGAGACAGGTGCATTTGGTTATCATCCCAGCACGCACTCCTGATACTACGAGACTTTGTGGTGAGCTGCCTTCCAAGCTCATTCTGCAGCACCTGAAGTCTTTCTTTTGCATTTACTTCTTGTCTACTTCATTTCAGACAGTAGTGTAGTATGTTTTGTATATTTTACTAGTAGCTCATACACTTGTGACACCAGGTCTTGAAAATTATGCTAGTTGACACATGTTGATTTTGATTATTTATTTCCTCTCATTTACTCTTAAATTGTCTGTTCCTCACTTTTATGAAATCTTTCACTTCCTATTTGTTCAATAATTAAAAATCAACCATTTCTAAATTGTTAAAAGAAACAATCACGTAGTTAGTTCACTATTGGCTTTCCTAGCGGTAACATTGGGCGCCATCACGGCCTATAGGAGAAATTGGGTCGTGACAACATGGTATCGGAGCACTGGGTTCATGTAGGTCTCACAAGTTATGAGCAGGCCTAATAGAGTCTTGCGGATCGGTGCGGAAACATCCGTATTTATCTTCGAGAGGCTATTGGGTGTCAGATAACTATTCTTTCTCCATCTCCTATCGTGCAGTTGATGTTATACTAAGAGTCTTTCTCTTATTTCCTCGCAGATGGTGAGAACGCGCACAATGGATGTTCCAGACTTGGGAGGGGCTGCTCTCCCTGTTGCTAGAGGCCGGGGAAGGGCACCAGACTGAGGTAGGGTACGAGGATGTCCTAGAGCTCTAGCTATGCCACCAGCAGATCTAGAAGAGGATCCGATTATTGAGGAGCATGGCGAGGTGCCTGTAGCGGAGCCAGCCCCAGTAGATTTTATGCCAGCACCGGGCTTCCAGGAAGGTCATGGACCGTATGTTATGGTTCATGGACACGATGACTCAGGCTAGTTTATTTCCAGCAGACCCAGCCACATCTCAAGCGAGAGGGGGAGCACAGACACTACTGCTCAGGCTCTTGGGCATATAGCTACTGTATATCAGACCCCGGGCACACCACCCGTGGGCGGAGCCTAGCCAATAACAGCAGCCATACTTGAACCCAGAGCAGCTGCAGCCGGCGAGCCCCAGAAGCTATTGGACAGATGGACCAGGCTACACCCTCCTGTCTTCGGAGGTGAGCGACATGAGGATCCTCAGGACTTCATTGATCGGTGCAGCGACATACTGCACAACATGAGGATATTGGAGTCCCATGGGGTGGATTTTACTACTTTCCAGCTGGAGTACAAGGCCGTCTGTGGTGGAAGCCATATCTTCTTGGCAGACCAGCAGGTTCTCCTCCTGTGACTTGGGATCAGTTTACACGTCTTTTCTTGGATAGATATATTCTACCCTCTCAGAGGGAAGAGTTGCGGTGTCAGTTTGAGCAAATCCAGCAGGGTCAGATGTCAGTGACCGACTGTGAGGCGAGGTTCTCTAAGTTATCTCGCCATGCACTTATGATACTTCCTAGTGATGTAGAGAAGGTGCGGTGGTTTGTTGCAGGGTTGCATTCTGGATCCAGGCCACCATGTCCAAATAGGTTGAGATGGGGACTTCTTACGAGCTAGTTGTAGAGATAGCTCGAAGGATCGAGGGTGTCCGTTAGCGGGGCCGAGAGCAGATGCCACGGGACAAGCGGTTCCGTTATTCCAGAGGGTTCAGTGGTGCTCCGTCTAGGGGAAGGGGTCTGTTTGGGAGAAGTCAGCCTAGCAGGCCCACATATCCAGCACCGCTGCCTCCTCGGGATGCTCCAGTGTGACCTTATTGTAGTGCCATGCCAGAGAGTTCCTGCTGCCCACCAGCTATTCAGGGTTACTCCGGTGGGTATTCAGGCCATTAGGGTCAGACTTCAAGGTAGCAGTCCACTGCTCCAAGGGGTTGTTACGAGTGCAGGGATCCTGGCCACATGAAGTGGTTTTGTCCCAGACTTCGGGGCAAGGCATCCTAGAGGTGAAGGCCAGGTAGGTGGAGGCCATCCAGTTACAGGCAGCCAGGTGGAGGCCAGCAAGTCGGCGCTCCGCTAGGTTCTATGCTTTTCCGGCCAGATCAGATGCAGTGGCCTCAAATGTCATGATCACATGTATTTCTATCTACAGTAGGGATGCTTTGGTGTTATTTGATCCAGGGTCTACCTACTCATATGTGTCATCTCTGTTTGCCCATATCCTGGATGTTCCTCGCGAGTCCTTGGGTATTCCTGTTTATGTGTCCACTCTTGTGGGCGATTCTGTTCTCATGGATCGGATCTATCGATCCTGTGTTGTCACATTCTATGGTTATGAGACTAGAGCAGATCTTCTGTTGCCTGATATGATTGACTTTGAGGTCATCCTAGGCATGGACTCGTTATCTCCATATCACGCAATCCTTGATTGCCATGCCAAGACTGTTACTTTGCCGATGCCAGAGTTGCCTAGATTGGAGTGGAAGGGTTCGTCCATCAGTGCATCCAACTGGATAATCTCTTTTCTGAAGGCTCGGCACATGGTTGAGAAAGGTTGTTTGGCTTATCTAGCTTATGTTCTGGATACTACTACAGAGACTCCAACGATAGATTCAGTGCCTGTAGTCCGGGAGTTTTTCGATGTGTTTCCTTCTGATCTTCCAAGCATGCCACCAGATCGTGATATCAATTTTGGTATTAATTTGGCTCCAAGTACCCATCATATCTCTACCCCACCGTACCGCATGGCTCCGAAAGAGTTGAAATAGTTGAAGGAACTGCTGGAGGTGTTGCTGGCAAAGGGTTTCATCAGACCAAGTTTATCGCCTTGGGGTGCACCAATGCTATTTGTGAAGAAAAAATATGGGACTTTGCCGATGTGCATTGATTACCGCCAGTTGAACAAAGTCACACGAAGAACAAGTACCTGTTGCCGCATATTGATGATTTGTTTGACCAGTTGCAGGGTGTTAGGGTGTTCTCTAAGATCGAACTGATATCGGGGGTACCATCAGTTGAAGATTCAGTATTCAGCTGTTCCGAAGACTGCTTTCCAGAGTAGATATGGCCATTATGAGTTTCTAGTGATGTCCTTCGATTTGACTAACGCCTTAGTGGCGTTTATGGATTTGATGAACATGGTGTTCAGGCCATATATTGATTCGCTTGTCATTGTCTTCATTGATGACATTTTGATCTACTCATGCAGTATGGAGGAGCACGAGCAACATTTGAGAGTGGTGCTTCAAATTTTGCGGGAACAGAAGCTATATGCTAAGTTCTCCAAGTGTGAATTTTGGCTAGATTCCGTAGCATTTTTGGGACATGTTGTATCGGGTGAGGGTATTAAGGTTGATCCCAAGAAAATCGAGGTAGTTCAGAGTTGGCCTCATCCCACCACAACGACTGAGATTAGGAGCTTCTTGGGGTTAGCAGGTTATTATTGCCGGTTTTTGGAGGGCTTCTTCGACCAGTATGGGAAGTTCGTCACGTGTTGTGATTTTGTTTTGCAAAATTGAGTTAGTGAAAGGTTTCAATTGGTATGATATGTATTCTACTTGTGATTCAGATCTGAGGAAGGGGTCCTTGTGTTTTCGGGTGGTTTGATATGTTTGAACTGGGCTACGTGCCGCGGTGGAGCTATATTAGAATGAGATCCTTGTGATTGGTTCTAAGTTTAGATTCTCCCTTATGGAATGGAATCATAGTGTGGTACTGATAAGGAGTTGTGCATGTCGGACGTGTTTGATAGTTCTCTCATGTGTTTCTCTTTCCATATTCAGTCATATTCGCGTTGCACTTATTGGGTTTAGCTTGCGAGGTATGTGTGCAGGTGGTGTCAGGTGTGACTTTTTGATTTGAGTGAATGGCTATGATATCTTCATGATTCTTGAATCTTTGTCAGTGTTATAAAGGGTTGGAACTAGGTTCTAGCTGTTATGGGATTATTTACCGGTGCTGGATTTGGTTATGGGTAGCTATCGTGGTCAGAGTTATTGTTATGGGCATATGTGCGATGTGTTACGTTGTGTGGTTATATCTTGTGGGTGTATGAATGAGCCGTTGCAAATGATTGAGGTTGGTACAATGTGTTTATGTGGGAATTGGGTCTTTAGGAAATGATCGGATGGTGAAAAATTTGGTTCTAAGGCTTATCGGTGTGGGTGGAAGGAAAACTCTTCAGTTGAGATGGTGTTATCGGGCTTATGTGGATTGGGGTGACATGGGATCACACACGAGTATATTTATGCTGAGTCCATTCAGTGATTTGATGACTTTGGAACAGTTCTTGGCACATTCAAGGACGAACATTTATTTAAGAGGGGGAAAATGTAATGATCCGATCGGTCGTTTTGAGAATTAACATTCCATTCAGTGGCTTAAGGTCTTGAGTAGCTTCGTATTTTGTATCGTGACTTGCATGTGTGGAGGGGTTCGGTTTACGGATGATTCGGCATTGATTTGGAAGAATGATTCTTGTCATAGAAGCTTAAATGATAAGAGTTGACTAGAGATTGACTTTTGTGTAGACGACTCCGAAATAGTATTTTTATGATTCCAATAGCTTTGTATGATGATTTTAGACTTAGGTGTATGCCCGGATTTGGATTTGGGGGTCCATAGGTTAATTTGATGCATTTTGGCAAAAGTTGGAAAGTTAAAGATTGAGAGGTTTGACCAGGAGTTGACTTTGTTGATATTGGGTTCGGATTGCGATTTCGGGAGTTGGAATAGCTCCGTTGTGTCATTTGAGACTTGCACGAAAAATTTGACTTCATTCCGGGTTGATTTGATATGATTCGGCGCGAGTTTTAGAAGTTGAAAGTTCATATATTCATTAAGTTCGATTTGAGGAGTCATTCGTAGTTTTAATGTTGCTTGATGTGATTTGAGGCCTCGTGTAGGTCCGCGTTATGTTACGGGACTTGTTGGTATGTTTATGGGGACCCGGGAGCCTCGGGTGTATTTTAGATAGGCTACGGGCCATTTCTCCTTGTTTTGGAGTTGCTAATAACTGGTGTCTGATAACCTTCTATGCGATCGCGTAGTGTATTTTGTGACTTGCCACAATTCTTTCTTCGCGTTTGCATGGTTAGGTACGCGATCGCGGATAAGTGGCTATTAACTCAACGTGTTAGCGCTAGAGTGACTACGGTCACGTAGTGGGCGACCATGCTGGGAAGGCCAAGTTCTTATTCATCGCGTTCACGTGGTTCCTTTTGCGATCGCGTAAGCTGGGGTTTAGATGCATCGCGTTCGCACCCCTGGAATCGCGTTTTTGTAATGCTTTTGTGGGGGCAGTTTTGTTTTTTCTTTGCGATCGTGAGTAATGTTCCGCGATCGAGATGTGTAAATCACTAGGCAGAATATAAGTACTCTATTTTGAGGGGTATGATATTTTTATCACTTTTTGAGTTAGATAGATTGGATTTGGGCGATTTTGGAGGGGATTTTCACACTTTGGATTGGGGTAAGCGTTCTGTACCCGCATTTGATTATATTTCAAGATTCCATCTTTATTTTATCATTAAATTAGTGATTTGAATTGGAGAAATTGAGGATTTTTGTAAAAGCTTTCTAAAATGTAAAATGAGTATTTGAAGGCCGATTTGATGTTCGAATTGGATAATTTTTGTATGGTTGGACTCGTATCGTAATGGGTGTTCGTATTTTGTGAGTTTCGTTGGGTTCCGAGGTGCAAGCCTAGGGTTGACTCTTTATGTTGACTTTTTAGTTTTCATTAAAGATCGAAACTTTATTATCCAGATTTGTTTTCTATGGTTTTTATTTATGATATTAAGTTATTTTTGCTAGATTTGGACAGTCCGGAGATTTGTTTTCACACAAGGAGGTCATTGTAGAGTATTGATTTGACCTCTTTGAGGTAAGTATCTTGCCTAACTTTGTGTGGGGAAACTACTCTTTAGGATTTGAGTTGTTTGTGCTATTTTTGTTATGTGAAAGCCATGTACGTGAGATGACGAGTGCCTACTCGGGCTTATATGTGGAAATTGACTGGATTAGACTCTTAGGCTTCCTTCATGTGTTTATTTGAAATTGTTAGCACATGTTATATCTTTTATTTGTCATGTTTAATCTCACATGCTTTATTTGAAGTTGTTGTTACATGACACATCCTTTACTTGTCAAGTTTACTCTTATACGATTTATTTGAAGTTGTTACCTCTTTTATCATTATGTAACTTCCTTTATTATTGAGTTATTCTTAATTGAAATTATTGTTATATGATATCCTTTTGTTGTCGGGTTATTCTCATGCATTTAGACGTAGTTGCTAGTTTGTGCCATCTCTTTCATTGTTAGTCTATTTCATACACTAGAATCCGAAGTTCGCCATTTCGTGGAAATACCTTTATTATCGAGTTTATCCTTAAGAAATTAATTGTAGTTAAAGTTATTGAAAGTCTTTAATCTATATTTATCGAAGTTAAGATTAAAGAGGGTGTTGCTCATTGTTGAGTTACTTTCCTATTCATTTTGTTGTTATTGAGATTACATACACATTGTGTTGAGCCGTAGGCTATTTGTTGTGGAACTAATGATATTGTTGGTTTTTTTGGAAAGGTTGTGGCCTACGGGCACTTGTGATACGAGTTGATATGTCATGTTGTTGTGATGTTAGCGCATGTGAATTGTTGTGTAGGTTTGTTGTTGTTATGCGAAGCATAAGGATGGCATCTCATTGTTGTTGTTATGCGGGGGATAAGGGTGGATCTCACTGTTGTTGGCTATGCGGAGTGATACGGGTGGCTATTGTGTTATTGTCTGGGCAGAGCGATAATGTTGGCTATTATGCGAAGATGTACGAGTGGCTAATGATATTGTCAGGGCGGAGTGATACAGGTGGCTATCGGAGAGATAAGGGTGGCAATTTCAGGGATGATGTGTGATGGTCTAGGGCATTATGTTGACGATATTTGTGTGATAGTGTGATTCTCCTTGTGTACCATACACCTTATGTGACTTGTTGACTTGGGTTGTAATAGTACACTAGCACAAGCATACACTATAGCATGCCACTTATACTAGTTCAAGAGTATGAAACTTAACATTTATTGATCATGCCCATGTGTTTTTATATTATCTGCTTTCAGGTTGATATTTAGCATGTAACCATGCCGGGCGGATTGTGATATTGAGTCATGACTATGCCGAGCGAATTGTGATATTTAGTCGGTGACCATGCAGGGCGGATTGTGATAGTGACCCTGTGACCACGCCGGACGGATTGGGATTGTGAGCTGTGATCATGCCGGGCGGATTGAGATATTGGCGCGTGAGTTGTCCGTGCGCTTATGATTAGAAGGTGCTGTGAGCATATGATTGTGGGTTGAGACTCGTGACTTGTGATTATGAGATGAGGTATCTCGGAGTAACTTCATTGCAAAACTTGAGTTAGAACGACTTTATTCATTAGTTGTTATTTGTTTTCCTTACTTGGTTTCAATGGTGTTTTGAGGGTGTTCTTATTACTTTACTGTTTATATACACTCGTTGATTCTTGTTGTCATTTATTGATTCCTACTTTCGTTACTAGCTTCATACTTCTATCCTGCACAAGTTATTTTGACTAGTAGATGTCTTGACTTGTACCTCGTCACTACGCCATCGAGGTTAGTCTTGATACTTACTGGGTACCGACCGTGGTGTACTCGTACTACACTTCTGCACATTTTTGTGCAGATCCAAGTATTGGAGATATCGGTCTCAGGCAGAGTTAGCTTATTGACCGCTAGGATTCAAGGTAGTGTTGCTTAGTCATCGCAATTCCTTTGAGTCCTTTCCTTTCATTGTACTGTCAATCTGTTATTTGAACAATATTGTATTTCGATCTTTGATATCTTTCCATGTATTTATCTAGAGTTCGTGACTCTATATTACCTAGTCTTGGGAGATTATAGTGATTATTGCCACGTAGTCTTATTTCACATTTAATTCGGTATTTATGCAAATCTCTATTTTAAATTATCATTGTTAAATTGGATTAATTATTGTAAATAATCGGCTTACCTAGTGTTAGAGACTAGGTACCATCACGACGCCTTAGGCGAGACTTTGAGTCGTGATAGTCCACCCGATTTCTGATGTTCATACTTCACCTTTTGACAATTCAAGCATCAAGATACATAAGCAACGATGTCTTTCTTCATTCTGCGCCACCAATAGTGCTGCTTCAAATCACGGTACATCTTCGTGACACCTGGGTAAATAGAATAGCGCGAACTATTCGACTCCTCAAGGATCAAATCTCTCAACTCATCGGCATTTGGAACACAAATCCGGCCTTGAAGCTGCATTACCCCATCATCACTGATCATCACCGACCTTGGCACCACCCCGATACACCAAATCCTTCAATACCAACAAGTGAGGGTCATCAAACTGGCGAGCGTTAATACGCTCCAATAACGAAGACTGTGCAACCATACAAGCTAGAACACGGATGGGCTTCTAAACATCTAATCTCACAAACCGGTTGGCGAAAGCCTGAACATCCATGGCTAGTGGCCTCTCTGCCACCGGTAAATATGCCAAACTACCATATTTTCCGCCTTTCTACTAAATGCATCGGCCACTACATTGGCCTTCCCCAGGTGGTATAATATAGTGATATCACAGTCTTTCAGCAACTCTAACCATCTTCACTGCCATAAATTAAGGTCTTTCTGCTTGAGCAGGTGCTGGAGACTCCGATGGTGGGTATAGACCTCACAATGAGTGCTGTACAGATAGTGCCTCTAAATATTCAGCGCGTGAACAATGGCTGCCAACTCTAAGTCATGAACAGGGTAATTCTTCTCATGAACCTTCAACTTCTGAGACGCGTAAGCAATCACCCTACCATCCTGCATCAATACTACACCAAGCCCAATACGTGATGTGTCATAATACACGGTGTAAGATCCTGAACTTGTAGGCAACACCAACACTGGGATGTAGTCAAAGCAGTTTTGAGCTTCTGAATGCTCAACTCACACTCATCAGACCATCTGAAAAGAGCATCCTTCTAGGTCAACTTGGTCAATAGGACTGAGATAGAAGAAAACCCCTCCATGAACAAGCGATCATAACCTGCCAAACCCAAGAAGCTCCGAATCTCTGTACCTGAAGTAGGTCTAGGCAAGTTTTGACTTCTTCAATCTTATTAGGTACCACTTTAATTTCCTCAGAGGATATGACATGGCCTAAAAAGGCAACCAAGTCAAAACAGAACTCACACTTCGAAAACTTGGCATATAACTAACTATCCCTTATTGTTTGAAATACAACCCGACGATGCTGCTCATGCTCCTCTCGACTGTGGAGTAAACCAAAATATCATCAATGAAGATGATCATAAAAGAACCTAAATAAGGATTTAACACCTGGTTCATCAAATCTATAAATAATGTTGGGGCATTTGTTAAGCCAAATTACACCACTAAAAACTCATAGTGACCATACCTAGTCCAAAAAGCTGTCTTAGGGACATCTGATGCCCTAATCTTCAACTAATGGTAGCCAGATCTCGAATCAATCTTCGAAAACACTTTGGCGCCATGAAGCTGGTCAAATAAGTCATCAATCCTCGGCAAAGGATACTTGTTCTTGATAGTGACTTTGTTCAGTTGCCGGTAGTCAATACATATCCTCATAGTTCCATCCTTCTTCTTTACAAACAACACCGGTGCACCCCATGGTGAGACACTAGATCTAACGAATCCCTTGTCAAGAAAATCCTTCAATTGCTTCTTTAATTCCTTCAACTCAGTTAGGGCCATATGGTATAGTGGAATAGAAATAGGCTGAGTGCCCGGAGCCAAGACAATCCAGAAGTCGATATCTCTATTGGCTGGCATCCCCGACAAATCTGCAAGAAATACCTCTGGAAACTCGCGCACAACTGGTATCGAATCCATGAAGGAACCTCCTCACTAGGATGACGAGTATAGGCTAAATGTTCTAGACAACCCCTCTCGATCATACATCGAGCCTTCACATAAGAAATAACCCTACTAGTAAAATGGCCAAGATTCCATCTCCACTCTAATCGAGGAAACACCGGTATGGCCAATGTCACCATCTTGGCATGACAGTCCAAAATAGCGTAATAAAGTGACAACGAATCCATGCCCAAGATAACATCAAAGTCCACCATATCAAGAAGTAGAAGATCTACACTAGTCTCAAAGCTTCCGCTAGAAACCACACACGAGCGATAAACACGACCTACAACAATAGAATCACCCACAAACATGGACGTCGTTTGGCACCTCGATGTTGACTCATCACATCCTGGGGTTGAAGAAGGTCCCAAGGGTTCGGTTGCTCGCTGATTCAAGTGGTACACCAGATATGAAGGAAAATAAGTATGACATGTATAATAAGTAGAGCCTGGATAAAATAAGAGTGAGGCATCTATATGGAAAACTAGAACAATACCTGTGAGGACGGCGTCAGATGACTATGCCTCAGGTCTAGCTGGAAATGTATAAGAATGGGGCTAGCCCCACCACTCTAACCTCTGCCTCTAGCTAGCTGGCCTCCACCTCTAATGGCCTAACCCCCACCTCTAATGGCCTGACCTCCACCTCTAGCAGCCTGACACCCACTTCTAGGTGGCTGAGCGAGCGATGGAGCAATCGGTGCCAGAACTATGGCACGAGAACCATGTTGTGGCATGACACCTTGCGACCTAGGGCAAAATCTCGCGACATGCCTCAAATATCCACAAGTATAACAAGTCCTCGGCTAATGTGACTGCTGACTCTGGAACTGGCCATGTCGACCTGGATAACCACCCTGGTAACTCTAGATCGGAGGTGCACTAATAGGAGTTGAAGGTGCGTTGTGGGCTAGCTGCTCAGGATGAGAACCGCGATTACCTGAAGCATCATGGGATACCTGAAGCGCTGACTGAATCGTCCTGGGATGATAGCCCCTACCAAATGAACCCCTTCCTCCAAACAAGGCACCACTGAAACCACCAAAATGATGAGCCTCTTCTCATATACCGCCTCTCTACCCTGACCACGAATCTTCTCGATCTGTCTAGCAATCTCTACGGCCCGCTGGAAAGAAATGTCATCCCCAATCTACTTGGCTATCTGCATCCGGATACCAGAAGTAATTCCAACAATGAATCTCCTTATTCTCTCCCTCTCAGTTGGGAGTAAGATAAATGCATGGCAAGCTAGGTCCACAAATCGATCTCGTACTGGGTAACAGTCGTGCTACCCTGCTAAAGGTGTTCGAACTGCCTGCGGTACTCCTCTCTCAGAGTGAAAGGAACAAAATTCTCCAGAAAAAGATGCGAAAATAGATCCCAAGTGAGGGGTGGCGAACCTGCTGGTCTAACCCGCACATAATCCTACCACCACCTCTTAGCAGAATCGGTCATCTGGAACACTACAAAGTCGAGCCTATTGGACTCCACAATACCCATATTGTGCAACACCTTGTGGCAACAGTCTAAATAATCATGTGGGTCCTTAGAAGGTACACCACCGAAATGAATAGGGGAAGAGCTTTATGAACTTATTCAACCTCATCAATCCTTCAGAAGACATCAAGGGCCTCTCCCTAGTCTGTGTAGTAACAATAGGCTGAACTACCCCAATTGGCAAAACTGCTGGAGTCTAATATATGGAATTCATCTGCTCCGGAGTGTGAGTAACGGGAGTCTGTGCTCCTCCCCCAGCGTGAGAGATAGCTGCTGCCACCAAAGATGCACAAGTCTGGGCCACGCTCTCCATGAGGCCCAGTAAGCGGACTAGAGAGTCATAAAGCACAGGAGTGGACATAAATCCCTTCGGGACCTGAGCGAGGTCCGGCTGGTGCGGTTTGAACCGGGATCTCTTCTCCTCATGATCAATCTGAGGCTCCACAGTGGGTGCTGCCGCACGAGCTCTAGGCTGAGCTTTGCCTCTACCTTGACCTCTGGCTCGACCTCGACCCCAGCGTCTACTGTAGTGGCTACAACAGGGGGCTCGAGCTCTTGTCCGGCTGTAGATATTATGCGTGTTCTCACCATCTGCGAGAGAATAAGAATGGAATAATTCAAACATCAATGATAGAATAAATCGCACGATAGAGAAAGAAAGAAGTGAAATTTTCCTAAAGCTCCATAGCCACTAGAAGAGAAGTACAGACATCTCTGTACGGATCCTCCAGGCTCTACTAGGCTTGCTCATGACTTGTGAGACCTAAGCATCATAGTGCTCAGATACCAACTTGTCACGACCCAGAATTCTCAACCTCGAGACTATGATGGCACCTAACATCTACTTGCTAGACAAGCTGACGTTATTAAACTAATTATCCTTTTTTTTTAACTATAAGTAAACTCAGAATTTAACACAGTGTTAATAGAAGTAACGCGATGCCAATTACTATAAAAATTTAGAGTCGCAAGTACATGAGCAACTAAAGTACTACATATAAGGTCTGAAACAAAGCACAAATGTTTGAGACTAGATAAATAGTAAAATGGAGAAATAAGGAAACTTCAGGGCTGCCGATGCCGTGACGATATACCTCAGTTCTCCAAATGCGGGCTGAATCTGAGTAGAACACCACTAGACGCTACTGGGATCCACACCAGTATCTGCACAAGAAGTGCAGAAGTGTAGCGTGAGTACAACCGACTCAATATACTCCGTAAATGTCGAGCCTAACCTCAATGAAGTAGTGAAGAGGCTATGACAAGACACCTACTTGAAACCTATACAGATATATACATTGAGCAATAAAATAACAGGTAGGGCAATTAAAATTTAGATGGGAGGGGGCATGCAAAAGGGGAAATATCATAAGAACGACAAATACGAAATCATCAAATAACATCTTCCGAAATAAGCAACATGCAACCAAGTAAATCACCAATCTAGAAATTAAATAAGGCAATGAAATAAAAATGGCACAGCATCACCCTTCGTGCTTTTACTCTTATCTTCACCATGTAATATCATAAATAAAATGGTATGATATCACCCTTCGTGCTTTTACTCTCAGCTTTCCATAATATGATAAATGATGATAAGTAATCAAATGCACGGCATCACTCTTCATGCTTTAATTCTCACAGCCTCTCAATAGATGACAATGTATACAAATAAGGCACGGCAACACCCTTCGTGCTATTCATTCTTCCTCACAAAACAACAATACAAATCCGAGATAACAATGCAAGGCGGGAAGCAATTCCACTTCAATTATGGTGCCATGATACCAAACTCAACTTTCAAAATTTCCAACATCTTTAAAATAAAAACTAAATATGAGACAAATAATTAAATAAGTAATAATCTATCCTAAGCACAAAGAAACAATTTCCACCTGCAAGCTTTAACCTAATGAAAACGTTTATATACTCCTCACCTCGCATATATGTTTCTCCC
>MCJB01019843.1:130437-222690 GCA_002018475.1 Nicotiana obtusifolia | reverse complement strand
AATACACGTAGCAAGTAGACCAACAAGTCCTAATCCCTCTGGTCAAGGTTAATCCCGACACTTACCTCGCTCCGCAACAAAATCAAGTCATAATCGTGGCTTTTCCTTTAGAATTAGCCTCCAAACCAATCAAATCTAGCCAAATATAGTTCAAATAATTCAAAATAGGCTTTAGAAACTACCAATTTGTGAAAAAGATTCAATCTTTAATGATTTTGGAAAAAGTCAAGAAAATTCAACCCCGGGCCCGCTTGGTCAAAACCCGAGATTCGGACCAAAACTCAATTACCCATCCACCCCGAGCCTGGTTATGTGATTAGTTTCGAAATATCACCTCAATTTGAGGTCTAAATCTCAATTTTACAAAATTCTCAATTTCTAACCAAATCCCTAATTTCTACTACAAAAAATCCTAGATTAAAGGTTAAAATCAATGGGTGTTTATGAAAATGTAATAAAACAAGTTAAAATTTACTAACCAATGAAGTTAGGATGAAAAATCTCTTCAAAATCGCCTCTAGGACGACCTCAAACTTGAAAATGGTGAAAAATGATGAAAATCCCAACTTTGAAATGTTTTAATACATGGGCATCAGGTGTTCTTCGCGTTCGCGAAGCAACTGACGCGTTCGCAAAGAGCAGCGGCCAAAATGGCCTACGCATTCGCGAGTCCAGCTTTGCGTTTGCGAAGCAATCCCCTGCCAAGCCTTCACGTTCGCATCTTTTGTTGCGTTCGCGAAGAAGAACCTCCGACTTTCCCCCAGGTCACCCCAATGAAACGCGTTCGTGAGAGGTTCTTCACTTTCGCGAAGGGTAAACCCCCTTCCGCTTCGCGTTCGCGACCGGCCCCTTGCATTCACGATGAACAATTCTCCCCCAAACCCAATTTCCCCTTCACGATCGCAAGTGTAGTTTCGCAATCACGAAGAACAAAACCTCAGACACTAGAAATATCTCAAACCAGCAATCTCTTAAGTCCAAAAATGGTCTGTAGCCCATCTGAAACTCACCCGAGCCCTTCGGGCTCCAAACCAAAATGCACACAAGTGTAATAACATCATACGAACTCGATCGCGTGATTAAAACACAAAATAAATCTAGAACTACGAATCGGACATCAAAATCCATGAAATTTCAAAGAAAACTCAAGAAACTTTAACCGAGCGTCCGAATCCTATCAAACAACCTCTCATTTGCACCAAATTTTGCAGACAAGTTTCAAAGAGCAAAATGGACCTATACCAAGTCCTGGAACCAAAATCCGAACTCGATAACTATAAAGTCAACCTACGGTCAAACGTAGAAAATTTCAAAACCTCTAAGTTACTAGCTTTTGACAAAACAAGTCAAGTTAACCTATGGACCTCCTAATTTCATTTCGGGCATATGCTCAAGTCCAAATACTGATTTGGGATCGTTTACACAAAATGTTGACCATAGTCAACTGAAGTTGTTTTTAGATCCAAAAATCATATTTCTTTAAATTTTTATGTAAAATTATTTGAAAAAAGATACGGACTGTGCACGCGGATTGAGGAACATCAAATGGAGCTAATAGAGGTCTCATAATACGGAAATAAGGGCTAGTAATCGAGTCGTCACATTAAGTGAAGTCAGGATCCCAACTCCTTTTTATTATATTTGTGAAAAATAGAAAACATTTCTCAATTGCTGGATTTATGTATTTTTAGTTAGTTAATTCACAATTCAATTCTTTCTGGTAATCCCAAATAGTAATTAAAATAAGAAATGTCTATAGATTAGATAAACCAATCTTTGTGGGTTTGACATCTTTCTGTACTATTATTTGACAGAGCACGAGTTTAAATTATATACGCGCTAGACAGTCGTCAAATTTTTGGTGTTGTAACCGGGGATTGAAAAAGTCTACTACAGATTAATTATTTTACTACTAATTTGAGATTATTTTTATTATCTAATTGTTTTAACTTTGTGCAAAAATTTCAGGAAGCATATGACCCGTTCCTCCTCAAGAGAACTAGTAGAATACGATTCTGAAATTGAAAAATCTTTATGGTTGTTGAGAAAAGAACAAGTTTCACTATTTCAAATTTCTTCCCAAGAAGAAATGGAGAATGGAGAGCTTAAATATAAAAACCAACTTCCGCAACATCAAGTAGAAGAACAATTTGATGAGGTGGCACCATGAGCAATATAATACTCAGAGATTATTTAAGGCCAGATCATTTTGAAGGGGAATCAAGTGTAAGGAGACCAACAATTGCATCAAATAACTTTTAAATCCGTACAGGCTTGATTCAAACTATTCAACAGTCATGTCAGTTTAAATGGTGATTCAAGTGAAGATCCTCATACCCATCTAATTGATTTTCGTGAATTAGTTGAAACTTGCAGGTATAATGAGTCACAACAGACGTTATCAGGTTGTAACTTTTTCCTTTTTCATTAAGCAGTGAAGCCAAAACATGGTTTCGAAGCTTACAAAGAGGCTATTACTACATAGCACCAAATGACCTAAAAATTTCTTAATAAATATTTTTCACCTGCAAAAACATTTGAAATGAAGTAAGAAATTAATAATTTTATGCACACAAATACTGAATCTGTATACCGAGCATGGGAAAGATTAAAAGTAATGTCAAAAAAATATCATAGTATCCAAGATCCTGATATTTTATATATTTTTAATATGGTCTTAAACCCTCTGCTAGAAATATTATTGATGCAGCATCAAGAGGATCTATAATGGAGAAAATCACTGCAGAAGCCATGCAATTGCTTAATGAAATTTTAGAAAATGATGTTCAATGGCCCTCAAATAGAATGATGATAAAGAAAACAACAGGAGTAAATCAGGTTGAAGCCTTAAATTCATTAGCCCAACAAATTTTGACGCTGTCACAAAAAGTTGAAGTTTTTCAGTTAAATACTCAATCATAATCTCAACTTGAAAATTGTGATGTTTGTGGAGATAATCATCACAATCATGAGTGCCAAGCTTCAACACAAAATGAAGAACAAGTAAATGTAATTGGTTATAGAGTCAGTTACTCGTTCGGTAGTCCCAATGCACAATAACATCAAGGATTTCAATGGAGTAACCCAAATGGTATTGAAAACCCTCAAAGATTTTTTTAAAAGCAACAGATGCAAGGACCACCTGGTTTTCAGAATCAAAATAGAGAGGGAACAAGATTTTCAGCTATATCAACTACAGCCCCAAAGAGCTCATCAGCAAATTCTTGAAGACATGATGTACAAGTTCATTAAGGCTACTAACGAGAAGGTAATTTGGAAATCCAGATGAACCAATTAGCAACCCTCGTGTCTGGACAAATAAAAGGTGCTCTACCAAGCATTAGCTCAAAGCCATCTCGGTGTTGCTTGAACGAATTGAGCAAATCGAGCGCATGAAATGGGTGCAATTTACTCAAAATCCAGGAGTTGTTGTAGCATTCCTCATTCGCGAGTTTTACACGAACATGGATGTGGCTACCAACACTTCCACGGTTTGGGACAAACTATTTTTTTCGCTCCAGCCATCATTAACCGCTATATGGATTGCCAAATCCGAATGATGATTTGTAGTGATTTTTAAACAGTCCGAATATGGAGGTAATATATCACGACCAAGAATTGTGCCCTTCTGGTCTAGAATGGCACATTGGTCCAAATGGCAAGAGAATCTGGTTTCAACAGAGAAACCTCAGTATAGTGGCAAAAGTTTGGTTGTTTATTCTACGCTCCAGGTTAGAGCCAAATAGGAATACCAATGAAATTAGACCTATGAGAGCTGCGTGGCTTTATGCAATTATGAAACAGAAACTCATTAACGTTGGGCGCATTATTTGTGCAAATATGAAGAAGTGTAGAACCAAGAGATTTGTGAGATCTCTGTACTTTAGCTCTACTATAACTAAATTAATCGCTGCTTATGGAAATCCTCCAGCAGCTGATATTGGATCCGTTTTACATCAAATATTTGATTGAGCATTCTACGTGCTCTAGGACCATGTGTCGGATCAAATGGCGAAGCACCTAATGCATTGCATCTGATCCCCCCGCCACTGCTTATTGATTTCCCTAGATACTTTGACAGGCTGGAAGAAAAAATTGACAATGTTTACGCTCATCAGAAGCAGATGAGGGACGAACTAGCTACAATCCGTGCTATACAAGCAGAGCATTTCTCAAATACTGCTAACATTTTATACTACTTTGGAACTGTTGTAAACAATGTGGCAGATGCTCTAAAAATGGCTAATGTCCCTACCGTTCCTCCATTTGCTTTTAAGAACATGAGTTTCGACTTCCCTGCAGGACAAAATAACTTTTAGCCACAAGAAATCAATTCTTTCAAGGAGAAGCCGCAACTGAAGTAGAACCACAACCAGATGTTTATGGACATTATGCAGCTGAACCTGAATTTGATGATCCAGGTTATCCAGTTGGTGGGAATGTTGACATGGATTTTGAGTTGTTTGGGGAGATGGTAATTGGAGAAGGCTCTAACAGTGAAATGGAGGAATTGGTTGGTGGAGATAGTTACTACAATGGAAATTCGGATGACGAGTAGTGTACCGGCTACCCCCAGCTTGAGTCTTACATTTGGGACAATGTAAGATTTTGAGTGTGGGGGAGGTATC
Source organism: Nicotiana obtusifolia (assembly GCA_002018475.1). Taxonomy (NCBI): domain Eukaryota; kingdom Viridiplantae; phylum Streptophyta; class Magnoliopsida; order Solanales; family Solanaceae; genus Nicotiana; species Nicotiana obtusifolia. Next base: position 218,062 of record MCJB01019843.1, on the reverse strand, counting down.
ATCTCTTTGTACTCCTACTCTGGTTTAAAGTAACTTTTTGAAGTCGCTGGATGCTAGTCTTTTTTTTTTCTGTTTTTTGTTGTTGGTCTCTGCTTGAAAAGAATAAGGACTGTACAGAGAAGGAGTGCTATTTCATAGAGAGCCTATAAGCAGTCCACAAGCCAGTTGCAGGCTAGTAGCAGATAATCAAATAGTGCACATGTTAATGTACTGATGCATATTTTGTTTACATAATGATGCATCTTATTATTACTTCTAATCTAGATATTAATGCTAAGCAAGTTTGGCTGGCTTCCTATGGATCTGATTGTGAAATTGTTGTTCGAAACTTCTTACTGAGCGAAATAGTTTCCTGCTAGGCGCGAGCTGTTATAAGTCTATCAATGATTTTAAAAAAAATAATTCAAGATTTTTCCTCTATTGAAACATGTCTGAACTCATCTATGAGATTTATTAATTGCTTATAAGAGTGTTTAAAAGAATTGAATTCATACATAATGGTTACTGGTGCATCTCTTGAATCCATATATTTTATATATATATATATATAGTAGCATTTTGCATAAAACTGATGGTGTCCATTGGACTGAGCTGGTCATGTATTAAGTAAAATGTCTTTATGCGATAAAGCTAATAGAGAAAAGTAATATGATATCACGAGATTAAAAATTTCATGCTATACATTTTGGAAAATTAAATTCAACAGATATGGCATCTTCTAGTTGCTACTGTGAGCCATTACATGTTAAGCTCTTCCGCATAAAAAAAAAAAGTTTTATTTGGACTAAATTTGTTAGGATTCATTGGAATTTACCATCAAGATATTATCACATATTTTGATAAGCTTGACTAATGTCCATGATTATTCGTTAAACATGGTCAAGAATTTAAGTGTCTTGAGAATATTTGAGTGAATGTGAATTTTTCTTCAAGATACAATGCCTTGCAGTTTATTATCTTGGGACTATATGAAGGATCTCTGCATTTGTTATAAGTTAGTAGGCTTGGTCAAGATCGTTCAACTGGTAAGTTTCTTTAAAGAATTCAAAGGCGGAGCTGGGATCAATAAGATGTTGAATGCCTCTTATCATATTTGATCCACTCTTTGATTATTGTCTTTATCTTCTGTTCAGATGCTACCTCTATTTTTTATGTTTCCTGAGATGCATGGTTACATTTTGACACTCCATCCGTAAGATTAATAGCAGCTCTCCTTTTGAAAATAGTCAAGATACATCTTAGACAGGCATAAGCAAAGAATGTAAGCACTTGCTACTTTAAAATCTTTTCTGGTTTAGTTCCTTTACCTTTGAATTTTTGTTCTACCATCCTTGTATACATTTTAGCATTAAAGTAATGAAGACTCAAATTTCAATTAGTTCAATTTCATCATTTAAAGTGTTGAAACCAGAACTTGCCCTGTTTTCTCTACCAAGGCGAAATTCTAAATTGCACTGATCTAGATATGCATTAGGCCTTCTTCAAATCCCATATAACCAAACATCATAGTCACTAAAAATATAACACCTTAGGATCCCTTTGAGCCTGAAACAATTCTTTTTGAAACAAACCTATCCTACATAAGATGTCACTAAAATATTCTACTCATGGATTGTACAAATTCACACGGGGAAATGACAAGTGTGTATATTTTTGTTTATACACCTAAAGTGCTCAAGTGATTACAAATTTCACCTGAGAAAGGTTATTGAAGTACAGAGAAAAAGAAAGAGTTTCAGAAAGGAAAAAAAAGTGAAGTTGTCACGATCCAAAATACACTAGTCATGATGGTACCTAATCCGACCCGCTAGATAAGCCAACAATCACATAATAACTATAAAATCAAACAACATGGTTGAATAACTCAACAACGGAAAAATATCAAAAAATATCTGAGAACATAACCATAATACTGCTACAACCATTCCCAAAATCTGGTGTCAACGAGTACACGAGCACCACTGAATAACAAGATACAAGCAAAATCCTCTAATACAACTGTTTGAACTATAAAACAGTAAAGATAGAAATAACTGCAAGAGAACTTCACGAACTGCGAACGACATAGAAACTACCTTATAGTCTCCCAAAAGCTAATAGCAACTCAACTCTGGGAATCGCCTCGACTAGATGTACGTGGATTTGCACACGAAGTGCAGAGTATAGTATGAGTATAACCGACCCCATGTACTCAATAAGTAATAACACTAACCTTGGGCTGAAAGTAGTGACGAGCTCAAAAAGAATAGTCAGATGCAAATATCAATAACCAGTAACAATTTAGAATATAACGGGAAATAGTTGAAACAAATAACTCAATGATACTATGTTTAGCTTGTTCGCGTTTCAAAAATTTAAGCATGCTTTCACGTAGAACAATTAAGCCCAACACAAATAAAGCATTTCATTTAGCAGTTAGCATGAGGAAGGTACATCTCTATGCCTACATGTCAAGTATATATGTCAAATCAACAATATCACAGTGGATCCATAAGAATATTCACACGTAGCACTATACGAGTGCCTGGCATATCCATCCATCATCAAGAACGTATATAAAACAATGTGCCTGCACCAACTGCTAGCATATTAGACTCCATAAGGGAGGATCCTTCTCAAATGCTAATGATAATCATATAGCCCAGTAGTGAGGCCTGGTTCACGCGTCGCCCCAAAAGAACAACACTTAGCCCAATATAAGCCTAGTGTACGTGTCACCTCAAAATAAATACCACATCGACTCTATGGCCCAAACTCAGTCCTTTTATCATTCAAGTCTCGCATAAACACATCTCACAATACTTGGTTTAATAGAACTAAACATAGAAGACATCAACAACATGTGAAGAATCAAATAAAAAGTACTGAGACAAAGATATCATACACAAATATAGCATCATGATTGAGAACATGTGTACAAATAAGACAAATAGCTCAGAAACGGCAATAATAACCCTATTAAGTCTCAAACGAATAGCACATAGCCTAGACATGATGTTACAACCCGTAATTTCGTACGTTAGATTGCGCCATAAGATAGTCTGCATATAAGGACCTAAGAACCGGAAAAGAGTCCAAAAGTTAAGAAATGAGCAAAAGGCGTCGCAAAGCTGGGTATGCTATCGCAAAGCCCACATGCGAGCCGCATATCTAACACTGAAATCGCAGACCAAGACAGATTTTTGGACAAAGACCAGTGCCAGAAATGCCGTCATAAGTGCGATCGCATTTCTGAAATGCGAACCGCATATCATACCTAATATATCGCAGACTGAAGCAGATTTCTGGGCAGAAATCTACATTAAGAATGCGGTCAATATGCGATCGCATTTCTAGAATGCGGACCGCAAATCAGACATCCTTCATCGCATAATGAGACAGACTTCTGGGCCACGGTTCGCGTCCAAAATGCGAACCGTATGTTGGTTCTGCGACGAAAATGCGATCGCAGACGTGAAGGCGTCAGACATGTGTGTCACTTAATTGCCGACCTTTAAAAGGAGTATAACCCAGATATTTCATCTTTACTTCCAACCTTAAAAACCAAACGAAATAGAGAGCCCTGCTACCCCTTCTCCAAATCCCACACAAGCCCTAATCGATTTTCCTCTCTTCCAAGTTCTAATTGGGGAGAGAAATCTAGAGATTGAAAAACTAAGGAAAGACCCTAACCGATTTTTCCTCTCTTTCAAGCCCTAATTGGGAGTAAAACCTAGAGGTTGAAGAACCAAGGAAGAGGGCTGAGTTATCCAACATGCAAGGTAAGTTACTGCTCTTCTTCGTACATTCTTTCTCCTGGGAATTCTTGATAATTCGTTCCATGCATGTAAGAACCCACGGGATGGTGATCAGAAGCCATGGGTTCAAGTTAATTACTGGTAATGGACTGGATTGTGGTTGTCTTGGGATGCTAATGGGTTGCATTACTATCGTCGTGGAGTTTTGGAGGAAGAAGGGTGTGGAGAAACACCATATCAATTTAGGGTTGTGGTTGATTGTAACTATAACGTTTAGAGGATAACGTTAGAATCGTTTCTTTCATTGTAGACTAAGGAATTACGGCAGTACGTAGCTTGAAATTCGCGCAGAGAATACCAGGTATGTGATACCATCCCTTTCTTCTTTTGCACGACTCTGATTACACATAATACAATGAACGAGCCCCCAAAAAAAATACTCTACTCTTCGAAGCTACGAGTGCTTATATTGCTCTCTTATGGGAAGATTGATGTGTGTTATTTCTTCGACCTTAAGTCTCTTTGAAAGGTTCAGAAAGTATGATTCCTGTGAGTCCAGCATGCATTACTTATTTTCTCTATCGAGCCGCGCTATAGTCGGCCGGGTACGGCACCTATTGAGAAACTATATATATGTATATGTTTTACTCTATTAGTCGCACTATAGTCGACAGCTATTTTACTCTACCGAGCCGCGCTATAGTCGGCAGGGTACGACACCTATTGTGCAACCACTGATCAGTTGGGTATGATGATGATGAGGCCCACAGAGGCGTATGCATATGATGATGATAAGGCCCACAGAGGCGAATGTATATGATGATTTTGAAAAGGATATATATATATATATATATGTATATGTATATGCACATCAGGTATGCCATGGTTAGTCGCCCTCAGAGGCATTCAGATGGTACAGGTTGTATGTTTCTTGTCCTGACGCATATTACTATTCTTATATTATGTTCCTGTCTTACATACTCAGTACATTATTCGTACTGACGTCCTTTTATTTGTGGACGCTGCATGTCGTGCTGCAGGTCCGGACAGACAGATAGACGAGGCTCCCCCACCACAGTAGGCTGTCTAGTTCGGCCGATATTGGCGAGATCCATCCTTCGGACTTGCCGTGGTCTTGGTATGCATTTTGTTATAGGCATTATGGACATGTCGGGGCCCTGTTTCGACACAGGTTGCATCATGTATGTTCCAGTAGAGGCTCATAGACAAGGGGTGGATTTATGTATAGTTGGATTGCCTTATCGGCAAATGTATTTTGTTGTATAGTTTTTGCATCGCAGCCTTAAGGGCCATGTTATATATATATACGTACGTTCATGTTATTGTATGGTATGTTAGTTGATTATGATCATGGTTTGCTATTCATACGGGCATCATAAGCCTTATAGACAATATGGAAAGTTAGAGGAAAGATATGTCGGCACTCGTCGAGTAGGGTCCGGGTGCCAGTCGCGGCCCTCCAGCTTGGGTCGTGACACATGATGTCTACCATGAATCATAGTTCAAATAGCCGATCAAGTAAGGAAAACACGGGTATAATAATTTATGATAGCAAAACAAAGTTCTGGTAATAGTCCAAAAGCCACCTCAATCCACGAACGCACCAGTGCACGTACTCACGCCCGCCACCTAGCACAAATGTCACCCTGATACCTTTCATATAACGTACTTCCCAAGGTTAAATAGCCTTAAATCCAAGTTTAGATGTTTTACTTACCTCAAAATATGCAAATCAATACTCCAAAAAGTTCCTCTTTCGCGAATCGGCATCCGAACGACTCGAATCTAGTCACAAACAACTTAATATCAACAAATAATGCCGTATGAAACAACTTCAAACCATAAAGTTTCGATCTTTACCAAAAATCAAAAAGTCAACTTCAGGCTCGCACCTTGGAACCCGGTCAAACTCACAAATTCCGAACACCTATTCAATTATGAGTTCAACCATACCAATTTCATCCAATTCCGACCTCGATTCGACCTTCAAATCCTCAGTTTTCACTTTAGAAAGTTTTAAGTAAAATCCCTCATATCTTTAATTCGAAACCAATTAAATGATAAAAACTAAGATGGAATCATGAACAGTGAACAAATCCGAGTCAAAAACACTTACCCTGATCCAAATCGTGAAAATCCCTTCCAAAATCGCCCAAGATCGAGCTCTACAACTCAAAATATGATGTAATAACTCTAATCCTTGAGATGGGATTTTAAACAGTCTGCCGAGTCCTTTCCCTTCGCGAACGCGGAAGATGCCTCGCATTCGCGAAGCAAAAATCTCATGCGCTACCAAATCCTCCTTCGCGAACACAACTACCTTATCGCAAACGCGATGACAAAACGACCCCAAGCTTCGTGAACGCGATGCCTCCCTCGCGAATGCGAAGGCCTAAGGCCTGATTTCCCCTGGCCTGCCTGCCTTCATCGAGAACACAGCTCCCTGTTCGCATTTGCGAAAGCCACTGTTCCTCCAAAGTATGGCGATCGCGATCGCCCATTCGCGAACTCAAAGAACAGTCCACCAGCCCACCAAGAAGACCCTTTGCAAACGCGACCCCTATGTCGCGAACGCGAAGACGCACACACCAAACACCAGATCAGCTGTCCAAACATGAAGAAAATGGTCTGAAACTCTTCCACAACACGCCCGAGGCCCCCGTGACCCCGTCAAATCACACTAACAAGTCCTTAATTTCAATACGAATTTAATCGAAGTTACGAATCACATCAAACAACACCAAAACCACGAATTGCATATCAATTCAATCATAATGAACTAATAAACTTCCAACTTCTAAAACTCATGCCGAACCATATCAAATCAGCTCCAAATGACCTCAAATTTTGCATGCAAGTCAAAAATGACACAAGTGACCTATCCCAACTCTCGAAATGAAAATCCGAGCCCGATATCATTAAAGTCAACTCTCGGTCAAACCTCTAAACCTTCTAAACCTTCAAATTTTCAACTTTCGCCAATTCAAGCCAAAAGGACCTACAGACCTCCAAATCATTATCTGGACATACGCCTAAATCCAAAATCACCATACAAAGCTATTGGAATCATCAAAACTTCATTCTGGAGTCCTTTATGCAAAAGTCAAACTCCGATCAACTCTTTCAACTTAAGCTTTCATCTTTAGAACTAAGTGTCCCAATTCACTCAAAACTTCCCCAAAACCAATCCAACCACCCCGTCAAGTCACATAATTACAAATAAACATATAAGAGACAATAAATAGGGAAACAGGACTACAATATACGAAACAACCGACCGAGTCATTATAGAAGTGTGTTTATATATATATATATATATATATATATATATATATATATATATATATATATATATATATATATATGAATAAATAGATGAGAAACAAAATTCCATCTACTTATGTGGTAGAGCATTTCGGAAAATGGAATGTAATCTTTAAAAACAAATGATGGATAATTCTTATACCATTACAGTTGCCAAGAGAAGCAAATTAGTCACTATAAATATATATCCAATATCCTACCAAAGCCTTGAACCTATATGATTTGGAGATTTACATGTAGGGAAAGCTTACGATTATTTTAATATATACTATTTTATAATTATCTTGAAAGAAGTTGATTGAAGAGTATTTCGGTATGTAAAAATTTGATCTTATGCGGGATGGAAGACACATGAACAAGAAAATAAACTACACTCTAGAAAATTTATTAAAATAGTCGGTGATATCAACTTTTTTGCAAAATTCAAAGAAACTTGTGCCAACTGTTGATTTGATTTCTTTTCTTTAAGGGAGGAACTCAAATATTTTCTCGAGGACGATGAAAATGTTTAGTGTAGGGAATTTAATAGGAAGAAAATATCATGCATACATAAGTATTACTTTTAAGTTAAATATTAATATTTTTATTGTATTTGCAAGATATACCATAAATGAGTAAAAGAAAATAAATAAATTTAAAAAAATAAGGAGAAGAAATCAAAAGGAGCAGAAGCTTACAACGTGCTAGCAAAATTTCTAAGCAAAGAAGCCAGTGAGCACCATGTGCCAAAAAGAAACTAAAGTTATACAATTTGCTCAATCAGAAGAAAAAATGATGTGAAATCACGTATACCAAGCTTCAAGTGCATACTCAATAGATCTATAAATATTGAAACTTGGAACTGCTTAAAGAACATGAGGGAGGGAGGAGCAGAAGCTAGAGCATATACTTGCTGTAATGATCCAACCGGTCGCTTCGAGCATTTGCATTCCGTCCAGCCATTTGAAGTCTTGAGTAGCTTTGCATAATGTATTATGACTTGTGTGAATCGTCAGTTTTGATTTTCAGGTGATTCGGAATCGATTTAGAAGAATGATTCTCAATTAGGAAGTTTTAAGTTGAAAGAGTTGACCCAGTTTGATTTTGAGTATTTGACCCCGGAGCGGAGTTTTGATGGTTCCGTTAGATCCTAATAGTGATTTTGGACTTGGGCGTATGCCCGGATTTGCATTTGGATATTTCTAGAAGGTTTTGGCACTAATTGGCAAAAAGTAGGAAATTTGAAGATTTGGATTGTTCATAAGTTTGACCGAGAGTTGACTTTGATGATATCGGGTTCGAATTATTGTTCCGAAAGTTAGAATAGGCTTGTTATTTCATATGTAACTTGTATGCATTAGCTTGAATCGGACGTTTGGCTCGAAGTTTGAAGTTTATGAATTTAAGAGATTGATCTTGATCGATGATTCGTAGTTTTGATATAGTCATGTGTGATTTGAGGCCTCGAATAAGTCTGTGTTATGTTTTGGTACTTGTTGGTATGTTCGAATGGGTTCCGAGGGGCTCGGGTGAGTTTCGGGATGGTTTCAGACCATTCTAGGCCATTTTTAGCTACTGGTTTTTGCCTACAGGGTGTATATTGCGATCACGTAGAATCGATTGCGATCGCGAAGAGTAAAATAGGAAAAATGGACCTGTAAATCACGATCGCAGAAGCCTTTTCGTGATCGCTTAGAAGAAAATTCTACTGTCACTGACCCAACTTTAGAAGCTTATATCTTTCAATCTATAAGGAATTTGGAGATGGTCCAAAAATGAAAGTTGTATCCTTTGTGTCTAGGATTCAGAAAATCAAACCATTTGTCATTTGAAGTTATGTAAAAAAGTTATGGCTGATATACTACAGGCTGTCTAAGAAGAGTTTGGGAAGGATTATGGAAGTTTGTTCATCGCGATCGCGGGATAGCGTAAAAATTGTCCTGAGTTATAAAGATTTCTTAGAGATTCTTTTGTGTTATCTCATTTGTGGAACGAAGTAGATTTTCATGTCTTGTTGATGAGTTCAGACTCAGGAAGATTAAGTGATTGCATAGTAGTTGTGGTTGTGAAAGGGTATAGAGAGATGCCAATTTAAGGCTAAGCAGGTGAATTATCTCATATGGGGTGATCTACGGATGTGTGATCCTTATGATGTTGTGTGCATGCTTTATTTTCTAGTAGTGGGTATAGGTGTTGCGATTAGAGTTTGGATTGATTGAGAAAGTTGACCTGACCATCACGAGGATGAATGCGAGCTTAGTAGATGATTTGAGGGATTATATGGTTTGTGTTGCATGAGCTTATGAAGAATTTAGTTGAATCTCACTACAGCATTTATGGAAGTAATAGAGTATGGGTATTGTGAGTTATCGAGTGTTTTGATTTATGGCTTTGAGCCAAGCGGGGGAGTCTGCTATCGATGATTTGATTGCATGGAGACGTGTAGTATTAGTTTCGGTCTGAGGCATACTTGTGGATCGGTTATGACTTGCAGAGGCTGGTTTTGAGGATGACTTAAACAAGGAAATTTATGGATACATGGTGTATTACACTTTATGGGTATATGAGAATCATGGAAGGATTGAGTTGTTATTCGTGAAGGATGTAGTATGTATGGAGTAGGAATTTGCTCGGTTGCGTTAAGGAGGGGTTACTTCTTTGGGTGTTGTCGTGCTAATAGGGCACAGGTCGTTCGGCCTATTTGGGGTGGTGCAATTGAGATTTGAGCGGAGTGGATCTCTAGAGAAGGTTCTAATGTATTCAAGAGTTATATGTAGCAATTGAGAATTTTTCCAGATTTGTATATGGATAAGATATGAGATTTACCTTGGATGGCGTCGGGACTTGCGGTATTTCTGTATCATTATGGGTTCTACATTTCAGTATCAGGAAGATGGGTGTCTCAGTTGTGGTAATTTTGGGGTGCTTAAAAGGGAATACATCGGCGTGTAGGCCTTAGGGCGGTATGATTTTATGCTAGGATCTCTTGTGGTGAGCTTTGGGTAAGGATTGTGATGTTCTGGCGAGGAGAAATGTTAACTTGAAGGCAATTCGAAAGGAACTCGGAGAAATAGGACAGCTTGGTAGTAGGTTGGATTAGCACGGTAATGGATATGATCGGTTCTTTGGGTACTTATGATGTGGTGAGTCTCTACAAGTGTTTTGTGGCAATACTCTTGGGTTTGGTGACCTGCGTGACATGGTTGAATTAGCGAAATTCAGTTCTGATGGCTTGGTTATGTGCAAACGGGTTTCGTGGAGTTCTCGATAATTTCTACCACGACTTGGAATGGATATTTTCTATAACATGGGGAGCTTATTGTGCATTGCAATTTTCTCCTGGATGGGATCGAGTGGAAGGTTTCTAACCGATCGGGTATGTATTCTATTTGTGACTCAAAGTCGATTATGAGATTCTCGTGCTTTTCATATGATAGCTTGATAGATTCGGTATGTCCTGTGGGATTGAGATTTGTATGTACAAGGTGGCGGTTCAGTTTTGAAGGGATGGTTGTGAGTTCTTAGACAACAGAGAAGGTTTCAGGGATTAGATGAATGCTATCACTACTTGGTATTTTCTGCGAAGGGTACGCATTTCAGAAGGTACACTGTGTTTTGACTAACGGATGCTTCAATGGTATTGCGGCACTCGCCTGGTTGATGGACTACCGATGTTCAGATTTTGCTATGTGGCACGGAAGAATTATAGAAGTATTTCTCGTGGGAATGATTATGTATGAGAGACGTGTTAGTCATTCGAGTGGTGGAGTTAGGATCGGCTATGGCGATTGTGTGTTCCATGGATTTGGAGACTGGGAGTTCTCATAAGTAGATTATTTCGTGGTTGTGGACTGTGAAGAAGTGGCCAAGATTAGCTAGATGGTAGTAAGTGTTATTGTTAGATCATTGTGGACTTTTGGAGGGCTATTTATCCATTTGGGGATGACCGGAGTTGATTTGGGGCCCATTGATAGGCCCGAGGAGGATGTGTATTCCATGCTGGGTCGGATTTGTTGACTCAAAACTGTTAGTGTTGAGGGGTGTGTCATTCGGTTAGACTAGAGCTTGTTCGTGTTCTGATATGTTTTATGTGTTACTCTTTTATGCCACGAGGGGTTGTGATTTGTTGGTTATATGCACACATGGTGCGGTTCTATTTGAGGCCTTATAGCAAAATTCGAGCGAGATGGTTATTGGGGTGTTGAATGGTTGATTGTGCCTTGGTTATGGTCTTTTTGGGCTGTGGTATATTGTGTTATTTGCTTCTCTGTGGTTATGGTCATGCACTTCGTGTGCTTGATATCGAATCGCGTGTGGTTGTTGATTTTAAGCATTGTGGCTTGAGGTATTTCATAGGACCGGTGTTTAAATAGGTCACACATTGCAGCAGGGTTATGGTGGGATATGATCATTTGTGTTAGATTCGTGTGTCTTGGTCCTAGTAGGTGTTATGGGTTCATACCATTGCATTGTGGTGGTACTTGTTGAGCTTGCGGGACGATTCTCTCATTTGAGTCATTTTCTATGTTTAAGTACATTTGAATTGTTGCTTATTGGTGCACGGATTGCACGGTTTGTGGATTTAGGTTGTGTTGGTGTGGCATATCAATAGAATGGTTGTGTTTGATGAGATGAGGTCATTGGACATAAAATGGGCACTATCGGATTTGATTACGATATGTTTGGAAGAATAATATCATAAGTCGGCTTAGAATTTGGGCTATGGTTCTGGTTGGGGCAAGAGAGCTCCATGACTTGCTAATCTATGGGTGGTTATGAGTTTTTGTATGTTTCTTTCATCATCGGCAGTGTACGAAGGTTTTGAATGAGGTTTTATTTGATATGAGGTTTATCACCGATATTGGATCTGTTTTGAGCAGCTACTGTGATCGAGAATAAATGTTACGAGTATGCGAGTTATGTGGTATATCATGTGATTACATCTTGGGTTATGCTAATGACTTAATGTAACTTGTTTAGACTTATACAGTGTGTAGATGCGAGATTTGGGTCTTGCAATGAATTCTGGATGATGAAAATTGGGTTCTTAGGCTTACATGGATCAAGGTGATGTGGGATCACCGCGGCTACATGCATGGTAAGATTACACAAAGATTTGATGGCTTTGGAACGGCTCTGAGCACGTTCGAGGACGAACGTATGTTTAAGTGGAGGAGAATGTAAAGAACAAACCGGCTATTTCAAGCATTTGCATTTTTTTCAGCCATTTGAAGTCTTGAGTAGCTTCGTATGATGTATTATGACTTGTGTGAATCGTCAGTTTCGGTTTTTAGGTGATTCAGGATCGATTTGGAAGAATGATTCTCAACTAGGAAGCTTTAAGTTGGAAGAGTTGACCAAGTTTGACTTTTGTGCATTTGACCCCAGATCGGAGTTTTGATGGTTGCGTTAGGTCCGGATGGTGATTTTGGACTTGGGCGTATGCCAGGATTTGCATTTGGATATTTCTAGAAGGTTTCAGTACTAATTGGCGAAAGTTAGAAATTTGAAAGTTTGGAATGTTCATAAGTTTGACCGAGAGTTGACTTTGATGATATCGGGTTCGAATTGTTGTTCCAGGAGTTGGAACAGGCTTGTTATATCATTTCGAACTTGTATGCAAAATTTGAGTTCATTCTAGATTGGTTAGGCTTGAATCGGACACTTGGTCGAAGTTTGAAGGTTTTGAATTTAAGAGATTGATCTCGATCAACGATTTGTAGTTTCGATGTTATCATTTGTGATTTGAGTTCTCGAATAAGTCCGTATTATGTTTTGGGACTTGTTGGTATGTTCGGACGGGGTTCCGAGGGGCTCAGTGAGTTTCGAGGTGGTTTCGGACCATTTCTAGGCCATTTTAGCTGCTGGTTTTTGGCTATAGGGGTGTACATTACGATCGCGTAGAATTGATCACGATCGACAAGAGTAAAATAGGAAAAATGGACCTATGAATCACGATCGCGGAAGCCTTTTCACGATTGCTTAGAAGAAAATTCTACTGTCACTGACCAAAATTTAGAAGCTTATATCTTTCAATCTATAAGGAATTTGGAGATGATCCAAAAATAAAAGTTGTAGCCCTTTGTGTCTAGTTTTCAGAATATTAAACCATTTTTCATTTGAAGTTTTATGTAACAAACATTATGGCAGATATACTATAGGCTGTTTGAGAAGAGTTTGGGAAGGATTACGGAAGTTTGTTCAACGCGATCGGGGGGGAATAGCTGCGATCACATAGTGTAAAAATTGTCTTGGAAAATTTGAAATCTCGATCGCGATGTTTGTGACCGCAATCGTGTAGGGCACCTATGGAACAGTGTATAAAGTACTCTATTTCGAAGGTCTTGATCATTTTATCATATTTTGAGCTATGGAGCTCAGATTTGGGCGATTTTGGAGGCGATTTTCACCATATGGATTGGGCTAAGTGTTTTCTACTCATTTTTTATTATATTTCATGAATATAACTTCAATTTTGGCATTCGAATTATGAATTTTAAAGAGACATTGGGGGGTTTTGTCTAAAAATTTCCCAAAGTGAATTCTTGAGTTTTAAACATTGATTCAAGTTGGATTTGTGTGAAATTAGTACGGTTGGGACTCGTAATTGAATTGGTTGTCAGATTTCGTAAGTTTGTTAGGTTCTGAGGTGCGAGGCCCGGGTTTGACATTTTGATTGACTTTGGACTTTTAATTAAATATTCAACCTTTATCGATTGGGTTCGTTTCCTCTGGCATTATTTGATGCTTTTGAGTTGCTTTTGGCTAGTTTCGAGCCGTTCGGAGGTCGATACACTTGGGATGGAATTTCTAGAGTATTGTTTGGCTTGCTTGATATTGGATTTCACTTGTTTGAGGTAAGTAACATATCTAAACATGGATTTGAGGGTATTTAACTCTGGGAACTGTGTTATAAAAGATATATTGAGGTGATGCACATGCTAGGTGACGAGCGTTTGGGCATACACTGAGGAAATCATGATTGTAGTCAACTATTAGACTATGACTGGACTTGTTTTATTGGTATATCTTATTACCTCCATGTTCTCCCTGCTTATTTGATTATTGAGTTGTGGATCATATTAGAAATCATGTTTAGGCTATATGCTTATTCTATTGGGACCAACTAAGGTTATCTCTGCTATTGAGTTATTTGCTTAAATTGCGGTTACATACTCAGTCATATTCATTCATTCATATATCACATCTCGGTCTATGTTATCCTTGTTGTCACATCATGTTATCATTGTTTGGGCTGATTGGAATAAGATTTGTGAGCCCGAGAGGCTGGAGAGATTGATGACTGAGTTGGGGCCTGAGTGCCGTGTTGTGAGAGATATGGTGGATCGGGTTGCATGCCGCAGCAGGCTTTATAGGATTTATTATTATTGATGGGATCGGGCTGCACGACGCAGCAGGCCATATTGGCTATATATTAGCGCTTGGGCAGGATCTACCCCTCCAGAGTCTGACATACCAGCAATGAGCGCAGGTACCGTATAGTGCCGAGTGACTGAGTGTGATGAGTGGGATTGCGAGACAGTGAGATTGAGTACTCTGAGAGTGTGAGTACATGAGTTCATCACTGTGATGCACTGCATTTGGCATGCATACCTGACATACAGGCATAGAGATGCATTTCCTCATGCTATATGGTTTGGTGACATTTATAATTTCACATGCACATTGACATGTAGGCATAGAGATGTACTTTCCTCATGCTATCTGAGAATGAAATATCTTATCTGTTGTTGAAAGTTTTTGGGAAAAATCGCAATTTTCTGGTTTACTCATACTTTGGTGATTTCCGTGAAAGCTTTGGGTTTTACTGTTATATTTGAGAAGCACGTCTATTTTTCATAAATCTGAGCGAGCTGAGCATCATATCTTGAGTTATTTCTTGTATTGCTTTTATTATATGGGTATGAGTTGTTGTTGGCTATTGGTGTTGGACTGTGACTATTTCTCCAAGCTTGTAACTGCTTTCAACCTAAGGTTAGCTTTGTTACTTATTGAATACAACGGGTCGGTTGTACTCATACTACACTTCTGCATCTTGCGTGTAGATTTTGGAGTTGATATTGCTGTGTATGGCGGGAGCTAGCATTGAAGATGAACCTGCGTTCCGGTTGTAGCTGCCTCTTGTTCATGGTAGCTTTAGATTTATAAAAATTTGATTACGTACATTTCAAACAGATGATGTATTTATTTCATACAAGCTTTGTAAACTCTAAATCTTAGAAGCTCATGACTTGTACTACCAGTCTTTGGGAAGTTGTATAAAAGTCCAGTTATTTCATCATTTTTTCTATAAATCTCATTTGTGTTGGATCGTTGCGAATTGGCTTACCTAGCGGGTAGGGTTAGGCGCCATCACGACTAGTTGGATTTTGGGTCGTGACATTTGCTTTCTAATTTTAGAAGTTTTCTCCGTCAATTTCTTTAGTTGTTTATGTTAAGAAATTATTATACTCTACTTTTAATTAAATAGGAGAAATTATTCTTTTTGAATATTTATTTTTATTTTCTTATTTAATGGACAAGAATATTTTCGTTAGTATCATTAATTCGTGTATGGAGTAATTTTCATTGTGTTGGGAGAATGACGAATCTTAATATTTCTATATAATAGTAGATATTATTCCTCAATTTTATATGGTTGAGCTTAAACTTTTCATTTAAATTTTATCGGCTTTATAATTAGGTGTTATTTAATTTGAACATCTGTCTATTTCGTACTACATATTAACTTCTTACTAATTTTGTAATCGAAAGAGGCGAAAGAAGTAATATAGTTAATTTTGGTATCGATAGATGTTAAATTTTATTTGGTGACATCTAGCTATTATATGTTAAAATTGATTCTTCACTTATTTTCAATTGAAAGAGCCAAATATTGTAGTAATCAGCTATCACAAGTAGGGTAACCGAAAGGGACTTACTTAAAAAAAAAAAAAAAAAGCATGCTTTAGTTCAAGCATATTTTCTGGTTCTTTAATATTACCATTTTATCGATTAATTTATATAACCGAGAGGAGTGCAATTATTTATTCAACTAGAGTAGTAATATATAAATGTAATCATGAGAGGCATTTATACATTTCTGAGAAATAAAAATTGAAGAATAAATATATTTACTATATAATGAAAATATTAAGTGAAGTCAGGATCCCAACACCTTTTTATTATATTTGTAAAAAAAAAAAAAAAAATTCTCTGTTGCTCGATTTATGCATTTTTAGTTAGTTAGTTCACAACTCAACTCTTTCTGATTCTCTCAAATAGTAATTAAAACAAGAAACGTCTGTAGTATAGATAAACCAATCTATGTGGGTTTTACATCTTTCTATACATATAATTTGACAGAGTACGAGTTTAAATTATATACACGCTAGATCGTCATGCTTTCAGGCTCACTTGCCAATCACCTCTTGGGGTGAATGTGTGTTGACTGTTGTCTACATCATTAATCGATTACCAACCCCATTGTTACATTCCAAGTCGTGTTACAAATTGTTGTATCATCGATCACCTAAAAGTTGTTGGTTGTTTATGCTACACAATTGTGGTTCAACATAAACAAAATTTTGATTCTCGAGCCAAACAATGCATCTTTATTGGCTATCCTACAGGTCAAAAAGGTTACAAGCTTTATTATCTGAAAAGCAAACAAATTTTTGTTAATCGTGATGTCAAATTTTTTGAAACTATCTTTTCGTTCAGTTCAGCTACACCAACTCCAACTTTAGTGTCACCTCAACCTCGTTTGGCATAATAGCTAATTAGCCTTCTCCACCACCTTCCATTAAAAATGTTCCATCTTCTCAACCTCAGCCCATTGAGCGAGCAGAATCTCATGAACCTAACATTACAAAGAATATTTCTATTAGTCCTACGCAATCTGAGATTATAGCAGATGACAATTCCAACCAATTGGTTCGGAACCCAACACCAGAAGAGTCCAATGAACCTGTTTCAATTACTTCAGATGTTGTAGTTCCTTCATCTCCTCCTCTAAGGCACTCTCTTCGTCCAAAAAATCCAACATGATGGCATAAAGACTACATAGTGTCAGGTCAAGCCAGACACTCTTCTACTATGTCAAGTTTGGCAACAGTTACTCGATATCCTCTATCTTATTTTCTTTCTTACTCTCGCATATCTTCAGCCCATTGTACATTTTTAGCTAACATTTCATGCCACACATAGACTTCTTCATATGATCAGGCTATCCTTGATCCACATTGGAAACATGCTATGAATGCAGAATTAGAAGCCTTAGAAAAAAAATAAGGCATGGAACTTAGTTTCACATCTTGCCGGTTAAAAATTCATTGGTTGCAAATGGGTTTATAAAATCAAATACAAATCAGATGGAACAATTGAGCGTTATAAGGCCCGACTTGTCTCAAAGAGGTATACTTAGGTTGAGGGAATTGATTACCAAAAAACATTCTCTCCTACAACAAAACTCACGACACTTCGTTGTCTTCTTACAAATTCTCCCAGAAATTGGTTTGCCTATCAATTGGATGTCCAAAATGCTTTTCTTCATGAAGACCTACATGAAGAGGTATATATGGAGCTTGCACCAGGCTTTGCCGACAGGGGGAGAACTGTATGTCGGCTCCACAAGTCCCTTTATGACCTTAAACAAGCATCAAGAAATTGGTTTCTCACTTTTTCAAAAGTTATTCATAAAGTTGGTTATCAACTATCAAAGGCTGATTATTCCCTTTTCACCAAGGCCAAAGGTACATCTTTCACAGCGATCCTTATTTATGTTGATGGTATACTTCTCATAAGAAATGATCTTCCAGAAATTGAACGCATCAAAGGGGTTCTTTTCAAATGCTTTCGCATTTAAGATCTTGGAGACTTGAAATACTTTTTGGGTATTGAGTTTTCTCGTTCAAAGAAAAGAATCTTTATGTTTCAGAGAAAATATGCACTAGACATTTTGGAAGATTCAGGACTCCTTAGAGCTAGGCCTGAAAAATTTCCAATGGAATAGAATTTGAAACTCACTTCAACAAATGGAATTCTACTGAATGATCCAACTAAATAGAGAAGATTAGTTGGCAGATTGATTTATCTCACTGTAACAAGGCTTGACATTGTATACTCAATTCGAACACTAAGTCAATTCATACACGAGCCTAGAAAACATCATTGGGATGCTGTTGTATGAATTCTCAAATATATCAAGGGTACTCCAGGTCAAGGTTTACTATTTCTTTCCATAAACGACCTTACTTTAAAGGCCTACTGTGATTCGGGTTGGGATAGTTATCGTGCCACAAGGAGGTCCGTAACATAACATTTAATTTTTCTTGAAAGTTCACTTATCTCATGGAAATCCAATAAACAACTAGTTATTTTTAGCTTATCAGCAGAGGCAGAGTATCGAGCTATGGCAAACACTTGTTAAACTCACATAGTTACACTAGGAGGAATTGACAAGAAGACCTCCTCAAAACTTAAATTGGTCAAGTGACCTCTTATTTTCTTTAACAATTTCTTTTGGGTTGAAAATGTCTAAATGAGTGGATTAAAGTGGATGAGGCCTTTTTAAAATTTTCAAAACTTGTGGTTCACCTATAAGGTTTTAAAACAAGCTTTCTTTCTAATTTTTTCGCCATTTTCACTTTCATCTCTATACTCTCTCTTCTTGCTCTCACTTAACCCCCTCAACAACAATAGTTTCTAGTGGGAAGGGACAAGAATCAAGCTTTGATTTTGGGTGGAATCATCTCTATAGACCCAACAAGCAATGTATCGTTGCTCAGAACGTGTCAATTTTGGTAAATTCTAAATTCTTCTTTTTTCGTTTCTTAGATTTGTGATTTGGGGTTTTGTAGAGGGATTCGTTCATGTCGATTGGGTTGTGTATAACCATATCTTATATGGTGTGGGTGGTTATATTTCTTCTGGGACTACCTACATGCTTTGTATTTTAAAATTTCGTTAGGCTGGCGATCTATGGTCGATTGTCTTCTGGTCATAGATGTTCTGGAATGAGGCTTATTTTTCTTATTCTGATCATAAGTTTCAAATTATTAAATGTGACATTGCATATTTGCATGTAGGTAACATGAGAAAGAACTCAATTGCTAAGAAGCATATTCCTTTGGCAAAGATGGTAATTGCACAGCCTTCAAAGCCTCCAAACAGGAAAGGAAATGCAGAAACACAAAAAGCATCACCAAGTAAAGCATCGCCAGGAAATGAAATGTAGATACTTCTAAAGCTTCCCCTAGTAAAGAAAATGCTAAGATTTCTAAGCGCGATCGGAGGAAAAATAACAAAGAGCCATCAAATTCTATCGGTAAAAAAAGAAAGATCAAGGTCTAGATTAGTTGATGTGGACATACCTGTTAGTAAAAAATATATTTCAAGGAGCTTAGCATTAAAGGTTGTTGATTTGGAGGAGGAAGAAGACTTGGACATAAATTCAGCACAAACTCAAATGGAAGAACAGGTTTTCGAAAATAATTATCGAAAAAGAAAAGGACAGCGATGATGAATCTTTAGGTGGGGAGAATGATGAAAATGGTGATGATGATGCTCAGGGGTTGATAAAAATGCTGAAGAAGAAGAAGAAGATGTAGTAGAAGAAGAAAATGATGATGATGAAGAAGATGATGAAGATGACGAACACCTTGAAGATGATGAAGATTGGTCGGAAAGTGAAACACATGCCGCAGTTGAAGGTGACCAGGATGCTCTGTCAATTCTTGTGTTTATAAGGGTGATCGAGGAATCTAAATACAAATTCAAGACTTTCTAAGAAAGCTAGACGTTTTCCGGCCAAGATTAGTGCGAGGTCTAGGATCAATTTATTCCATGAGTTCAAGGATAAACTTAGAACAGTCAAATTGATGGAAAAGTTTAATAGTATTTTTTTTTTGGGACAGTTTGCAAAACTATTAGAGTATTGGACACAGTTCAATGGATAGCTTGTCCATTCTCTGCTGATTCGCCAAATTTATTGCGCGAAGAATTGCGAATTATGGTTTTTAGTTGGAGACAAGCCTATTCGCTTTGGATTGAAGGATTTTGCTATGATGACTAGATTGAACTGTTGTGCAAAACCCAGTAAAGAAGAAATGAACAAAGTGAGGGATGATGGTGAAGCATTCTGCGACAAAGTTTGCCAGTCTAGCCGAAAGGGGGTGGAAGTAGTGATGCTTTTGAAACAGTTGAAGTCCAAGAGGTTTCACACAGAAGAGAGATTTAAGATTACATTGGTATGGTTTGTCCATTCAGTCTTGCTTGCAAGGGATAACATAGTGCGCGTTGATAAGAAGTGGATTTGTATGGCTAACAATTTGGATGTTTTCATGAAATATCCATGGGGCAAGGAGTGTTTTGAGCTTATAATTGAGTACTTGAAGATGGACATGTTGCCAATTTACAAATCATATGTGAGAAAGATTAAGGAAGACAAATCTCTGGTAAAAAGTCCAAATCGACTAGTCTTGATCGTGCAATCTAAGTCGCAATGAAGGACTATCGTCAATGCGGCTGGAGCCGCTAGATCCCACAGCAGCGATCTTCAAACTGATAAACCAACCTTTCACTTCTCATATGGGGAATCATTCACATGAGGACCAGAAGACGGCATTCTAAGGCTATATAGAGCCCTTATCCAAGAAATGAGCTATCTTGCTTAGCATACCTCTTATGCCTTGTACGGCTTCCCATGGGAATTGATGGTAAATATTAGAAAAACCTTCTCAAAATTTTTTTGTTGTTGAGTACTATTATTTTATTTCCTGTAGAAAAAAATTAATATTTTTTGGTTCATGAAAAAATGTAGGCATTGGCGTACGAAGCAATTCCATTATTTGGTCGTAGTGCTGAGAAATCAAAGGTCGTACCGATGTCATTGCCAAGGATGTTGAGATGGTACAACAAGAAAGTGACATTTGACCCTGATTGGGATCCCTTAAAGCAGAGAGTTGATGACCCTGGTGTGGTAAGATAGGGAATGCAATAACACTCCACCAGTAGATTAGACTCAACCAAATTGATATTTTTTGCATTGCTCGTCTATTGACTTCTATGTATGTTATATTTCAGGAGTTGCACCCTTAACTTATTCCTATCCTATGTGAGATGGATATGGACTACATGAAGAATTTGGTACCATACGAAGTTCATGTAGCGGATCCTATAATCGACCAGCTAGCGGTTGATATGGAATGGGTGGGTGCCATTGAAAAGGCACCTGTGGGAGTATTCCTGATTCACCACTAGTTGGTGCCTTTTCTGATATTGGTAGAGGAGGACCATGCAGGATGTGCAATGCTCAGCCAAGTGATACAAATGTGCGCGAAGAGTTGAAGGTTGTGAATGGCAAATTGGACAAGGTGTTGAAGATCCTTGAGAAGATGCAAAATCAGAATGAGAGCCCTTTTAAAGTAGTTGAGTCACCTTGGTACATGGTTACAAGATTGCAAAGCAGATGGGGGAATGCTCCAATTTCTGCAAGCAAGATTAGGAAACTAAAACAGATTAAGAAGAAGAAACGGAAGGTAGACGTACTCAAACCAGTTGCAGAGGAATATAAGAAACTATGTTGTGAATGGTTTAACAAGAAGGAGAAGTTTCTAAGAACTTCTTGACTGGAAGCTATAGTTGGAGGTTTTTGAGCTGTTATGCGGTGCTAACCCGTCCGTCTTCATTTTTGTAAGTCCATTAATCACTGCATGTAATTCTTTTTTTAGTAGCTCCATATTTAACGTACAGTTTTGTTATAATATTTAGCACATGGAGGAACTTTTGGCACCGATGCGTGTACAAAACATAAAACGTCCACGTCTTTATGCCCGCAGTCATGTTGTTATGGATGTTGCATTATGAAACAACATGTGCACTGCATGAGATAAGATCGAGGAGGCTGCCAGTAAAGAGGGAAAGGATTTGAACTTTTGTGAGACAGTTGATGATTGCCAAGACTAGTGCCTTACACCCCTGATGTTATTTCATCAAGGAAGTATGACAAAACCTGGGGATTTAGAATTGTGCAAGGCTAAAGGTGTTATACTGTGTGTGGAAAATTGATAACAAGTATTTTGTGCCTGTTGTTTTCCACTTGGCAGAGGGTTTGATTCGAATTTACAATAGCAATGTCAGTTTGTATGATGATGGTAAACTAGAAGAACTTGTGCAACCCCTCGCACTCATGATGCCTAGGATTTTGATGAAAACTGGCTAGGTTATGGACTTAGGCCAAGATGTGCTTACGAAGAAATGATCCTGGGAGCTTATTATGGATGTGCCATCCATTCAGCAAAGGTAAATTAAATGTGTCATCCATTATGTTTTACTCATTCTTATGGTTTCTTTAATAATTAATTGTGTCTTTTATTATTGTAGTGAAAGCAGTGGAGCTTATGCAGTGAAAGTCATTGACTTCTTCCTAACTGATACGCCATTGGTGCAGCTTAATGACAAGCGAATGGAGTTGTTCAAGGAAAACTTTGCAGTGGATATCTTTAGGGGAAGGATGGACCCTTCTTGGTTTTATTAGTGTAATTTATGTTTGTGTTGGTCATAGGACAAATTCATTTTGGGTGAACTTGTAGTAATTTGGGATATTTGCATCTACCTCTATGTAATGAAACTACCTTTTTGCCGATTAACTATTGATGTTGTAATTTTTGTTTCCTTAGCACTTCCTTTTTGTATTACAACAGGCATCTAGAGGTTGTGTATGTGTCTAGTAATAAACTAGCTACTTGGTTGCGTAATAGACACTGGGTCCATCAATAAATTAGCTATTTGGTTGTGTAATAGACTCAAAGTCGCATCAAATAACTTCATCAAATATAACATTACATAAGGCAGATAGAGGTTGCGTAACAGACAATATGTCTAGTAATAAATTAGCTACTTGGTCGCATAATAGACTCAAAGTCGCATCTAATAACTTCATCAAATATAACATTACATCAGTACAACATTACATGATCCAAAAGACTTCCAACAAAATATACTTACAGTAATTAAACTACTCCTACCAACAACAAACCCATGTTCCTTCTCACTTCATCATTCAAACTGCCACGAATCCGTCAACGACGCACAAGAGCATAACCCACTTATTCAGCCTCATTTCATTCATCTTTACCATCCCTCCAACATAATTATTTACATGAATATTCCCTCTCTCTAGTTCAATTTCTCCATCATCATTATCTTTCTCATGAACAACCATTGCAGAATAATTTTTCCACGCTTAAGAGCGCCTTTTCACACTTCAAACTACTGATAAGGTCAGCAATCTGTGGAAATTAAAAAGAGGCGAATTTGTAGAATTTATCTTACCTTAGGTTTGGAACATTTTGAGAATCGCCTACTAGCATTCACCGGAGTTGTAGCTATGAATTGACTGGCAGCCATGCTGTAGTGACAATTCTTTCTCGATCCAAATGATGCACTCGACCCTTGTCTGATTTTCCTTTAATTTTTGGCATATTATTTTTTTAAAGTAAAAATTAGGGTTGAAATGTAATGAATTTTGTTTTGAGATGGCCGGTCAAATGGGTAATCTTAAATAAGTCAAATGGATAAATTTCAACGGGTCAAAAATATATATGGTTGAAATATGATCAATTTTATTTTGAGATGGTCAGTCAAATGGGTAATTTTAAATGGGTCAAATGGGTGATTTCAACGGTTCAAAAACATATATGGTTAGGGATAGGCCACGTGGACAAAATCTAATTTCTTGAATAACACGAGCTGTAACGATCTGACCGATTGTTTTGCTTTTTAGATCCTCATTCCTCTATTTAATACTTTCTATATGTGATTTTACTATTTCATGACTTACGGGGATGTTGGTTTGGTTTTGGAACTGTTCGGGTTGAATTCAGAACACTTAGTTCCTTAATAGTGGCGTATGATGGCCAAGTTTGACTTGAGTTAACATTTTGAGTAAATGACCTCAGAACCGGGATTTGATGGTTCCAATAGGTTATTATGATGATTTTGGACTTGGGCGCGCATTCGGATCGAGTTTCGGGTGAACCAGTGGCATTTCCCCGCTTAATGTTAAAAGTTGGCGCCTTAAAGGTTGTGGAGTTTCTTCAATTTTGTCTGAAGTAGACTGTGGTGTTATCAATGTTATTTTGGGATTATGAGCCTGGAATAGGTTCATATGTTGATTTTTGAGTTGTGCATAAAATTTGGCGTCATTCCAAGTTGTCTAAGTATGATTAGTTGCGTTCGGAGCTAGTTGAAGAAGTTTGAAGTTTATAAGTTAATTAATTTGGTTTTAGGGTTCCACTCTTGGTTTCGATGTTATTTTACGTGTTCCAAGACTTCGAGTAGGTTTATATAATATTTATGGACTTGTTGGTGCATTTGGACAGGGTCCCGGGTGGCTTGGGTATGTTTCAGACCCCCAGGAGTTGAGTCAAAAACTACATTATTGTTGTTCTGGTTTCCTTCTTTGCGAATGCGAAGAAGGCCTTGTGTTCACGATAAAGGAATTGTCTGGGGACTTTATTTCTACGCGTTCACAAGTTAGGGGTTGCGATCGTGATGCTCTAGGCCACTGGCATTCGCGTTTACGTTCATGGGTTCGCGTTCGCATAGTGTAAGGCCAGCTGTGAGGGGTCAGGTTGATAGACTTCACGTTTCGCGAAGATCGTCTCGCGTTTGCGAAGGGTAAGTCAGGTAAGACTTCACGATCCCGAGGCTCCTGTCGCGTTCATGAAGTGCATTCTTCAGGGCCTTGGCAGTTTTGCCTTTGCGATCACGATGGCGTTGTCATGATCGTGAAGAAGGATCGTTGAGCAGTAGCATTTTTAAAACACAGACTTAGGCTCATTTTCTTCATTTCTCTCAACTCTTGGCCGATTTTAGAGCTCCTAAGAGAGGGATTTTCACCTGGCATCTCAAAGTAAGTAATATATACATAATATGAGTTTAACACATAGATTATGGGTAGATTCTAATATAGAAAATTATAGAAATTATTGAATTTTGGTGAAAAATCTAGTGTTTGATAAAAAATGGGATTAGACCACGAAAATGATTATAGATATTAGTAGAAATTATATATTTGAGTTCATGGTTAACGTTATTACACAAATATTTCTGAAATCCGGGCACGTGATGTCCGTGGTGACTTTTAGGAACTTTCTGTTTTAGGTTGGGTAATTACTCTAATAGATTATGAACTTTTTAGCATATATTGACTAGTGACCTTTGACTAGTTTCGGGTTGCTTGGCATCGGTTTGGGGCAATTCGTGACTAGTTTCGGGTTGCTCAGCACGCTACACTTCTGCACTAGTTGTGCAGGTTCTGAGACAGGTACATCTGGTGGCCATATGGGCGCGTATCCCCGTTATCCGGAGACCTAGTGGTGAGCTGCTTCCCATGCTCCGATCTGCAGCAACCGGAGTCTTTTCTTATTGCATTTACTATTTTTGTCTATTATATTTTAGACAGTAGTCGTAGGAGTTTTGTATATTCTATTAGATTTGCTCGTGTACTTGTGACACCGGATTTTGGAAATCTCTAGTAGATGTTTATGGTTTTTCCTAACATTATTACCGTTTCATTTTTTTTATTTCTTATTTATATGTTATATCACTATGATCTTTTATACTTAGTTTCTTTGTTAAATAAAACTCATGATTTCAAAAGCAATAAAATGAGTAATTAATTTGATAGTTCATTGATGGCTTGCCTAACGGTGACGTTGAGTGCCATCACGGCCTATAGTGGGTTTGGGGTCGTGACAGCTTGGTATCAGAGCTCTAGGTTCACATAGGTCTCACGAGTCATGAGCAGGTCTAGTAGATTCTTGCAGAGACGTCCGTACTTATCTTCGAGAGGCTATAGGATGTTAGAAAACTTCTTTTTCTTCATCTCCTATCATGCAGGTGATATTGTGCTAAGTATCTTTCTCTTATTCTCTCACATATGGTGAAACCGCGCTATGCGGCTGTATCCGGCGGTAGAGGAGCTGCTCCCCCCGTTGTTAGAGGCCGAGGTAGAAGTTGAGGGAGGGCCACAGCTCCTGCTAGAGGATGAGGGCGTCCTAGAGTTGCTCTCAATGTACCACTAGTGGATCCAATAGAGGATCCTATTATTGAGGAGAAGGATAAGGCGCCTGCAGCTAAGCCAGCCCCGACGGATTTTATGACTGCACCGGGATTTCAGGAGGTCATGGGCCGTATGATGTGGTTCATGGATTCTATGAATTAGGCCAGGCTATTTCTGGTAGATATGGCCACATCTCAGGCGGAAGGGGGAGCATAGACCCCTACCTCTCAGGCTCCTAGGCACGCTGCTGCCGTTTATCAGACCCCATGCGCACTACATGTGGGCGGGGCTCAGCGAGGACAGGATGCATAACATGGGAGTATTGGAGTCCAACGGCGTGGACTTCACCACATTTCAGTTGGAGGACAAGGCCCGTAGATGGTGGCAGTCTTATCTCTGTAGCAAGCCAGCAGGTTCACCTCCCTTAACTTGGGACTAACTCACACGTCTCATTTTGGAGAGATATATTCCACCATCTCAGAGGGAAGAGTAACGGGGTCAGCTCGAGCGGCTCCAGCAGGGTCAGATGTTTATGACCGATTATGAGGCGAGACTCTCTGAGTTGTCTCACCACGCACTTATGATACTCCCCACAGATGCAGAGAGAGTGCGGTTTATTGCGGGCTTGCATTATGGTATCCAGGTTACTATGGCTCGAGAGGTTGAGATAGGGACTTCTTATGAACAGGTTGTGGAGATAGCTCGGAGGATCGAGGGTGTCCGCCAGCAGGGCCAAGAGCATGCATTAAGGGACAAGCAGCTTCGATATTTGGGAGGATTTGGTCGCACCCCATCTGGAGGCAGAGGTCAGCTCATGCGAGGTCAGTCTAGCAGGCCTATGTATTCACCACAGCCTGCTCGAGGTACTCTTGCGCGGCCCTACTTCAGCACCATTCTTGAGCGTACCTACCATCCACCAGCTATTCAGAGTTTCTCTAGTGGGTATTCCGGTCACCAGGATCAGACTGAGAGTCGGCAGTCTTCTACACTGAGGGGTTTCTACGAGTGTGGGGATCTTGGTCATATGAGGAGGTTATTCCCCAGGCTTCAGAGCAAGGCAGTACAGCAAGGCCATCACCCCATGATCACCGCATCAGCTGTCGTACCGCCCGTCCGGCCAGAGGCGGAGGGTAGGTGGGTAAGGGTCATCCTAGAGGTAGAGGCCAGCCAGGTGGCGCTCCAGCTAGGTTCTATGCCTTTCCATCCAAGACAGACGTGGTAGCCTCGAAGGGTGTGATCATAGGTATTATTACTATCTGCAGTAGGGATGCTATGGTACTATTCAATCCAGGGTCTACATATTCATATGTGTCTTCTCTATTTGCTCCTTATCTAGATGTCTCTTGTGAGTCCTTGGGTGTTCCTGTATATGTGTCCATGTTAGTGGGTGATTTTGTTCTCATGGATCGGGTTTACAGGTCCTGTGTTGTGACTTTTTGTGGTTATGAGACCAGAACGGATCTTCTGTTGCTTGTTATGACTGACTTTGAGGTCATACTAGGCATGGACTGGTTGTCTCTGTATCATGCCGTTCTTGATTGCCATGCCAAGACTGTTACTTTGGCGATGCCAGAGCTGCCTCGATTGGACTGGAGGGATTCATCTATCAGTACGTCTAGTCTGGTTATCTCTTTCTTGAAGGCTCGACATATAGTAGAGAAGGGTTATTTAGCCTATATGGCTTATGTTCGGGATACTGCTGTGGAGGCTTCCACGATTAATTCAGTGCATGTAGGGCGGGTGTTCTCCGATGTATTTCTTTCTGACCTACCAAGCATGCCACCAGATCGTGATATTGATTTCTGTATTGATTTGGCGCCAGGCACCAGCCTATCTCTATACCACCGAACTGCTTGGCTCCGAAGGAGTTGAAGGAACAGCTTGACGAGTTGCTTGCGAAGGGGTTCATCAGGTCGAGTGTGTCGCCTTGGGATGCACCGGTATTGTTTGTGAGAAGAAGAATGGGAGTATGCGGATGTGTATTGATTACCGCCAGTTGAACAAAGTTACCATTAACAATAAGTACTTGTTCCCTCGCATTGATGATTTATTTGATCATTTACAGGGTTCTAAGGTGTTCTCTAAGATCGACTTGAGTTCTGGGTATCATCAGCTGAGGATTCATGCTTTGGATGTCCCGAAGATGGCTTTCTGGACTAGATATGGGCATTATGAGTTTCTAGTGATGTTCTTCGACTTGACTAACATCCTGCCAGCATTTATGGATTTGATAAATCGGGTGTTCAGGCCATATCTTGACTCATTTGTCATTGTTTTCATTGATGACATATTGATCTACTCACGTAGTATGGAGGAGCACAAGCAGCATTTGAGGGTTGTGCTTCAGACCTTGAGAGAACAAAAGTTATATGCTAAGTTCTCTAAGTGCGAGTTCTGGTTAAATTTTGCGGCGTTATTGGGACATGTCAGATCAGGTGAGGGTATTAAGGTAGATCCCAGGAAGAACGAGGCAGCTTAGAGTTGGCCTTGTGCTACAATAGCGACAGAGATCATGAGTTTCTTGGGGCTAACAGGTTATTATCGTCGGTTTGTGGATGGCTTCTTTTCTATTGCAGCTCCTTTGACTAGATTGAACCAGAAGGGTGCTCCGTTCAGATGGTCCAATGATTTCAAGGCGAGCTTCCAGAAGCTCAAGACTGCATTGACTACAGAACCGGTGTTAGTGTTGCCCTCTGGTTCAGGGACATATACTGTGCATTGCAATGCTTCACGCGTTAGCTTGGGTTATGTATTGATACAGGAGGGGCAAGTTATTGCATATGCTTCACATCAACTAAAGCCCCAGAAGAAAAATTACCCGTTACATGATTTGGAGTTGGCGCGATAGTTCTTGCTCTCAATATTTGGAGGCATTATCTTTATGGAGTGTCGTGTGAGGTATACACCGGTCATCGTAGTTTGCAGCATTTGTTTAAGCAGAGGGACCTTAATATGAGGTAGCAGAGGTGGCTTGAGTTACTGAAGGATTATGATATTTTTATCCTCTATCATCCGGGCAAGGCAAATGTGGTTGCAGATGCTTTGAGCAGAAAGGCTGAGAGTAAGGGTAGTTTGGCATTCATTTCAGCAGAGGAGAGGCCATTGGCTTTGGACATTCAGTCCTTAGCTAACAGACTTGTGAGGTTGGATATTTCAGAGCCTAGCCGAGTTCTTGCATTTGTTGTGGCTCAGTCTTCTTTATTTAAGCGAATCAAAGCTCGTCAGTATAATGATCCGCACTTGTTGATTCTTAGAGAGACGGTGCTACAGGGTGGTGCCAAAGAGGTTACTATCAATGATGACGGTGTTCTGCGACTCCAGGGTCGCCTATGTTTTCCTACTATTGATGGCCTGAGGGAGACGATTCCTGAAGAGGCACACAGCTCACGGTATTCTGTTCATCTAAGTACTACGAAGATGTATCGTGACCTTAGGCAGCATAACTGGTCGCGGCGGATGAAGAAGGACATAATAGAGTATGTGGCAAGATGTCTAAATTGCCAGCAGGTTAAATGTGAGCACCTGAGGTCAGGTGGCCTGCTTCAGCAGATGTTATACCGGAGTGGAAGTGGGAGTATATCACCACGTGCTTCGTAGTTGGGTTGCCGTGGACGTTGAGGAAATTTGATAACCTTTGGGTCATTGTCGACAGGTTGACCAAGTTGGCGCACTTTATTCCAGTAGTGACTACGTACTCTTCGAAGAGGTTGGCCCAGATTTATATTCAGGAGATTGTTCGGTTGCATGGTGTGCCTATTTCCATCATTTTAGATAGAGGTCCTCAATTAACTTCACATTTCTAGAGAGCAGTACAGAGTGAGTTGGGTACCAGGGTAGAGCTCAACACGGCTTTTTCATCAGCAGACCGAGGGGCAGTTCGAGCGGATAATTCAGATTCTAGAGGATATGCTCAGAGCATGTGTCATTGACTTCGAAGTACAATGGGATTGATTCCTACCTTTGGCTGAGTTTGCTTATAACAACAGTTATCAGTCCAACATCGAGTCCGGCAAGGCTACATTCTCCCATCGGTTGGATTGAGTCCGGCGAGGCTAAATTTTATGGTACTGATTTGGTAAAGGATGCCTTGGATAAGGTAAAGTTGATACAGGAGCGAATTCACACGGCTCAGTCCAGACAGAAGAGTTGCGTGGATCAGAAAGCGCGTGATTTATCATTTATGGTGGGCGAGAAGGTTCTCTTAAAAGTCTCACTGATGAAGGGTATCATGAGGTTCGGAAAGAAGGGCAAGCTGAGTCCGAGGTTCATTGGTTGAGGTGTTGAAGCGAGATGGAAACGTTGCTTACAAGCTTGCCTTGCCTCCCAGTCAATCGGGATTCCATCTAGTTTTCCACGTGTCAATGCTCCGGAAGTACCATACCGACAAGTCCCATATGTTAGCTTACAGTACAGTTCAGCTAGATGAGAGCTTGGGTTATGAAGAGGAGCCAGTTGCTATGGTAGACAGGTAGGTCCGCCAGTTGAGGTCTAAGAAGATTTCAGCGTTAAAGGTCTAGTGAAGGGGTCAACCAGTCAAGAAGGCAAACTGGGAGATCGGGGATGACATGCGGAGCACATATCCATACTTATTCAGCACTCCAGGTATGATTCTAGACACGTTCGAGGACGAACGTTTGTTTACTAGGTGGAGAATGTAACGACTCGACCGGTCATTTTGCTTTCTAGATCCTCGTTCCCCTTCCGTATGAGCTTTTACTATTTTATGACTTCACGAGGATCATTGGTTTGGGTTTGGAAGGGTTCGAGTTGAATTCGGAACACTTAGTAGTGGCCTAAGGTGGCCAAGTTTGACTTGAGTTAACATTTTGAGTAAACAACCTCGAAACTGGGATTTGATGTTTTTCTATAGGTTCGTATGATGATTTTGGACTTGGGCGCGTGTTCGGATCGAGTTTCGGGTGAACCGGGAGCGTTTCGGCGCTTAATGTTGAAAGTTGGCGCCTTAAAGGTTTTGGAGTTTCTTAAATTTGATTTGAAGTAGACTGTGGTGTTATCGATATCCGTTTGAGATTCCGAGCCTGGGAATAGGTTCGTGTGGTGATTTGTGACTCGTGCGTAAAATTTGGCATCATTCCGAGTTGTTTAAGTATGATTCGTCGTTTTCAGAGCTAGTTGAAGAAGTTTGAAGTTCATAAGTTGATTAATTTGGTTTAAGGTGAGATTATTTGTTTTGATGTTGTTTTATCTGTTTCGAGAATTTGCGTAGGTCTGTACCATGTTTATGGACTTGTTGGTGCATTTGGACGGGGTCCCGAATAGCTCGAGTGTGTTTCGGACCATCCGGAATTGAGTCAAAGACTGCGAAATTGTTGTTCTGGTTTCCTTCTTCACGAACGCGGAAAAGGCCTCACGTTCACCATGAAGGAATTGGTTGGGGACTTTTGTTCTATGCGTTCGCGAGTTAGGGGTTGCGATCGTGATGCTCTAGGCCACTGGCCTTCGCGTTCGCGTTCATAGGTTCGCATTCGCGTAGTGTAAGGACAGCTGGGGAGGGGGTCAGGCCGATAGCCTTCGCATTTGCGAAGGATAAGTCAAGTAAGCCTTCACGATCCCGAGGCTCCTGGCACGTTCGTGAAGTGCATTCTTCAGTTCCTTGGTAGTTTTGCCTTCGCAATCGCGAGGGCATTGTTGCGATCCTGAAGAAGGATCGCTAGGCGGTAGCATTTTTAAAAAATGGGACTTAGGCTCATTTTCTTCATTTCACTCAACTCTTGGCTGATTTTATAGCTCCTTGGAGAGGGATTTTCACCTAGCATCTCAAGGTAAGTAATCTCTACGTGATGTGAGTTTGATACATAGATTATGGGTAGATTCTAATATAGAAAATTGTAGAAAATATGAATTTTTTTGAAAAATCTAGGGTTTGGTAAAAATTGGATTAGACCACGAAAAAGATTATGGAATTGAGTAAAAATTATATATTTGAGTTCATTAGGTCATTGGTAGCGTTATTCTACAAAAAATTTCGGAATCTAGGCACGCGGGCCCGGGGGTGACTTTTAGAAACATTCCGTTTTGGGTTGGGTAATTACTCTAATAGACGAATTATGAACTTGTTAGCATATGTAGACTAGTTTGTACGACCTTTGACTAGTTTCGGGTAGCTCGGCATCAATTTGGGCGATTAGTGAGGTTTAGAGGGACGAGTAGTGGACTTGGAAGCGAGGTCTTGCCTAATCTTGTAAGAGGAAATTTATCCCCGTAGGTTCTTAAATTGTAATGTGCTATTACTTGTGGGTGTTACGTAGGCACGAGGTGACGAGAGTCCATACGCAGCTAAAACATAATTATGTCCGGGCAGACTTAGGACTTTATCATGCAATATTTGTGCTATTTGAACTCAATTTGTTTGCCTAATTAGTTGAATTTATAATTGAAACTGGATATGAGATTTTGTTAGAGCAAGCTTCATTATATTTTATTGTGGGAACTTTTTTCTTAATTTCAACACTTTATGCAGTCCGTTTAGCATTACTTTTATTTAATTTTGGTATTGAATATTATAGAGGGGTAATGTATTACCAATATGGAGGATTGTTATAAATTGATTTTAGTAAACTTTCCTACATATTTGTAATAAGAATTCAATACACAAGATTGCATTAATTTTAAAATCTTAAATATTAAAAAATTAACATAGAAGTCATTGTAGCCCAAAAAAATAAGTTATTACAGCTATGTCATTTCCCTATGAGTTCTAATGTTTAATATTATAGAGCTATTTTGGTCTATCAATATTATATACGTGCTTTTATAATAATAGACTCTCTTGTTTTTAAATGGATTTGGACAATATAATACGTTTTCAAATTAAATTAGTAATAAGAATTTTTTAAGAAGTACATTCTAAAAGTAACTGGATTACAAGGCTAATATCTATTCCCAAAACTAATTATACTAATAGGATTCTTGAAAGTGATCATGTAGGATTCTTACGTGTAGTATTATGTCCTAAAACTAATATGATTACAAGGCTAATGTCTAGAATTCCGATTATATCCTTTTATTATGAGTTATTATGCTTAATATTAAAATGTTATTTTTGTAATCCAACGTTTTATTCATACTTTTATAATAATATAGATATAGATTAACCCTACTTTGTTTTCAATTTAAGAATTTATGGAGTTCACACATTAAGTATATAAAAGAAGTAATAAATAATTAGTTTCTCAAATGGTCGATTAAGTTAATGATGGAGTAAAGTCACTTTTTTTAATTTGATCTTCATTAACTTACTTAATCCAACTTTCTGAAAAATCAGTTCAAACAGAAAATCATATAGTGGTGTTTATCCGTAAAACAATACAGTTGAATTTGTAACGTAATTATAACATTTAATGAACAATCGTTAAAAGAATTCTTACATTAATTCCCAATCGTTATGCAACAATCAAGGTGGTATGCCATGTCACCCACTAAATTCGTTGAATACAAAATTGATCCCCTCCGAAAGATAATAGTAGAAACCAAAGGAATTGGCGCCCTGTCATCTTGATCAACACCTATACAAGGAAGCCGTAACATGATGGATTATCTCACCTTAACATGGACTAGTCCCATCAATTAACTAAACAAGACCAAAAAAAGATTACAGAAAAAGAACTTAATGCTGGATTAGTGAGATCTGTATAGATGGAATACTCTCTTGTTTATAAATTTTTGTTTCTTGTATCTCAGTTTGAAAGTGGTAATGCTGAAAATTTAAAGAAACTGTACAGTTCATAAATACCTTTCCATGAATCAACACTTAAAACAAGAATGAGAGATTCATTTGACATTCTATTTTGAAGCTTATGGACAGAAGTACAGTGGCTAAATATGTGTCATCCTCCAATAAGAATCAAACCAATGGCTGTAATAATAAGCGTAGATGGAACTCCAAATTTTAAATGACTCCAGAATGACAGATTGTAGCCGAAGTGTTGAGCGCGACGAGCCTGCTCACATACTATTAAGTTTGCTGCTGAGCCTAAGAGTGAAAGGTTCCCTGCCACAGTGCTGACCCAGGCTAAGATGAGCCATGCTTTCTGCTCGCTAGCAGGAGATATTGCAGCTGCTGATGCAGCTACGCGTGCTCCAAGCAGCAACACTGACACCAATCAAAAACATGCCATTATAATCATAACAACCAAGAAACATGCATATACATTGGATCAACAACCATTTTTATCAGCAGCATTATCACTGTTTAACTGTAAAAACTAGAGAATTCTGCAGCAATAAGGAATATCATGTTAGCTCAAAAAGTGTACTTAGAAAGGAAGTTACAAGGCAATATTTGGGCAGATTAACTAGACAGTGTGAAGGATTGCATATAGGTGTTCGTAACACGCAGCGTAAGATAATAACAATCCTAAGCAGATCCTTTTGTATTTAAAATATATTTACGTGTCAAAGATCGGATCTGAGACGTACTTGGCGAATAGGGCCTCGTTTCAGATTTTTCTTCGATAGTGTGAAGACTCTATGCGTATCCACACCGAGACCGATCCTTGCTATCAACTCTTTGATCAATGAAATCCGTGAACAAATTGAATAAAATATTATGCTGAAATTTTTCTCAAAAATCTCCTCGAAGATAGAAGAACAAGAAATACTTTTCTTGTAATTGTATTTTCTCTCTTGGCTTTGTATTGTATTCTACTTTCACAAAGTGAATTTTCTTGTCAAGACTTAATCCGGCAAATTTTCTCTATTACCCTTTATATAGCATCACCTATAAACTTTTTTCCTATTTGGTTGAGATAATATTACTTAGGATAAAAGTTTATTTCAAAAATAAATTTATAAACTATATTACGTGACAAGTCCTTTATGGACTTTCTTTGCAAATTTTCCTATTAAAGAAAATACAAATCCCATATCAAATGGGAATGCAAATTGCCTAGGAACCCAATTTCTAATTGAACTTCAAAATTAAGTCTTTAATAATAATAATAATATATATATATATATATATATGTATCCCTTATATAAATAAATATTAATTATATATATTATATACATATTTTAATCAAGAGATACAATTTAAATTTCTATTTCAAATAGAATACTTTAATTTGTTCACAATTAATTATATCCTCTGTGCTAGCAAATGAATATAATAATATTTTATTTGGATTAATAACTTCATTTATTGGACTAATTAAATTCTTTGAATTAATCCTTTAGCAAAAATCAGAACACTCGTTAGTGTGTGACCCTATAGGTTTAATAATACTAAGCCGGTAGTAAATTGATCATATCAATATACTAATCAAGAATGGCGTCTAACAACACTCCTTAACGACCGGATAGCATGAAGTATACAACAATTTACTCTCAACAACCACTAGAAGAATAAAGTAGTATTTCCTTATGTCCTTATAGCTCTGAGTCACCCTGAGATATGGTTCAACTGTCAAATTCTAATAGGCGACCAACTATATATTCATGTCAAATATAATCGACCATTGAATGACCCACGAAACTCTTTTCTTCTTTTCATTCTATTGCCCTGGCCAAGGTCTTAATTTGGTCGTTTATAATTCATGAATACATGGAGCTTATAGATTCCATTTTGATCAATCACTAATTCTACAAGCATTTAATCATACCCAATATCCTTTCAACTATCGCCCTCGGGCCATATGTCTCTAGTATCAAAGCACAATAAATAACTTGTCAATTACTATGACGATCTCAAGTCAAAGGAAACTCTTACGTCATATTCTCCAAGAGAATATTCTATTGATAGTTTATGGTAATTCTAACCATTAGGAATTATCCAATGAGTCGGTTCAATGATCATATCTCCATATGCATTATCTATTTATGTAATTTAATTAATAAGATCAACTAATCTTTATCTCATAACGACGATCACATAAATATTGATCTAACCGGATTACTAATGTCCAAATTAATAATCCTACGAACAAGAACAAATTTCGATTAAATTATAAGAAACTTCACTCTCATTTATCATGATCTCCATCACAATGTCAAGTCTCAAAATTTAATCAAGTACCTTATCAAGTTAATCAAACAATTAAT
Source organism: Nicotiana obtusifolia (assembly GCA_002018475.1). Lineage (NCBI taxonomy): Eukaryota > Viridiplantae > Streptophyta > Magnoliopsida > Solanales > Solanaceae > Nicotiana > Nicotiana obtusifolia. The sequence continues at coordinate 181,873 of MCJB01019843.1, read as the reverse complement.
AAAAACTATGATAAAAAAATATCAGATGCCATATATTTTATATCAAATAACGTTCACAAAAATATGTTCAAATCATCAAATGTGAGATTGGATCTAGGGCATATCTACTATATCCCTAACACAGTGTTACTAGATCATATATTGAAGTTCTATATATTGTCAAACACCCCAAGGTTCATCAGCTGGTTGTCTATTCATAAATTAACGAGGAAGCAGCAGGAGGTGCTATACTCTTTTACAGAACTGAAGTTGCTGTGATTTTTTTCTTTAGGACATACCTGTCCTTTGTTTTCCTTCTCCGTCTATATTTTTTTAGTACTTCAAATAAGTAAATTGAAAATTAGTTCTTGAATTAGGATATACTATGTTAGTATGATTTTAACTCACATTTAGGCAAGAGAGTATGCTGATCACTTGATTTACTTTTTGTCATGGTTCTCAACAGACTTCTAACCGTAGGAGAATGAAAGACTTGTTTTTCGAGTGAACATCTAGGTAAAAATCAGTTCTCAACTAAAGGCAAGTAATCCCAGAAGAAACTGTTGTTTCCTGGATAATTTGCTCAAAGTCAACTAACAAACCATGTCAAAAGTTTCATAGACATTGTCAATATGCTTATCTTATTCATTCTTTCTTTTTCTTCTTTCCTTCCTCTAGGATTTCACATAGCATCATAATACTCCTTAGCCACTTGTCTATATATTATCTGTAAACACATATTGGCGAACAATTGTATCTCGTAAAGCATATAGTAGATGAAGAAATGAAATGCAAGCATATGTAAGAAAACAGGGTTAATTTGGGGCTCAAAGAGTGCAGAGACACACACCAGTAGGCACATTTGAAGCCACATTTGACAGGACTAGTATGACCAGAGCAAGAACTGCTATTCCCGCAGCATGATCTATCTTGGAATATGGCTCCATAAGATCCCAAAGAGCACTTGGAATCCCAGTTTTGTTAAAGCCATCAACCGTGATGAACATACCGCAGAAGAATATCAAGAGTGAATGGGAAACCTGTACAGTCGCATGAGCAGAATGAATAAGCTTTTATCTGGTGTATATGTGTTAGTATTGTATATGTGTTAGTACATCAACACTTTTAACAGATGAAGAGGGGAATTAGTTACCTTTTCTAAGCATGGCCTAGCATCTTTGAAATCAAGAACGACGAGTACAAGTGCTGCAGTGATAGCAGTCCAAGACATATTCAGACCCATTAGCAAAGCTATTAGCATCCCAATGGTAACCAGATAAACACATACTTTCCACAACATATTTTTCCATTTCTCCTTTTCGTCATAAGATGTGAAATTTTCGTCTTCATATTCATCAATATTTGAAGACACATTCTCTTCTCTTTCTTGTACTGATCCATCATTTGGTCCTTCTTTCGAGGCATTTTGTATTTCACTTTCTCCAAAATTGCCACGATTTCTAAGTGTCTCAGCATGATTCCTAGGAGAGCTGCTGATAGTCATTGATACCAAGGCATTGTTCAATTCTTGAGAATTCGAGGAATTAAGATGTGACATTGTTGCTGGAGAAAACCGATGGGAGACTACTTCTTCCTCAGGAACTACGTCTTCCACATCCTTATGGACAGACAACACCTTCCAATACATACAAAGCAGCAGCACGGCATTAACAACTACGCCGACAAGCAGTGCAGGAAGAATTCCAAATAAAAACTTCCCGAAAGATATCTTGCTTTGTACTGCTATGACTAAGTTCTGGGGATTCCCGATTGGAGTTGCCGATGATCCAATATTTGCACTTGAGGCTAGAGCTAATAGGAAGGGATGGGGTGGAAGATTTTGTTGCCTAGCTATTTTCAACACAAACTCGGTTAACACAACACAAGAAGTATCATTGGTAAAAAAGGCGCTTGAAATGGCTGAAATCAAGCAAATTCGACAAAGTAAATCCTTGGCTCCTTGGCTCTTCCAAGCCAGCAATTTACCCAAGTACTTAAACATGTCTGCTCTTTCTAGATAAACACTAACAACCATAGTCCCAAAGAGAAGGCCTAAAATTGGAAGATCGATAGCAGCATACGCTTGATCTGGAGTCAAGACTCGAAAAAGGACCATGAGCATAGCCCCAAGGAGAGAACCTGCAGTTCTTCCAATAGGCATGAAAGGGACAGCAGGGAAAACTGCCAATACCCAAAAAATAGCAAAGCCAATTGAACCAAGAACCACTTTAACAGTTGGTTCCATAGCCATTTTTTGTACCTTAGTATTAGTCCAAACTCCGATTGTCAGAACATTAATTGGCAGCTAGAAGAAGAATCAGAGCTGATGTGGGTTAGCTCTTTCTGTACAAGTTATGTAAAACACATCAAGGTCAAATGCATCACAAAATAACACAAAAAAGTTCTAACATCCAAAATATTCAGAGCATCCAAATACAAAATTTTCAATCTGGTCCTTGGAAGTTAGGATCTTAGACCATTCAATAGAATCAGAGTAAGTTCAGTTTCATTCACATGCAACACAAGTTCGGAAAGTCAAACTTCAAGAACAAACAAAAAAAGAAAGATTGGAAAACTCACTTTGACCAAAAACGCAAGTGTACTTTCTACTGAATCTTTAGCCAAAAAGGTTGTGGGATGCAAAGGGCTACTTTGGCATTACTCTCTGTTCGTTTCAGATGCTGTGCTCTGGATTTGAATACTTATTTAGCAACAGTTTGAAAAGGGAACTAATCCACTTTTCACCATTAACTTTTTAAAAGGTAAAGAACAGAATCAATTTTGGTTCACCACTTGTCAGCATGGTTTTCAGCAAAATACACACCGACTCTACGGCACATGATTACTCGTTTATATAATACTGTAATTATTTATGAATCAATTTGCCGAGAACTGATCAGGTATCATTGATTATGATATTTCATAGTAATATGTAAATGTTTCTTCACTTTGTTTGCTTTTATTTTAACTTATCCCCAATACCCACGACGCCCCCACACCGCTTACCAAAAAGGCAAAAGAAAATTTGAAAATGAAACTCCTTTGTCCATACAAAATATTCTCTTTTTTTTCCAAAAAGTTTTGTTTGGTTAAAATTTTGAAGATCAGTTTCCGAATTTGAAAATCTGGTTTTACCACTTTTTTATATAAAATTTTATTTTTGCGCAATATTTTTTTCAAGTGAAGTATATAATCAAATACAATATCAAGTTCCAACTAACGTTTTTCAACTACTTAACTTGAAACCAAACGCCTATAAAATCATTTAAGTCTGTGGCTGCCAATAGGTTCGTTATGGTCATTATATTTTCTCTCATTTACATGATTGACGTTACCACAACCCAAAATCAAGAAAAGTTACAAGGCGTAGTAGTTTTGTTGCTGAATAATATCATGACTCATGGGAGGTTCTTATAATATTTGTAGTTTATAATGAGTGAACTACAATAAATTATTATATCCGGTTGTGGTTCCGTCTCATCAACAAACTTTATCTTTAACTCTTTCGCGATTTCAGAATTTCTTGTTCTATTTTTGTGGAGAAACAACTTTAAGACAAGTATTTGCAGCGCAAACAACAACTTAGAGAAGGAGCTTAATTAGAATAAAAGATAATCAGACCAGAGATCCCTGTAATATTTCTTATTAAACTATCAGATCTAGATACTGCGATATATTATCACTTTCCACATCCCAATTTGCAAACTCAATTAACTGAACTAATATCGTAATAGTGAAATTTATTCGCGCCAAATATCTTATATCAAATTAATAAATGCATGACATGTGTTTGTGTATAGATTTCTGTCACTTAATCATGATTATTACATATATATTGTCACGATACAAAATCCCTCCTTAGGAGTCGTGATAGCACCTAGTCTCCAAAACTAGGTAAGCCGGTCACTCAACATAATGTAAACCAATTAAAGCATGAAATAACGAAAACGGAGTTTAACATAAAATGAGAAATAACAGTAATACAGGCAAAAGCGGCAAATACTCAACATAATGCCCCAGAACTAGGTGGTGCAGAGTCACAAGCTCTAACTGAATACACGAGATTAATCTCAAATACAGTAGCTGTGAAATACATAAACATTAGAAATGAAACAAGAGGGTGATTCCGAGGCCTACGGTCGGATCATGCAGAGATACTTTGAAGTCTTTGGTGTGTGAAATGCCTCATTGCCGATCAGTCCGGTCCGAGGTACCTGGATCTGCACAAAAAGATGTGCAGAAGCGTAGCATGAGTACACCACAATCGGTACTCATTAAGTATCAAGACTAACCTCGGTGGAGTAGTGACGAGTTTCAAGTTCTGTGATACTCACTAGACAAATAACCTGTACAATGAATATATGGAAGAAAACTGATAATTGAGGTATAACTGAATTCAATAATGACAAACCCTCTAGAACATGTATTAATAACTCAATGTAGTAAAACCCATTTTGATCACGAAACAATAAATAAATGTGAGGCATGTGATTTAATGTCAAATACAGCCATAAACTAGGTAAGTGCCAAACGTAAACTTTCAGAAATAATTATGAAATAAGAATAACAACTCTGTCTCAACAAAACACAAAAACAACAAGGATACCCCGAAATATCACATAACATCATCAAAATGCCACCCTTATTATGCTGCATGTGCACATAAAATGGTATGCCACCGTTATTTCGTCAAATGCACATATAGCCACCCTTATTACGCCAAGTGGGCAACGCGAGATAATGCCACCCTTATTTCGCCTCACGCACACAACTATAGACAAAGAAATCGCACGGTAGAACCTCGTGCTGACACCCCAATCAATCCGCTCAATATGTCCACAAGTGCCACAATATCACAATAATAGTACCAAAGTGTCATCAAAGTAAAAGTTCACAACTTTCAACAGTCGTGCACGAGGACATAACAAATAATCATAGAAGCAGAGAGATGTTCAATAGATAAAGCATGTCTATGGTTGCGTCAATGAAATGGGCATGATCAAATAGCCATAAAGTGATTTCACAAGTTTCATATAAAGTTCATTATCACATTAAGGCATATTAATAGCCTACGGTCTATTTCGGTCAAAATCACACATAGTGCCAGTATACACGCTCGTCATATCATGTACACCACTTACCACATCATAAAAATCAACAATTAGGACTAGCACTTAAGGGGTATTTCCCCCTCACAAGGTTAGGCAAGATACTTACCTCAAACAAGCTAAATCAGTCCACTAACAAGCCCTTCCCATGCAAATCCACCTCCAAACAGCTCGAATCTAGACAAAAAACTTAATATCATAAATAAAAGTCATAAAAACGATTTCAGATAATAAAGATTTGATCTTTAATTAAAATCAAAAAGACAACCCAAAATGCCAAACCTCGCGCCCACACCTCGGAACCCGACAAACTCACAAATTTTGAACATCCATTCTGATACGATTCCAACCATACCAAAATCATCCAATTCCGACCTCAAATCGGCCTTCAACTCATCAATTTATGTTTTTGAAAAGTTTTTACCAAATGAATTTCTCCAATTCAAATCACTAATCAAACACCAAGATCGAGGTTGGAATCATGAAATAATAATAAATCCAAGTAAAAAATACTTACCCCAATCCAAATCATAAAAATTTCCTCCAAAATCGCCCAAAACTAAGCTCTCGAATTCAAAATGTGATAAAATAACCAAAAACCTCAAATAGAGTATTTAATATATCTGCCTAGGCATACTCATCGTGATCGCGGAAAGCGCTCACGATTGCAAAGACTAAACCTACCCAGTTGTCAAATCGCTCTTCGCGAACACGACTCCTTAGACGCGAACGCAAAAGAAAAATGCCTGACCCCCTCTTCCCGCCTTTCCTTCTACGTGATCGCCTCACAAAGCTCGTGAACACGTAAGCAACAATCTCCCAAGCTTTGCAAACGCGTTCCTGACTTCGCGACCACGAATAAGAAAATGCCTGCCACCAAAATTACTCTATACAAATGCGACTCCTTAGTCGCGATCGCGATGAAGAAAACCAGATATCTGCTAACAACAATCTAACACAAGAGGGAATGGCCCGTAACCCATCCAAAACACACCAGAGGCCCCCAACCAAGCAGTCCTATAATATAATACGAACCTACTCAATGCCTCAAATCACACCAAACAATATCAAAACTATGAAATCACACCTCAATTCAAGCCAAAGGAAACTAATGAACTGTCCAAATTCAAAACTTGCACCGAACAAGCCTAAACAACTCCGAATGACGTTAAATTTTGCATGCAAGTCCTAAATGACACAATGGACCTATACCAACTTCCAGAATCACAATCCGAGCCCGATATCAATAAATTCAACCCTCGGTCAAACCTATCACTTTCCAAACTTTCAAACTTTTGCCAAAAAGCATCAAATTAACCTACGAACCTCGAAATCCAAATTCCGGCATACGCCTAAGTCCAAAATCACCACACGCAGCTATTGGAATCATCAAAACTTCATTCCGGAGTCGTCTACAAAAAAGTCAAATTCTAGTCACTCTTTATAATGTAATTAATCTTTGGGAACTTTGTTGTTGTCTCATTTTTCTTTTCTTTGAACAGAATTGATATACACAACACTGACTTCTAATTAAAAGCAAAGATGTGTAGTATTATTTTTATAATTCCAAATATTCATATACCTTGAATACCTGATTTATCAATTTAAAATATTTTAAAAATTTGATTACCATGAAAAGAGAATTGTTGTTGGATTGTTTCTCATGGTTTATGACAAAATTGCACTTCAAACTTGCATATGGTGTTTGCTGACTTAGAAAAAGTATGCGACAAAGTCTCAAGAGAGGTTCCATGGAGATGTTTGAGGCGAGTGGTGTGCTTGTAGCATACACTAGGGTGTTTAAGTACATGTATGATGGAGCTAAGACTCGGGTTAGATTAGTGGGAGGACACTCAGAACACTTCTCAGTTTTGATAGCATTGCATCAGCAGTCAACTCTTAGCTCGTTTTGTCTTGGCGATGGATGTGCTGACGCGTCATATTTAGGGGGAGGTCCCATGGTGCATGTTATTTGCAAATGACATAGTACTGATTAACGAGATGTGTGGTAGAGTTAAAGTGAAGCTAGAGATATGAAGAATGACCCTGAAGTCAAAGAGATTTAAATTGAGCAGGACCAAAAAAGAATACTTGGACTGCAAGTTTAGTGACGTGAATAATAGAGTGGACATGGAAGTGAGCCTTGATACATAAGCCACCCCCAAGAGAGGAAGTTTTAAGTACTTGGGATCAATCATCCAAGGTTCATGGGATATTGACAATGATGTCACACATTGGATAGGAGCTAGGTGAATGAAATGGAGGCTCGCTTTTGGTGTTTTATGTGATAAGAATGTGCCAGCAAGACTTAAAGGGAAGTGTCACGACCCAAAATCCCTACTTAGGAGTCGTGATGGCACCTAGTCTCTAAAACTAGGTAAGCCTAACACTTATTGAATTAATAACATATTTTAACCAAACTACTATTAAACATGAACCAAATATTTCTATATAAAGAGAACAATCCCAAACAGATATACAACATCCCAAAACTGGTAGTACAAATCATAAGCTCTACTGAGTTCACTAGAAAATCTCTAAGCAGAACTGTTCTGGAACAGAAATAAACAGTACAAAGTAAAATTTCAGAAGGTAACTTCGAGGCCTGCGAACACGACGCCAGGTATACCTTGAAGTCTCTGCGGCAACTCACAATTGGCTAACTGAAGACCAGCACGCTCTGAGGTACCTAGATCTGCACAAAAATGTTCAGCAAGTGTAGCATGAGTACACCACAACGGCACCCGATAAATATCAAGACTAACCTCGGTGGAGTAGTGACGAGGAACAGTCAAGACACCTACTACATATAATAACCTATACAAGTAGGAATATAAAACTAATAGGGAACAATATAAAGCTAAACGTAGTAAGAATAATGTTACAATATTTGCATTAAGAACTAGAAACAACAATCAACAACAAGGAGCAATAGGTAATAATTTCGTAAAGTAAGTAGGATACAATCAAAGTCCGGTGAAACCAAGTAAGGCAAAACAAGTAACAACCCAATAAAACAACCACTTTCACACAAGGTTTATACAACAATTTCCCCGAGATACCACACACCTCATAATCACAAATCACGGGTCCCAATCACGAACCCTAATCACTTGGCATCTTGTGCCCACATTACAAATCACAACCACACGGATAACTCACGTGCCAATACCATTAATACCTCATAACTGTAGACAACTCACGTGCTAAGAGAGTAACAATATCCACATTTGTCCGGATAACTCACGTGCTAGCAGTAACAATATCTCACATCTGTACGGACAACTCACGTACAGAAGGCAGGTATAATAGAATACATGTAAACGATCAATAAACATCAAGGTTCATCTTCTTGGACTGGTATGAGTGACCTATTATGGTGTATGCTTGTGCAAGTGTTCTATCACAGCTCAAGTCAACCAGTAAGATCAGAGACAACGAATGGCACGTAGGAAACAACACAACAAAACCGTCTTATGCATGACTCACACAAGGTAGGCACACCACTACACAAATATTATCAATAACAATGCCCGCAGGCCATCACAAGTCATCCCAAATCATCCCCGACATGCGCAACAATAAAGTTAATTGTCCGCCTTGTCTCGCTGCACGCGCATATAATCATCCCACTTGTTCTCGCCACATGCGCAAACCCACATATATAGCCTGTCTTGTCATGCTGCATGTGCAAAATCAATAACTACAATAGCACGGACAACTCACATGCGATCACCCCGACAATCCTCTCAACAATATCACGTGTGCCAAAAACATAACAACACAATATAACAACTCGCACCACATGTGCCCATATGCCATAACATTTACTCAAAATAATTCCAATACCACAACCACACATAGCCCTCGGCTCAACAACCCTGAATACAACCACAACAACAATAACACGGGAGTACGACAAGTAAATCAACACAAGAGTTACAACACACCAAGAACGGAAGAACAAGCTTACAATGAAAGACATAACAAGTAATAATGGTTTCAAATAAGGATAACACAACAATGAGAGAGGTAATGTGAACAACAATATCAAATAAGAGTAAGTCAACTATAGGAGAGATAACATGTAACAATGATTTCAAATAAGAATAACTCGACAATAAGAGAGGTAACATGTAACAATAATTTCAAATAAGAATAATTCAACAATAAGAGAGATAACATGTAACAGCAACCTTAAATAAGGATAAGCCAACAACTGAAGAGATAACATATACAATAACTTCAATTAAGGGTAATTAACTAAGGAAGAGATAACATGGCGATAAAAGAGGCAACAACTTCTTAAGGAATATAAGAGTATATTTGGTAGTAAGGGTAGAACATGGACCAACCAACTTCAAATAAGACATGTAAGGGTAAATTTAGTAATGGAGGATAGAACATGATAATACCGCTTTACTTTAATGTACATAAGAACCTAAGAGTCTAAATCGGTCAAATTTTCACATATAAGTCGTATACACACTCGTCACCTCGCGTATACGTCCTTCACATAGTTCAAATAGTGCAAACAAACTAGTTCCTATGGGGTAGTACCCCCACACAATGTTAGGCAAGATACTTACCTCAAAAGCCCTCAATCAATATTCTAAAATAGTTTTCCCTTTACAATTCACCTTCGCTCGGCTTAAATCTAATCAAAATCCACTCAGTAATATCAAATAATGCAAAAAAAATCAATTCCAATAATTAAAGCTATGATCTTTACACAATTCCTCAAAAGTCAACAAACGTCAACCCCGGGCTTGTCCGGTCAAACCCGGGTCCAAGGGGAGATTCCGACTACCCATAACCCCACGAGTCCATATATGTGTTTTGTTTCAAAATCCGAGTCCAAATCGACTCTCAAAACTTAAATTCTCATTCTTCAAAATATAGACAAAGTTTCTCGAAATTTCACTTTGATTCTCATAATTTTTATGTTAAAACTCACATATAATCATGTAATAGTTGGAAATTGAATTACCTAATGATTGTAGATGAAAATTCTTCTTCAAAATCGCCTCCTACCGAGTGTAGAGTTCAAACATATGAAAATGAGACTAAAATCTCGTCCCTTAGCTTTTATGTCCAGGTGCAGGTGTTACAATTGCGACCTGGGTTTGCAAATGCGAGAAAATTATCGCAAGAGCAAACCCCCTCCCCCCCCCCAATCCCTGTTTTCATCGCAAATGCAACGACTTGTTCGCAAATACGAACTGTGGACTATCGCAAAAGCGATAAAAATGATAGCAAATGCGACCAATGCCCAGCCCAGGCCAGTATCGCAAATGCGATGGAGAGTTCGCAAATGCGATGGAGAGTTCGCAAATGCAATAGGGAATTCGCAAATGCGAACCCTTCAGGCCACAGTGTACTTCGAAAATGCAAAGAGGAAGTCCGCAAATGCGTCATTTTTCTCGCAAATGCGAGATTAGAGCACCAGCAAAAATCTGAACCTTCTATGAACTCTCCGAAACTCGTCCGAAACTCACCCGAGCCCTCGGGGCTCTGAACCAAATATCAACACAAGTCTAAAAACATAACATGAACTCTCTTGCGTGATCAAATCATCAAAATTACATCCGAAACCGTGAATCGGATCTCCAAAATACACGAAATCAACATGAAACTCAAGAACTTCTAAAAACACAACCGCGTGTCTGATTCCTATCAAATCAACTCTGAATGATGCTAAACATTGCGGACAAATTCCACATGACAAAAGGGACCTATTCTAAGTCCTGAAAAAGAAATCCAAACATGGTAGCTATGAAGTCAACCTGCGGTCGAACTTATCAAAATTCTAAGCCTTTAAATTGCCATCTTTCGGCAAAACAACACAAATCAACCTACGGACCTCCGAATTCGATTCCGGGCATACTCTCAAGTCCAAAAGAATCTAGCGGAGCCATCAAAATACCGTTCTGGGGTTGTTTCCACAAAAGTCAAACCTCGTTCATTATTTTCAACTTAAGCTTCTAAAGTGAGAACCACTCACCCAAATTCATCCTGAAACATCCAAAAATAAAATTCGACTATGCACGCAAGTCATAATACCTACTATGAAGCCACTCAAACCTCGAACCACTGCACGAAATCTTAAAGCTCAAAACGACTGATTGAGTCATTACATTAAGTTCTATAGAGTGGTGGTTAGACCAACTATATTGTATGGGATGGAGTGTTGGCCGGTCAAGAACACTCTTGTCCATAAGTTGAAAGTAGCAGAAATGAGGATGTTAAGGTGGATATGTGGGCATACCAGGAGACGTAAGATTAAGAATGAAGATACCCGGGATAAGGTATGAGTGGCCTCCGTGGTGGACAAGTTGCGAGAGCGAGACTGAGATGGTACGGGCATGTGAAAAGGAGATGTATAGATACTCTAGTGAGGAGGTTTGAGAGATTTCCCCAGTGGATGTATAGCTCTTACCTTGTTGTTGTTACTGCTTGTGTTACTGTTTTCTTTTACATCTTTTCTTGAGCTGATGGTCTATCGAAAATAGCCTTCTACATTCACAAGATAAGGGTAAGGTTTGCATACACACTGCCCTCCCCAAATCCACTTATGAGATTTTATTAGTTTTGTTATTTTTGTTGATTAGATTTTAAGTATATTACAAATGCTGGTTATGTTTTAAACAACAGCTCTAAAATGGCTACTGTGAAACAATTGAGACGTCCAAAAAGAATAACAACCAGGACCAGTGAATTTGGTCTCCATGGCCCGACTTGAAATCTGCTTAATTCTTTGTCGTCGTTAGAGTAAATGTTGTGTTAAGACATCTATTTTTACTTATAATATTTCTTCAAAAACTGTAATCTTAATTGCTATGTTGTAGAAATTAAATTTAGTAATTTTAGTCTGAAAACTACATCATTTTAGGATCCATTAAATTTTGGCAAGTACTTAGTTCGTCCAGGTTATGAAAGAAGTAATGGTGATTTACCTAAATTTGGAGCTTATTAATCGACCTTTAACCCTAAAATGCAGGTTTCATTTCAAAGATACATTTTGCTTCAATATCATATTGAAGTGTGAAGTTATAGTCTAAGGATAAATTTTTCATAAGTTAAACAATAAAAATGGTTTATAAAATTATGTTATGGATATACTTTTAAGATGTCTATACTATAAAACTTTGAAAAGTTTTGTTTTTACAAAGTAACATTTGAAAAATTAGATTTAAACTATTTCCTTTCTATAGCAGATTCCAATTTTAACAGATCAAATTCTCCGCTCAAAATATCTTCTCCTTAGAACCAAAGCTAGAGGACAAAATTATTTTTGGTTCTAGCACATGATTCTCGTCGAAGAGCTTTCTATATCTCATCTGAGGTTTTTAAGAAGGAGAAAGAACAAGGTAGTTGGGTGAAGCGTTTTCTTTATTCACAGAAGGTCAAATATATATACACAAGAATACAAATCAATCAAGCCAAACTTTTAGACCAAGAAATCTTGAACCCAATTAATGGGATTTTCTCTACATCTATGGAAAAGTAAATATACAAGAATAAATATACAAGATACGTATTCCTCAACTGTGACGACCCGGGCAGTCGTCTCATGAGTTACCGCTCCGTTTTTCCCATTTCTGCTTCATTATGCTTCGTTATCCGTGTTTTATGTGATCGAGTTGAGTAGTTTGCGTTCGGAGTGGATTTGGTAAGAAATGAGAGACTTAGTCTCTTTTAAGAAGGTTTAAGTTGGAAAAGTCAACCGGATGTTGACTTATGAGCTAGAGGGCTCGGATGTAAGTTCCGATGGTTCGGTTAGCTTCGGGAGGTGATTTATGACTTAGGAGTGTGATCGGAATCGATTTTGGAGGTCCAGTGTAGAATTAGGCTTGAATTGGTGGAGTTAGTATTTTGGCGATTTCCGGTTGTTAGGCGAGATTTTGATCCGAGGGTCGGAATGGAATTCCGAGAGTTGTTGTAGCTTCGTTATGTCATTTGGGATGTGTGTGCAAAATTTCATGTCATTCGGACATGGTTGGTTTGGTTTTTTATCAAAAGAGTAATTTAGAAGATTTTGAAATTCTTACACTTGAATCCGACGCGAATTTGATGTTGTGATGTTGTTTTGAGCGTTCCGAAGGTTGGAACAAGTTTGAATGATGTTATGGGATATGTTGGCATATTTGGTTGAGGTCCCAGTGGCCTCCGGTGAGTTTTGGGTGGTTAAACGGACTATTCCATCTTTGGAAAAATTGCAGAATTTTTTTTTTAGCTTCAGAAAATTTCTGGTACGAGTAGTCCAGTTTGGAAACTCATATCTGGTAATCTATAAGGAATCAGAAAAATTACAAAACATGTAAGTTGTAGCCCTTGTATTCTAGTTTTTCGAAAGTTAAACCATTCATGATTTGGATATTCTATGAGAAAGTTATGATTGATCGAAGTTGGCTGGTGGAGCAATTTCGACAGAATTTTCTGATGCACTTTAGAAGCTCATATCTCGGAATATATAAAGAATAATATAGTGTACAACCTATCAAATGAAAGATCTTCGAGTCTAGTTTCTAAATCTTCAAACCGTTAATCATTTCGATATTTTCACAAGGGGTTATGAGCGTTTTAACAGAAGGTGTAAAGCAAGGAAAAATGGTAAGAGGATGTACAACCTGCACAGCGCAAGGTACAACTCGATGAAGCTTGGGCAGAATGTTTTAAGTCTTCTTGTTTGTGATTTTGGGTATGTTTTCACCTATAGTTGCTAATTTTTGGAGGTACTTGAAGGAAATTAACGAGGGATTCAAGGAGAATCGATTGGAGGTAAGAATTTCGGACCTAAAACTCGTTTATATTGTGAAATCCACCTAGAAAATCATTGAAGTCTTGCTAAAAATGGAAGAAATAGCGTTTGGGATTTTGAAATTCTAATTGGGTATTTAGAGGACCATTTGGGGTCGGATTTGAGAAATTTTGATATGTATGAACTCGTTGGGAGATAAAGAACCCGTTGATGTGAAAATTTCTAAGCTTCGAGAAGTGGGCCCGAGGCTCGGGTTTTGCTAATTTCGGAATTTTTGGTATTTTTCGATTGTTTTCGCTTCGGCTTTGTCCCCTCAGCATATTGTGACATATTCGTTCTGATTTTGGATAGATTCGACGCGCGTGGAGGCCAATTCGAGGGGCAAATGCGTTGCGGGATAGGGACTTAGCCGGTTCGAGGTGAGTAGTGATTGTAAATGATGTTCTGAGGGTTTGAAATCTCGGATTGTACATCTTAGTGCTATATTGAGGTGAGACACGCGCTCGATGATGAGCGTGGGATCGTTTACTACTGGGGATTGTGACTTGGTCCGTCCGGATTGATAATTTTTATCGCGTATTTGACTGAAACTTATTTGTTATCATCATGATTTGGGCTGATTGCCATATTTGAGCTTCATGCCAATTATTTGAACCCTTCAGAGATTTTTATCACTGTTTTCTTACTATTTTGACTTACTACTTGAACTCAGTCATGCTGTTTTTCACTGTTTTACAACTCAGCTACTTTTACTCAGTTTTGAGACTTAAATAATATTTTAATGATGTTTTTGGGCTGAGAACTACTATTTTACTATGCCCGAGGGGCTTGTGATGATTTTCTGACTGAGTGCGGTCGAGGGCCCGATGTGAGGATATACTGAGTGATATGAGGCCGAGGGCCTGAGATACTTTATATGCCACGAGGTGACTTGTGACTGATATGAGGCCAAGGGCCTGAGATACTTTATATACGCCATGAGGTGTCTTGACTGATATGAGGCCGAGGCCTAGATTTGATGCCATGAGGTGGCTTGATGTTGCGCTTGGGCCGTAAGGGGCCCCTCCTGGAGTTTGTACACCCCAGTGAGCGCGGGTACCCATTGTGATGTGAGATATAGCCCGAGGGGCTGATATTATACCATGTGATAGCCCAAGGGGCTGGTATTGTTTTGAGATTTGAGCCCGAGGGGCTGGTACTGTTCTGCGATATTGCCCGAGGGGCGGATTTGTTGATACTGAGCCCGAGGGCGATCTTCTATCCATTTTTTTTCCTCTTCACATTATTTACCTGAAAAATTACATGGTTTACCTGTTGAAAGGAGATTTTACTTGATTTCTCACTGATTTATTGTTTTCAAATGATGTTTTACTGCTTCATTATAGAATGCCTTGTGCATTACGTGCTTTCTTACTTTCAGTCATTATTTATATTTATTACTCACTGGGTCGGAGTACTCACATTACTCCCTGCACCATGTGTGCAGATTGAGGCGTTGTTGGTTCCGCTCCGGAGTGCTGACTCCTCCCGTCTAGGCAGTGATTCAGAGACTACGAGGTAGCTGTTGGCGTCCGCAACCCCGTATCTCTCTTATCTTATTGTTTTTATGTTCTTCAAACAGTTGTGCAGATATTGTATCTAGTAGACTTGTATCAGGATCCATAGTTGCTCATGACTTGTGACACCCCGGTTTGGGCTGTATCGGGATGGTTTCTATTATGGTTAGCTATATTTCCGTGAATTATTGCTATTCAATCATGCTTATATTGTTTTCATGTTAATTAACTGCTTAAAATGAGATTTTGGTTAAATGGCTGGCCTTGTCTTCACGAGAGGCGCCATCACGACCGGGTTCGGGGTTAGGATCGTGACATCAACACACCCCTCAAGTTGGAGAGTGAATACCATGAAGTCCTAACTTGTTGCGCGATTTCACAAATTGATCTTTTCCCAAAGACCTTGATAAGATATCTGCTAACTGAAAGCGCATAGGAACATATGAAGGACTTATCATCTTTGCTTGAAACTTCTCTCGAACTATGTGATGATCTATTTCAATATGTTGTGCGCTCATGAAAGACTGAATTTGTTGCAAAATAATTTTGATGGAGTTACACGTGAGACTTTTAAGTCTTCAAGTATATGGTATAACGAGGTAGTTGGCGAAGTGACCTACTTTCAAACTTGAATTGGCAAAGTGACCTTCAAGTTTTAATTATTGTAGGATTGACCTTCATGCTTAATTAGTACTTAAGTGGGATTATAAAGTGAAGGAGAAAAGTTCAACCTTTGATCCTAAAGTTTAATTTATTACACTTTGACCCCAACCTATATAATTCTAATATTTCTAGATTTTAAAAAAATTCTCATCCCTTCCCGCCTTATCTGTCGTCTCAATCCCCATTTGTCATGGCTGATTCCTCCATTGCAACTTGTTTTTCTTGCATTCAACACAAAGAGTTTGTCTCCCTTCTTCCTTATTCCTCTCAAAGCTTCATTCTTTTGATTTATCATTTACGGAGAAGAAATCATAAAATTGGGGTTTTTTCAAATCTGTCAAATTTGGGGATAAAATTAGCAGTACATTGGATTGATAATTCATTCGAGGTAGTATATTCTGTAACTCCTTCATCTGGTAAGTGTTTTCTTCTCATCTTTTTCGTCATTGTTAATTTGGGTTTCTGCAAATTTTATATGCATAATGCTCGACCACTAGTGTACAATAGACAACTGTTAGAATAGATCATTGGTTCACAATATACTGATGGGACATTATATATTAGTATGTGGTCTACATTCTGGTGAATGGGTTGAGCGGCTAACTAGCTGGAACTGAATTCCTATACAAAGGTTACAATACCTATCTGTATATCTAGAAATGTGCATTTGACGAATTTGTTGATTCTCATCATTAAACGTGAAAAACTAACATGTTCCCTGAGGCATTTGAATATTGCATATATGCTTATCTCTCTTTAAAAGAGGGACAAGATTCCTCCTTTCTTCATTAAGAATGACAATGATTTGCAATCGTACCTCCTTGATGTTACAATTGCTGGTATGTGGCCTTGTTTGAATCACCATGTTGTGTTGTACTCAGGAAGAGGGATATGCTTTGTTGGAAGCGATATCACCATGCTGTGTTGTACTATAATGAAGAAAGTATTGTTGATTTGAAGGTTGATGATAAATTGCATTTTAGATATTTTTTCTTATATGTTGGAGCTTTCATCAAGGGATTCGCGCATATGAGAAAGATTATTGCTGTTGATGGGACATTTCTGAGTGGCAAGTACGGAGGTTGCTTGTTGTCTACTGTGGCACAAGATACAGAGAATCACATTTTTCCAATTGCGTTCTATGTAGTCGATAAAGAGTGCGATGATTCTAGAATCTACTTTTTTGAACAGCTGCGGCACATTGTTAACGACAGTAATGAATTGTGCATTATCTCTGATCGGCATCTGTCTATTGGGAATGGCTTCAAAAAAGTTTTTACTGCCGCTCATCATGGCTTTTGCACGCATCACATTGTTGAAAATATACACAAGAGGTTTTATTGTGTGAATTTTTATTAAGCATTTCTTTTCTGTCGCAGTCATGCGATATTGACGAATGCTTTGACCATTTTCAGCAATTGCGTGATAAAAGTAAGGAAGTAGCTAACTGCCTCGCGAATGATTGAGTTCCAAAAGTGGATCAGGGCCTTCTTTTTAGGAAATCGATACGGTCTGAAAACAAATATTGCAGAATCGCTTAACACAATGCTTAAGGATCAAAGAGACTTCCCGATTATTGGCCTATTCAAATCATATTGTTCGAAAGTCTGCAGAAAAATTCAAAGAGAGGCGTACTGAAATGAAAAATATTTTGACCCTCTTTGTTCCTTATGCTGAAAAAAGATTAGGAATAATATGGTTGTTGGCGATGCGCTTTGGGTGCATCAATTAGAGAATCAAAAGTTTAGCGTCATCGATCACGACAGGGATGCAATAGTTAATCTGAATTTGAACACATGTTCTTATTGTCATTTTGATTTGGAAAAAATACCCTGCCCACATGCAATGGCATCTACGAGATTGAGCTTTGGGGAGTGATATGATTCCTCCACTTACGAGCACTCATCTTCGTTATATAAGATTTCAACATATTTGGCTGCATATGAAGGAACCATTCACACAATCCCTATAGAAGAGAAATGGGAGTGTCTAACGAGATTCAGTCCACAAAAATACTTCTACCCAATGTCGAGCCTACAAAGGGTAGAAGAAAGACTAAGAGATGGCCAAGCATTTTAGAACTTGGTTCTTCTGGCAGCATGAAAAAAAGCAAAAACAAATGTTCCATTTGCATAGAACTTGGCCACAAGAAAATGACTTGAAAAGTTTTGTTACAGTATTCTTGATCTTTTAGCTACTGGTGTTGTAATAAATATAATTAACTCTTTTAATGTTCTAGACTTGTTGTTTGTAATCACTTGTTGTTTTTACTATCAACTGTTGCATTGCACACTATAGACTATTGTTTTATAGTCAACCACCAACATTGTCTATTGACCTATGATCTAGAATCAACCCCCGTATTTTAAGAAGGAGTCATGTGACCAACTTGTCTCATAGACTACTATTTATAACCAACCACCCACATTGTCTATTGTAGACCTATGATCTAGAATCAACCCCCATTTTAAGGAGTCATGTGACCTTGTATCGTAGACTACTGTCTTACAATCAACCACCCACATTGTCTATTGTAGACCTATGATCAAGAATCAACCTCCTAGTTTTAAGGAGTCATGTGACCAACTTATCCCATAGACTACTGTTTTACGATCGACCCCTTATTCTATCTTCGACCACCTGTAATCAATCAATGTTCTATTGTCAACCCCCATCGATATTTTCAATTTGACCAAGACTTGTTGCGCTAGTGTAGGTAGTCTATTGACAACCACTGGTTTAGGTAGTTGATTTAATGTCTAATGTGAATAAAAACTAGCAACCAATATGAAAAGGACTTGTCTAATCATTTGAAATCCATCAAATATGCTGATTCAAAGCGTCAAATTAAACTCAACAGTCACGTCATTTACGAGAAGTCATATGGAAAGGTACTATTTAGTGTCAAATTCTGCCTATAAATACACTACATCTCATTAAAAAATTTATTCATCATTCTTCCAAACATCTCAATCACTTAACAGAGAAATGCCTCCGTGGCCAAGGCCAAGCATGGGCGCAATTTTCATCAAGGAATCACTGGATAGGCTTATCCGAGAGCTCCAAGAAGACAGGTGAGACAAGAGAGGAACATTTGTCGTATCGCACGCATGTTGCAGATTCTCCTTCGTAGGGCTGGTGCAAATATTCACCACTATATTAGCCCAAAAAATTCTCCTCCCCGTGATCCTTCTCCCCCTGCAGTTTAATTTGTTTTTCTTTAGTTAATGGGGAAAAAATGTATGCTGCTGTGATTTGAGTTGTTTAATAAAAATATTTATTTAAATTTTTGTTTTTTATTTTTCTGCCTTGGTAGTTTTTTTTTCATTTCAGAATACTTAAGTACAAAAATTCCCCAAAATGAAATAAAGAGGTTCCAATAGAAACATACAACTTAGGCGATATAAATTTTAGTCTTCCAAATATTTGAATTACCCGCCAATGAACTGAAAATTTCACATGAGTTGTTGAATAAACCTACAACATGTAGTCTTCCACTGGTGGTCTATAGATCCATTTTAAATGTAAACCAGTAGAATTTTATTGCAAAGAATTAAGAACGGTATATCAATCATAAATTGGACAGGCATAGGGGTAGGTCCTCGATTATTAGTTGCTCATTAATGTAAAGTATTAATTTAGTTACCTTAATTCAAAAACTGATAATTATTTGTGAATAACTTAAAATTGTACTAATTTAACAAATTGCAAACTTTAAATTGGATAAAATGGATTAGTATAACATATCAATTATATCGGTATCAACCTAAGCCTATAATTGATTAACACAACTTTCATTATATGGCCAATGACTATTATTACAATATAATGTTAAGGCACTGTATGCAATTTGAAGACTAATTACCTATTTTAATCGAACACAACATTACTTAATATCAACACATGTTGATATTATAACCTAATATTTAATATACAACATTCATGTACTTAGAGGTATTACTTGCTGACAACACTTCACTAAGCAACACTCTTATACTTAGAGGCCTTGCTTCTTGAGTTGTTACATGTTCTAGAACGACTAACCCTTAATAGTATGAAATACACCACCAAGTATAATAACTTTAAATGTTCCATGATGAATAATAAGATATTTTAACATTATAAAATCAAAATAAAACCAAGGTCGAACGTGGTGTAATCCTTATTTTAGTGAATTCTCAGCCATTAGTGCCCCGCGCGCAGTAGGAGTTGAGGAAGCAACCTAAAATTGACACTCGCCCATTAAGGAAGTCTATCTATTTATGCTGAATATCAAGGGTTAGGGTTCAGGGTTAGGGTTAAGGTTTGGGGTTAGGGTTTATAGACCATAAAAGAAGTTTATCAGCGATTGTGGTTGATGGAAGATAGCTCGTGTCACGATCCAATACCTACTATAGGACGTGATGGCGCCCAACATCACCGTTAGCCAAGCCAACGGTGAACTATCAAATTAATTAGATATTTTATTGCTTTTGAAATCATGAATATTTAACAAAGAAACTAAGTATAAAAGATCATAGTGATATAACGCATAAATAAGACATAAAAAAATAAAACGGTAATAATTTTAGGCAAGACCATAAACATCTACTAGAAATTTACAAAACTCAGTGTCACAATTGCACAAGAAAATCTAGTAGAATATAAAAAAAAAAAAAAAACCTTACAGCTACTGTCTAAAATATAATAGACAAAAAATAGTAAATGCAACAAGAAGGAGACTCCGAGTGCTTCAGATCGGAGCATGGGAAGCAGCTCACCACTAGGTCTTCGAATAACGGGGATGCGTTAGAACCTACACAATTAGTGCAAAAATGTAGCGTGAGTACGTAAAACAACGCGTACCCAGTAAGTATCTAGTCTAACCTCGAAGAAGTAGTGAAGAGGGGTCGACTTCGACACTTACTAGTGGTCAATTAATATAGTACAAGAATCATAAATAGACATCAAATAAAACAATAACCATGGAATAAAGAATAAGAAACAATAAACAAGTGATTCCTTAACAAAATATCAATTTAAACTCTCCTATTATCACATGCCAATTTCAACCAATAAGAGCATCAAGTAGTTATAAATTCTCAAGTTATGAAGGAAGTATCATGTATATTCTGACTCCTAACGATATTACGCACGAGTTATGTCGAGGTCGTACAACCCGATCTAGAAATATCGTGTACACTATCGAGAGTCGATCAGCGCGAACCATAGATGCACCTCAAATATACTACTGAGGCGTTCGACCCGATTCACAGAAATAGAAAAACTCTGCGAAATACGATCAACTACTACAACACAAGAATGATACTCAAGAAAGGCATAATTTCCGCAAACAACCAAGCATCGCCAAATTATATTTGAGCTGCTTTCCTAATCAAATATTACTTTTTTATTATTAGTTTTTCATATAATATAGAAAAATATAGCAAATTATTAAAGAACAACTAAGAAAATTTTTAAGAATATAAATGAGTGAGAAAATAAAGAAAAAGGTTGGCAAGAGCCAATACCACTAATGACTTTGCAAACATAAAGATCTAAAAATGGAATGTCATCGATATGTTTACTCTTTGAATATAAAATTTATGGTGGATAAAATTATAATCACGGTTAAATATTCAAACATGAGATGAACTAATATTAAGAATCTAAATCAACAGAAAATAAATTATATATTATGTTAAAACCAAATAATTAAATCTTTCAATTAATTATTTAGCAAGAGATCCAATTAAATTATTTTTCAATTTATCATATGTGTAAAAAAATTATTTTTCAAGTTAAAAAAAATCTTAGGTTACATAAATTTATTCCATTAAAAAAATGTTAGAAAACAAGTGTCCATTTACATAATCAAGAAGGAATTAGTTTTATTTTTTCAAAATTTGCCCTTTTACATATTTCAATGTGTTAAGATAACAATTAAGTAAGATTAATTTAGTGAATATATCTTTTTTCTCTAGGAGGTCGTATTTTCTCAATAGGTGTGCTAAAGGTAAAATGGTTATGGACTGGAGGGAGTAAAATTTTACCTAGCTTAAGTGTGCTTGTCTATTACTATAGATATTAGTAACTTTATTTTCTTTTAGTACAAATACTTATTTAATTCCGACAAAATTTCAAACTAAAATTTGATAAGAAAAAAAAAAAGATGTACATAAGTTGTAGAGATATTATGGAAAAAGTAATATTTAACTTAAAATGTGATTACTAGAAAAAATTAATTAAATTTATAAAAGTAAGTCACAGGTAATTACCTCAATCGAAAAATAGTTAGGGAACTGAAGTAAATATGCAACAAAGACAATAAATGAAAAAAAAGAAAGAAGAGTTGTTTATTATTTGGTGATTAATAGAAGCTTGATCATCTACACTTTGATTGCAGCGTGATTGATCAAGTACGAGTTTGATTAAAAAAGAATAATATCACATTATATAAAAAGTGTTTTTGGATAGTTTTAGTACAATAAATAATATCAAAATTGATAATTCGTTAATATGCCGCAAAATATTTATAAGTCAATACCGTGTTTACTAGTGATATGGATTCTGGAGATGCACACAAGGAAATTAAACTATAATAATCTTCTTTTTTTAATGATAAAAAAACCATTGTCTTTATTGAAATTAATACTATTGTCCAGAAAACAACAAACTCATGTCCATGATGATAACGTGTGGGTCACTACACTAATTACCTAAATTGCCCCTACCGTCTGAACCTGTCAACCCATAATATCTCCTAACTACTTCTTGAAACTCAAATACCCCTGTTCTTTATGCTTCACAATGACCTTTTCTCTATACTTCCAAAAATGCTTTTTAATCCATTGTCAAACGCAAAGTAAAAAAAAATTAATATAATATTAAGAAGGTTATACAAATATTTGAAAAAGTACAATTAGAACTAAATTCTAAACAAAAATAAATTTTTAAAATTATATTATAAAAAATTGATGTAGATATTTTCAGCGGAATCGAAATAATATTTCTAAGTTTGATGCCACGACTTCCTCCAAAGAATAGAGAGCAACTCGTGTCTTTCATCTTCCTCTAAAAAAGAACACCCAAATCAGCTATTAAAGCACCACAAAACACCATGTAAATGCCTCCATTGACGCCATAACTCACTAAAAATAACCAGCTCGTTACCACCATCTTCTCCATCGAACTAGCTCCAAAATTACCCCAAACTTAGCTAAAAATTTCAGCTGAAAAACAGCCCCAACAAGACCTGAAAAACGCCTCAAATCACCCCAAAATTCTAGCCTTCAACCTGTCAATACCCCCTTCATTTTCTCCAATAAGCCATCAGTTTAGGCGTTGAAATTGAATTTCGAGTTCCAGAGTTTATTTTGTCCTTTTTCTCAAACTGCAAAGAAATCAAATAGAGGTCCAATCTTTTATCTTCAATCTCTGTTATTGATTTATCTGTGCGTCGATTTTTGCTTGAAGATTACCTGCTGCATGTTTCGCTTACATCAAGTGTTGCTTAGATGATGATCTATTCGTTTACGGTTTCACCCTCTTGAGATAGAAATCTGATTTTCTAGCTTTTAATTTCGATAGCGATATAATCGTTTGTTGTTTAATTTACGGATGGTATTTGGGTTTAGATACAATTTAGTCCACTTTCTTAATTAATAAAGAATGTTCCATAAAAGTTAATTCCAAAGTAGTTAAATCTTATATGCTTCCACGATAAATTCCATACTCCATGACTTCACAATAAACTCAAAGTTTAGGAAGACTAACGAACACCGTTAGAGTAATTTAGGGCACTTTTAATTAATCTATCGCGATTATGCATATGTTCGCGTGATATAATTATAATTTTCAAAATAAAAATCGAAGTATGCGTTTGCGCAACTTTGGCCAAACAATCTTAATAATTAATAAAGCGTTATTAATTATGTACAAGTACGCGTGACATGATTTTAGCGCCCCAAATAAAACGGATTTACATGCATGTGATCCGTTTTAAAGATAAATCCATAAATGCCATAATTAAAAGCGGTAAAAGGTAAAATGTACATAGATTCTAAAATTCGTAATTAGATAATTAACTAAGCCAAGTATGTTTAAAAGCGACCGTGCTAAAATCACGGAACTCGAAAATACCTAATACCTTCTCCCGAATTAACAGGATTTCTTACCCGATCTTCTTTGTTTCGCGGACTTTAAAACATAGTCAATTTCCTCAATTTGAGATTTTAAAATAAACCGGTAACTTGGGACACCATAAAAATTATCCCAAGTGACAACTCTAATTAAATAAATAATCACATTTCGAATAATGTCACTTAAATTGGAAAAAATCCCTATTCCCCCACCAAAAAAAGGAGGTGTGACATGCATTACTTGCAAATGTCAGATCAAGAGGCATGGTATTGTTAGCAATAAGAACAAGTGGTGTACCATCATCGATTTTATTATGAGGTCGTACAACTCACTTTAAATTTGATACACCTTTTCAAATAACTGAAATAACCATTACAAATATTTCAAATCAAAGTAATAGTGCTAAATTTATAAGGAAAGCAAAAGTGATAATATGGGATGAAGCGCTTTTGGCTAAGCGTCAAACAATCAAAACAAATGCCCAGAGTTTTAGAGATATATTGGATATCGATGAACCATAGTAATAGTTTGGGAGGTGATTTCTGTCAAGTACGATCAGTAGTTTCAAAATTGACCAAAGCAGAAACTGTAAAAGCTAGCATGCCAAAATTATACTTATGACCTCAAATGAAAAATATTCAAATAACAAGAAATATATGTAACGACCCGACCGGTTGTTTTGAGCTCTAGTGCATCGTTCAGCGTTTTGAAGCCTTGAGTAGCTTCACTTTAGATGTTATGACTTGTACGTGTGGATGGAATGGAATTTCAGGAAGTTCGGAGTGGATTTTTAAAAACAAATTCTAACTTACGAAAGCTTTAACTTGGAATAATGGATTGAGGCGTGACTTTTGAGTAAACGACCTCGGAATTAGGATTTGAAGTTTCCAATAGGTTCGTATGATGGCGTATTTTCGGGTCAAGAATCGGGTGGCTCGGGAGTATCTCGGTGCTTTTTACGGAAGGTTGGCATTTTGAAGGTTTAAGAATTTCTTAAGTTTGGGTTGAAGTGGATTTTGATGTTATCGATGTCCGTTTGGGATTCTGAGTCTGGGAATAAATCCGTATAGTGACTCTGGTCTTGGGAGTGCGTCCGGATGTGAATTTGGACGTCCGTAGGTCATTTCAGCGTCAATTGGCAAAAGTTGGAAATTTGATGATTTTTAGGAAGTTTGACCAAGAGTGGACCTTTTGATGTCAGGGTCGGATTTCGATTTCGGAAGCGGGAGTAGGTCCGTTATGTCAATTATGACATGTGTGCAAAATTTAAGGTCAATCGGACGTGATTCGATAGGTTCCGACATCGGATGTGGAAGTTAAAAGTTCAATAATTCATTAGGCTTGAATCGATATGCAATTTGTACATTTGATGTTGTTTGATGTGATTTGAGATCTCGAGCAAGTTGGTGTCATGTTATGGAATTGGTTGGTGTGATTGGACAGGGTCCCAGAGGCCTCGGGTGGTTTCAGGTTATTTCCCCATGTTCTGCTGCTGCTGATGCTGGTTCTGGTGTCCTTCATCGCGAACGCACGGAGGCGATCGCGTTCGCGCAGAAGGATTTGTGGGCTGGAGGAGATTTCTCATCGCGGCGCGACACAAAGGTCGCAAACGCGAAGAAGAGCCTGAAGAACCTACGCGAACGCGAAGGGGCAGTCGCGAACGTGTAAAAGGAAAGGGAGGAGCTGGGCGTGAGGCCGTTTGGCCTACGCAAACACGAGGCCTACCCTGCAAAGCGAAGCAATGGGGACGGAAGGCTTCGCGAACATGGCATGAGGAACGCAAACGCGAAGTAGAGAATTTTGGTCCAGGGCTGTTTAGCCTTCGCGATCGCGGAATGACTCGCGAGGATTATTCCGCTATCGCGTAGAGGAAGGAACTGCGCAGTGGGGTTATTTTTCGGGACTTAGCCCATTTCTCTCATATTTTCATTTGGTTGGGCGATTTTTGGAGAGCTTCAAGGGGAGATTTTCATCAAGCAACACACGGTAAGTGATCCCCACCTATTACAAGTTAAATACTTGGTTTATATAGGGATTTAAATATGGAAATTAGTAGAAATTTGGAATTTTGGTAGAAAACCTAAAATTGGTACTTTTGGATTTTAACCATGAAATTTGACATGGAATTTGGGATAAGTTATATATTTGAGTTCGTGGTGTTATAGGTAAAGTTTATCTTCGAAAATTTTCGGAATCCGGGCACGTCGGCCGAGGGTTGATTTTATAGACTTTTCAAGCGAAGTTGGAAATTAATATAAATTGATCAATTATGGGTATTAGAATATATTTTGACTGGTTTGCACGTTGTTTGAATAGTGTTGGATAGACGAAATTTGATTTGAGGTATTAGAGAGGTCTTTGGAGCCGGTTTTGGAACATCGGAGCGAGGTAAGTCTTCTGTCTAACCCTGTGAGGGGGAAACTACCCCTTAGGTGATGTAACTGTTATGTAACTGTTATGTGTTACTTATTGCGGGGGCTATGTACGCACAAGGTGACGAGAGTCCGTGCGTAGCTAGATTCATGTTATTGTCCGGGTAGACTTAAGTTCACACCATGCTATAGCTGTACTATTTGAGTTGTCTCCTGCCTATTAAATTCCTTATTTTACATTACGATTTGAGACTAGACTTGCGTAGAGTGATAGACTTGCTATTGTAGAGATTTGACGGGCTTCATGATAAGCTGCGGATTACTTGTACTCTCCTTACGAAATCATCCCGCGTTATGCGTTCTCATCGACAAGTTTCCTTAAAATCTATAACTCACACGACTACTCGTGAGTGGGGTCAAGGACCCGTTAAAGCTTGTTATTCTAATGGGATTGGGCTGCTTGCCTCGGTAGGATAGATACTTCTATGGTTCGTGACATTCGACCCTCGGCACTACGCACATTATGATGGGATCGGGCCGTTCGCCTCGGCATGATTTATGTACTATACTCTCATGGGAGCGGGCCATTCGTCTCGGCAATATAATAGATGTATCTATGGACCGTGTCGTTCTACCCTCGGCTGTGCACATATTATGACGGGATCAGGCCATACGCCTCAGCATTTTTATAAAATACTCTTATGAAATCGTGCGTAATAATTGGCAAGAAGCCAGCATATCTGTGAGTTTGTTCCTGATTGATCCGGTAAGGTCCATTATATATATGTTTGTATATATATATATGTGTGTGTGTGTATATATATATATATATATAGATATACATATATATATACATATATACACACACACACACTCTCTCTCTCTCCGATTGAGGAGGTAGTTACTAGTTGGGAGTTTGAGTCTTGCTGAGAGGAGGACTGTACCAAGTATTTACACTTGTTATTTCGTTTATCTACTCTGACTCCCTGTTTACTTTTACTATATCTGTCTTGTTGGCCAACTAGTAGGTGTCGATGTCGATCCCTCGTTACTACTTCTCTGGGGTTAGGCTAGATACTTACTGGGTACGCGTTGATTTACATACTCATACTACACTTGCTACATTTTTTTGTGCAGGTTCATATATATCTGGTGGTCTTTAGGCGTAGAGGCGCAACTATTTCGGGGCTTTACCATGAGTTGCATCTCATATTACGATCAGCAGCCTGCTGAGTCTCCATTAGAGTTATTTATATTTTTTCCGTCTAACTTGTATTCCAGACAGATGTTGTATTTTATTATATTTTCCTAGTTGATACTCATGCACTCGTGACACTAGGTTTTGGGGTTTCCTACGGGTTGTTCACCACTGCAGTCCTTGTAAATTCTATTTCACGCTATTTCATTTATAAAAATTATGATTTTCAGGTACTAGAATGAGTAATTAAATTGACTAATCACTGTTGGCTTGCCTGACGGCGGTGTTAGGTGCCATCACGACCTTTCGCGAATTCGGGTCGTGACAATATAGTAAGAACAGATCCAACATTCAGTGACTTCTTGCTTCGTGTCAGAAACGAAGATGAGCATCCAATAAAAGATGATTTCATTCTTCTAGAACACTTGGTTGTCAACCCCAATGGTAATAGTAGTGCATTTAATACAGAAAGTATTTTTATCATTAGATTAAAACTCAATTTGTGCAAATTACATGATAGAAATTAAAGAGCTATCTTAGCTAGCAGAAATGAATATATTCATCAACTTGTTTGCTAATTTTTATGGTAAAAATAAAATATTTTTCAGTCTTGACTCAGCAGAAGATCAACAATAACTACTAAGAAGTATACTTAAATATTTTAATAAAATGGTCTTCTAACGTATAAATTTGTTGTCAAGTTCATTATTTCTTAAATATGTTAGTGTCACCATATATATAACAAACTAAGTTAAAATTGATCTTCCATTGCACATAGGTTGATTTTGAAGAAAAATATGTCCGTCATGCTACTGAAAACTTAGATCCGTTGAATAGTTTATGTAATAGTACACATATGGTATATAGAAGTGTTGACAATAACGTCATACATGTAGAACTTATGATACTGCTCAATATGCTTCTAAGCATGTGTTTATGCCCAAAATCAACTTTTATCTTCCGAAACTAAAGAATATCCTTTTAAATTTGTGTGAAAATAATTTTTAGTAGTTTATATTTTGTAGTTATAATAAATAAAGCATAAGGACAAACATCCTAAATATTGAACTCTATTTACCACAATATATTTTCTTACACGAATAACTATATGTTGCACTTTCAATAGAGATATCAATATTGACAACAAGAGTTCTGCTTATGGCAGAGTAACCACAACATTAGAAGAAAACATATACAAAAACACACTGTCTATAAAGAAATATTCGATAAGATACCATCGCATTAGATACCTTTAAACGACAATACATAATTATCTACTTAATATGACTAAAATTGAGCATCTATGTAAGTTCTGATGATATCCTTTCATTTTGAATTCACGTATTATGCTAATGTAACATATTTTTTGGCATTTAGATGATTGTTGTAGTATTATATATAAAATTTCTCTCCTTAATTAAATTTATTATTCCTTTATATAAATAAATATTTAAGCCACCATATGTCATTATTAACGTGCAATACACGTTTATAGATACTAGCAATTTAAAAAATACTTCTTTTTATAGTTTGATTTAGCTTAATCATTGCCATGACCAAAAAAAAAGAAATAAAGAATTTTCTTAGTATTTATTTTACGGCAAAGAAATGTGACTGAGTTTCATTGTTGAGCTGGGGTCTGCACTTGTTCGTTGATGGCTACTTAAATGGGGAATTTGGTACTTTCTCCGCAACTGGTGGGAAAACCCTAACGCTTTCAGCTGCAATTTGCTTTGTAAAAAGTTGAAGAAATCGCCAAGTCCTACAAGGCCAACAGGAATGGCATCAAGAAGCCAAGAAAGGGATAGATCCTAAGTTCTTGAGGTATGCCATGAAGTACAACAATATGAGTGGTGGATCTACCGATGAAGAATAAACTAATCCCATAATGTAACCGTCGCTGTTGTTGCTTGAATTAGGGATTTTGATCTTGCTAAAGTTTTGGCTTTTGTTATGGAATTATAGTGGATATTAAACTAGCTGGAACCTAATTTTGTCTTTTACTCTATCATCTAAACAATTACTAGTATCTTTTAATCAATGGCATTGTCCTAGCGGTCTCAATTGTAAAAGGCAGAATTGGGACTCGCCATGGGGCGGAGCACTCGTAAAACACTACTAGGTTTATGTGTGGGGCTTATTTCGTGAGATTTATGCTTCGGCCGTCGAAGTTTACGCTCCGGACAATGTCCAACGCCCAGCGTATTGGGCTCGCTTAATAGAACTTTATGTAATTGTGTATAACTAACCTTGTAAATCCTTAAATTTTCTTAATAAATTGTTGACTATTCAAAATTATTTTTTTCTTAATCACAAATCATTAAGTTGAGAGTATTTTATGTCATAATTAAAAAAAAAATTATTGCACGTTATCCACTAAGTTTGCTATGATAGTAAATTTTAAATAAATCTTTCATTTAAAAAGTATATATTTATTAACTTTTGTTATGTCTTTATTATATAATAGTCCATTTAAAAAGTATATATTTATTAACTTTTGTTATGTCTTTATTATATAATAGTCCATAATTTTTTAATAATTATTTTTCTAAATATTATTTTTTTCGCATTTACGAGATACAATACTTATTAACTTAATAGGTCAGTATTAGCTAGTAACTATTTACAAATAATTAGTTATCACGGCATAGTATGGTGAACTATGTGTTACTTTATTAACTTGTTGAAACTTAAAAATAAATGATGCTAGAGAATCATATTTAATTTGTGAATTATCTTTTTATATAAATTCTCTTTCAAATAGAAAGCATATTAAATAAAAGGAGTATTTTAAAAATAAATATCAAATTATAATATCGAAATTCTTTCAAGATTCATTACTCCTCAGGAGATACATATAAGATTTCATATCGAATACATTACTTTTGATGTTTGAGTTGTAATGACTTTGCAGCTAATTTGCATATTATGATATATGTCATGCTTTTCGTATTATTCATAGTTGAATTATAATTTATAAATACTTAAAGTAGACTATTTTTTATAATTTTGTGATAATGTAAATTTTTATAATTATTTTTTATTTTATACTATCTTAAAATTCTTGAAATTAGTAAATTTTAAAGATTCGTGGGACTTACACCTCATGTCTCAAGGCTTACGCCTCATCTCATGCCCCTGCCTTTTAAAATATTGGTAGAGTTTGTTTTAAAAAAAATATATAAGGAATTTGGTCGGGTAATTTAGGGGTGGATTTTAATTGGATTTGGGTAGATTAAATTGGAGGTGGGTCGTTTAATTAGGAGTTGCCATGTGTTCGTCTGTTAAAAGTAAGGATAATTTTGGACCAAAGTACAACAATAGGGATGTAAAATACCCCAATAATATAACGAAAGATAAATTTAAACAAGTTTTAATAATAAAGGAATATATTTGGTCATTTTCCGTTTATTTTATTGGTGTTTCTTACGGAATTTCTTTTCCTTACTTCTGTAAATTAACTCCTTGCATTTTTTGAATAGTAGACTCTAATTCTATCATACTTCCTCCGGATTTTCTTAAATGAGGGGTTTCAATATACTTGTTTGAAAAGATAGGAAGTAACCAAATGAACAAAGCAAGGAAGAAAGACGTTGGGGATTTAATTTTGATAGGAATCTATCGTTTCATCTTAATTGACATCATTATTATTTGAAGATCCAAAATCTTTTTATTATGATTTTGTCTAAACATTACTCAGACATGTTTAATTATAAATAGTTTTAACTTAGTAATACTTTATATAATTTCACATATTTTAATTTTTAAAAGTAAACAACAACTATAACAACAACAACAAAAAATTCAGTGTAATCTCATAAGTAGAGTTTGGGGAGGGTAGTGTATCATAGACCTTACCCCTACCATATAAAGGTAGAGAGATTATTTCTGATAGACCCCTCGGCTCAAGGAACAGTAAAAACAAAAGCAATAAATAATAGCAACAACAATATAATAGGGTAACGGAAGCGAATGACACAACATGTAATAATAAAGTACCGGAAATAAGAGAATACAAGAATAGTACTAGTACTAATGGTAAGCTTAGGAGAATTTCACGACTACCTGTCAATCTTCAACCCTAATCCTCAATCTTCACACCTTCTTATCGTGGGTCATGTCCTCGATAAGCTGAAGCAATGACATATCCTGCCTAATCATTTCTTCCCAATACTTTTTTGGCCTACCACTGCCCTTTCTCAGACCCGCCATGGTCAACCTCTCACACCTCATGACAGGGGCATCTATGTCTCTCCTCTTCACATGCCCGAACCATCTCAGCCTTGATTCTCACAACTTGTCCTCCATAGAGGCCACTCTCACCTTGTCCCTAATAACTTCATTCATAATCTTGTCTTTCTTGGTATGTCCACACATCCATCTCAACATCCTCATTTCAGCTACTTTTATCTTCTGAACATGGGACTTCTCGATGGGCCAATAATCAACTCCATAAAACATATCCGGTGTAACCACCACTCTATAGAACTTGCCCTTAATTCTAGGTGGCACATTCTTAACAGCCAAAACCCTCGAAGCGAGCCTTTATTTCATCCACCCCGCTCCAATACAATGAGTAACGTCCTCATCAATCTCCTCGTTGCCTTGGATTATAGACCCAAGATACTTGAACCTATTTATTTTGGGAATGACTTGATTATCAATCTTCACTTCCACTTCTGCTTCATGCATCCATCACTGAACTTGTACTCCAAGTATTCTATTTTTGACATACTCAACTTGAGACCTTTAAACTCCAACGTCTGTCTCCAAACTTCTAACTTAGCGTTATCCGCCTCGCGTCTTGTCCATCAGTACTATGTCATGAGCAAATAGCATATACCATGGCACCTCCCTTTGTGTAACGATCCGACAGGTCATTTTATCTATTTGAGCCTCGTTTCCCCTTATGGAGCTCCCTATATGTGAATTTATGATTATGTGACTTGTGGGGATGGTTAGTTTGGTTTCGGGAGAGTTTTGGATTGAATTGGGACACTTGCTCTCTTGGTTGAAGGCTTAAGCTGTAAGAGTTTATCGGAGTTTGACTTTTGTGTAGAGGACTCAGGAATGGTGTTTTAATGGTTTCAATAGGTTCCTATGGTGATTTTGAACTTAGGTGAATGTCCGGAATTGTATTTGGAGATCCCTAGGTTGATTTGGTTTTATTTGACGAAAGTTGGAAGGTTGATAGGTTTGACCAAAAGTTGACTTTGCTGATATCAGGTCTGAATTTTGGTTCTTGGAGTTGGAATAGGTCTATTATATCATTTGAGACTTGCATGCAAAATTTGTGGTTATTCTGAGGTGTTTAGGCATGTTTAGTGTAAGCTTTGAATTTTAAATTTTGGATTAGTTTCTTAGGCTTGAATTGAGGTGCATTTCATGGTTTCGATGTTGTTTTGTGTGATATGAGGCCTCGAGTAGGTTCGTGTTATATTTTGGGATTGGTAGGTATGACTGGACGGAGTCCCGGGGGCCTTGGGTGTGATTCGAATGGGTTTCGGATTTTTTTCCTTGTTTTCGACTACTTATTTGCTGATGACTAATTTCCTTCATCGCGATCGCGTCAAGACAGTCGCATTCGCAAAGGGCAATTTGGTGTTAGGCCAGGTTAGTTCTTCGCGTTTGTGTATGAGAGGTCGCATTGCTTGAGAGGCAGTGGCCTTCGCGTTCGCGCAGGAGTGGTTGCGTTCGCGTAGAGGAAGGCCGGTTGGGGGATGGCACGCGTTTGTTCTTCGCGTTCGCGTGCATGCGACCGCGTTCGTGTAGGCCCAACAGGTTTGAGTATCACGTTATTTGCGAGGGTTTCCTCGCGTTCGCATAAAAGGTTCAGCAACTGGGCGTGGGTTTTGTCTTCCCGATCACAAAGTATGTCCTGCCATCCCGATGTGTATGCCTGGGCAGATCACTTAAGTAATCTATTTCGAGAGTTTTGGTTATTTTATCACATTTTGAGATATAGAGGTTGGATTTAGGCATTTTGGAGGGGATTCACGATTTGGACTGAAGTAAGTATTTTTGTCTCGGATTTTTTATTATTCATGATTCCAACCTTGATTTTAGTGTTTGATTGATGAATCTAAGTGAAAAAATTGGGGATTTTAGTAAAGACTTTTCTAAAGTAAAAATTGATGATTTGAGGATTGATTTGAGGTCAGATTTGGATGAAACACATATATTTAGACTCGTATTGAAATGGGTATTCGAAATTTGAGAGTTTTGACGGTTTCAGGGTGTAGGGCCTGGGGTTGAATTTCTGAATTGACTTTGCATAATTGAACTAAGATCTTAGCTTTATTGTTCGGGCTTGTTTCCTATGACTTTTATTGATATTATTAAGTTATTTGGCTAGGTTCAAGCAATCCTGAGGTTGATTCACGCGGGAAGAGCTTCTTAGAATATTGACTTAGCTTATTTGTATCTTGCCTAACTTTGTACATAAGTTGACGAGTGTGTACATGGGTGTATGTGTGGTAATTGACCGGATTAGACCTTAGGCTATTAATATGCCTTAAATTGGGGTTGTTTGTTATATGAAACATGTTTCATTGTTGTTCGCTTCTTGTACTCTTATGTTATTACCATGATTCTTGCACAATTGTAGTTGAGTCGTGGGCTATATCTTATTGTGACTTTGGTATTGTTGTTTTGGTGATGTTGTGGCATATATGTACGTATTGTGCGGCTTGATTGTAATTGTGTGGGGTATAAGAGTGGCGAGATGCGTATGCAATGACTTAAGAGTGGTGTTATTGATGCACATGCGGTGAGGTAAAGGGGCTTATGCGCGTATTAAGGGAAAATATTTCATTGTGAAACTCACGCGACGAGATAATGGTGGCTTGTTGAGGATGTTATGTGGTATTTCGAGGTGATTCTCGATGTTATTCATGTGTTGGAACGGGTTGATGTGTTGAACATATTCTTGTTTTCCTTAAATTACTTCACTTTGTGTTTTATGAGTTGTTGGTCGATTTTCCTATTGTCACATGCCTCACTCTTAGTTGATATTTATTCTGTTATATTTTTCGTTGTCAGTTTTATATTGATATCTTGCACAAGTTATTTGACGAGTGAGTGTATTGACTTGAACCTCGTCATTACTCCATCGAGGTTAGTCTTGATACTTACTGGGTACTGACTGTAGTGTACTCATACTACACTTCTGCACATTCTTTATGCAGATCTAAGTATCTCATATTGTGATGGTCGTTAAAGAGCGGTGCCGATATGTTGGAGACTTCAAGGCATACCTGTTGTTCCACTAGCAGGCCTCGAAGTTACCCTCTTTAGTTGCTTTATTACTGTTTATATATTCCAAACTGTGATGTACACTTTGAGACTTATTATGTATTTCTTGTAGAGCTTATGACTTAGTATTATCGATCTTGGGATTTTTGACTGTTGTATTCACGTTACGACTATGTTATGGCATTTTTTAGCTTTTATTTGATAATTAAGTTGTTAAATTTCGTTTGATCTCATCATGTGATAGGCTTATCTAGTCTTAGGAACTAGCTGCCATCACGACCCTTATAGTGAGATTTTGGGTCGTGACAACTTGTATATGTCACGTCAGCACATCCAACGCTAGGCAAACAAGAATGGGAAGAGTCAATCCATGATGCAACCCCATATCCACAAGAAAATATTCTGAGTCTTCTCTTATAGTCCTCACCCGAGTCTTAGCTCCCTTGTATATGTCCTTAATCAACCTAATGTACGCTATCAGGACACTGCTAACCTCCAAAAATCTCCATCAAACTTCCTTCAGGACTTTGTCACATGCTTTTCAAGGTCAATGAACACCATATGTAAGTCCTTATTCTTTTTCTTATACTACTCTACCAATCGCCTCACAAGGTGAATGACTTTTGTAGTAGACCGTCCCGGCATAAATCCAAACTGGTTTTCGAAAATAGATACACTTCTCTTCACCCTCCTCTCCACCATCCTCTCCCAAACTTTTATAGTGTGACTCAACAGCTTGATACCCCTATAATTGTTGTAGTTTTAGATATCACCTTTGTTTTTGTACAACGAAATCATCTGACTCCACTACAATCTTCGCATTTTCTTCATCCTGAAAATGACATCAAACAAATTAGTAAGCCACTTTAAGTCTGGCTTACCCGCTTCCTTCCAAAATTTCACCCGGGGATCTCGTCAGGCCCAGTCGCCTTACCCCGTGCTCATCTTCCGTATTGCCCCCTCAACCTTCACTCTTCATACGCCTACAAAATCCAAAATCTCTCCGACTCTCTGAGTTCTCCAACTCACCCAACACGATTTTCTTGTCCGCTTCATCGTTCAAGAGTCTATAAAGTACTTCTGCCATCTATACCTGATACATGTCTCTTCCACCAATACCTTACCATTCGTCTTTGATGTACCTCATTTGATCCAGCTCCCGAGCTTTCCTCTCCCTAATTTTGGTTAACTTGTACAACTTCCTGTCACTCCTTTGCCTCCAAGATCCTCATACAATCACTCAAATGTTGCAGTCTTAGCCACCCTAATTTTAGCTCTCTCCTTGCCTTCTTATAACACTCTGTTATACGTCCTCTTCTCCTCCTCGACCGCGCTCTCCAATAACTTTAAATATGCCGCTTTTTTGACTTCCGCTTTTCCTTGGGCCTCCTCATTCCAGGCCTCTCGAGTAATGCTTTATGATTTTTAACACCTCTCTAACAGCTTCCCTAATGCAATTTACTGCCATAGATGCAACTAATATACATTATAAGAAATTAGAGCAAGCAACATTTTCTCTTCGGCAAGAATGAGAACATCAAATCTCGAGGTGTTATTCTTAGAGTGGACATTTGCTAACGAGAAAATACTGTACTTCTTTGTTTTTATTAAATGTAATAAAATTGTTCCAAGATCACCTGTCATTTCAAGAACTAAGGTGCTCTTTGTTGTCCATATCAATATCAGAGATTTATTAATCACAATTCACGCACAGCTACAAATATAAATTCCTGAAAAAGCAAAAAAGAAAAACTAAAAAATTTCAGACTGTTAGATCATTTGTCCTACGGACGCGGCAGGCGTAGATTCTATGGAACATGACAACATGAGCCTACCGGCCTTATAAAGCAACTTGCGGATGTAGAAATTTAAGAAAACAACAAAAAAGAGCATTCACACGAATCAACTTTCGTCATTTCATAAACTATAAAATTAATTTCCGTTTAGTTCACATTAATTAGCACAAGCCTCTTTTCTTTGCTTAGCATTCCATTTTAAGCATATGTAGTTAATATGCAATGAATTTTTCTGAATTTGCTATTTTTGGCTCCGATATTGTGTGTGTGAGAGTTATCCACTACAATGTGTATATCTTATGACAATTAAATCCACCCACACAAAAAAAAGGGTAAGTATTAGTCATTTTCTCTTCAAACCAGTTAAAGGGAGAAATATTATTTCGTGTGACTCAAGTTGATGCAATATAATTGCTCTGGTACCAACTGATGCAATATAAAAAGTGGAAACAAGAAAACAAAAGATAGAAGTAAGACGCTCAATGAACTATCAAGACAACAAGTAGGAACTAGTCTACTTACTTTCTTGATGAAGTCACGGAGTACCTATACTATACGAACAACCCTCAAGACAACAATGGTCTTGCAAACTGTTCGATCAAACAAAGGAACAAGTTCAATTTTGAATCATACCAAAATTGGACCAGTTAATTCACACGATTTTGGGAGCAATGTGCCGCCGTTTTTTGATTGATAATAATATCAAAAGGTATCAAAATAATGAAGTGTTTAGGCTTATATAGAATGAGCCTTTACCTAAATCAACTAGGAAAAGAATAACTAGTTAACCTAAATCAACTAGGAAACAACTAATTAACAAAAAGGCTACAATTTGGCTAAGTTTAAGAAATAGTCACGCAGGACTCCAAAACAAGTAAGAATTAATGTCTTCCATAACTATACAATAATACATGCCAAACACAAACTTCACACGCCAAACGCTTGGATCTTCTTCACTATCAAATGTGCATCATGAAGCTCTTTAGCTTGACTTCTCGTGAATGGTCTTCAAGGTTTAAACGTATCATGATCAGGTTGACCTATATCAATTGATAACACTTGATCAAATTTATTTGCATCACAAGTAGCGCTTGTTGTACGAGGGTCTCCATGTGTGACAAGTGTCCATTGTGGGACACACAAGTTACCACTTTCACTTGCTCTTTCTCCTCTTCCTCTCCTCACTCCACCGTCACACTTCTTCATATTCCTCTTTTTTAACTTTCTTTTTTTGTATCGACTATCAAGAAGTCCTGATCCAACTCACCTATATAAATTTTGTTCTATAGTTGAGAGAACTCTTCTTTTTTGATTCGCAACAAGCAAAAATCAGCAGATTATATATTTTTTTAGTAATGATAAATCATTAAAATAATTTTATTTTTGGTATCCTAAACTTTTATACCAAAATATTAGTGATTTTTATTTTCTCTCTTTCTCTCTCTATTTAGATTTGTGTAATAAAATATTAAAAAATCAGTAAAAGTTTGGTAGAGCCAAAGCAAGGGTGATGGTGTATAGGGTAAAACATGATATGACACATGGCTGACCAAAAAGAGGACGCGTGGAATTCAAGATGGGATGGTTGAGGACCGAACCCAGCCATTGCGCTTGTCATCGGAACAGATAATACTCATAAAAGTGTATTAAATGCTCTGCGTCCGGTAACATTTACTAAGGAATATTCTACAGCATTAAGGGCGATGATCCGTTACAGAGAATTTGGCATTTATACTCAACGTCACATCTTCATCAATGACCCTCATAATTGGCATTAAAGGAGGGCATGATCCTAGGACCGTTTTCCCTAGGCATAGCTATAAATAGTGAGCTCAGTTACCATTGTAAAGCACACGAATTCTCTGGCAAGAACATATATTATTTTCTATACAAAGCTTTATACAATTTCATTTCTTATTTTTTGACCTCATCATCATTGTGTTCGGAAACCGTATTCACGAAAGCATCATCTTTGCTATTTCATCTACATTCTAAGGCATAGTATTGTGTATTATTTCAGGATCAAATTAATTCACTTGTCTAGAAACCACGTACAAATTCAACTGTACCTTATAGGGGTAAATAGTTTGGCACCCACTGTGGGGCCTAGATAGTCGTGCAATTAAATTGATCCTTGCCTTTTTCTACTAACTTTTTTTGACTATTTTATCTTAGAAAAAATCGCAAAAAATGGCAGATAATACTGTTAATGATGCACGCAACCCTGAAATTCGAGGGGATCAGCCTCATTTTGAGGACTCGATCAGTGACACCCGCAATGAGGGAAATGACACCACGCCAGTGCATGACCGACGTATTCTCGACAGCTCAGGAGGCAACCCCCGATGATGCTGACGAGGAATAAATAGCGGATGCTGTAAGGATCCAGCAAGAGCAACAGGCAATCATTCTAGGCAATCTCACGCGGTAGGATCAGGTTATGACGGAACTAAAGCAGACGCTATTAGGTGCATCAAATAATGCAAACGGGCGCGACCCGATTTCTCCCATTTTTCCCGCAGGCCAAACAATGCAGAGAGTCGACAACAACACTCCCAGGGGTGAAGTTGGCTCCGATGGGGGAGCAGATAAGGTCTTAACAACGAGAACTATTCTTTCAAAGATGAGCTTTTATGGTTCATGAGGAAGTAAACGCCCCCATGGATCAAATCCCGGTCGCACCACAAGTATTGAAAGGCCCGAACTTGAAGAAGCATGTTCAATTACCGTACAAGCCAAGTGCGGCACCAGAACTAATCTCAAAGCATTTCAAAATGCCAGAACTTCCAAAGTATGATGGAACTTCCGACTCACAGGAACATATTACCACCTACACAACGGCGGTTAAAAGAAATGATCTGTCTCCTCACGAAATTGAATATGTGTTGCTAAAGAAATTCGGCGAAACTCTCACGAGGGGAGCCATAACGTG
This sequence comes from Nicotiana obtusifolia, assembly GCA_002018475.1. Lineage (NCBI taxonomy): Eukaryota > Viridiplantae > Streptophyta > Magnoliopsida > Solanales > Solanaceae > Nicotiana > Nicotiana obtusifolia. The sequence continues at coordinate 142,133 of MCJB01019843.1, read as the reverse complement.
GTATTCATTACTGACTGAGCATTCCATAGATTCCTTTGAGATGCTTGCAGATTCTTTCATTAAAGCTCACGCCGCAGCCAGAAAGGTGCAAGCCCGAAAAACCGGCATATTCATAATCACACAAGGAGAATCTGAATTATTGCGAGAGTTTGTTACCCGATTCCAGAAAGAAAGAATGTTGCTCCCGACCATCCCGGATGAATGGTCAACTAAAGCATTTACCAAAGGATTGAATCCGAGAAGTTCGGCCGCTTCCCGGAAGCTGGACGAGAGCCTGCTTGAGTTTCAAGCAACAACCTGGGTAGATGTTCACAACCGGTACGAGTAAAAAATAAGGATCGAAGACGACCAGGTTAGTTCTACATCATGGGCCAAAGGACGGGAGAAGAATAGAGAAAAATCAAGGGATGATGACGACGCGGATAGGCGGACTTCGAGGGGTCAGTTTTTGCCCTACGAGCGTATCGAAGGCCGTGGCAGAAATTTTCGAGGAGCAAACAAGTTCACCCCTAACGAGGGGACTGATCGTGGTCAAAACTATAGATCACTTCAAGATAGACAAACCTTGGGGCCTCGAGACCTTTCTTACCCCATGTTGTCAGAATATAACTTCAATGTTAGTGTGGTAGAACTAGTGTCAGCCATGAGGAACATTAAAGAAGCACGATTCTCGAGACCTATGAGGTCCGATTCCAACTAGAGGGATTCCAATTTATGGTGCGAATACCAGGGGATGAACGATCACCGGACATGGGACTGCTGACATCTTCAGAAGGAGGTGGCAACGCTATTGAAGAATGATCATCTTCGAATATTCTTGAGTGATCGAGCTAAGAACAATTACGGTCGCAGAAGAGACAAAACTGAATGTTCGAAAGCAGGAGAAGAAACCCCACGCCAGACGATCAACATGATCTTTGGAAGGAACGAAATTAACGGGGTCACCTATTCGACATCAAAGAAGACTAAAGTATCGATAACTCACAGCAAAAGGCTCAGGGAGGATGATATCACTTTCACGGAGGAAGACGCGGACGAATTGTTATTACCACACAATGATGCACTGATAATCTCTTTAAATGTGTTAGATTTTAAAATTAAGCGTGTTCTGGTAGATCCAGGCCGTTCGGCTAATACACAATAGAGAGTACTGGAACAAGCTAAACTCACCGGAAGCATCATTCCAACAACAAAACTCCTCGCTAGATTCAACCTTGCGAGCGTGACGACCCGGGGAGAGATCTTGCTGCTCACGAACATTGAAGGAGTAATGAAAACAACTCTCTTCGAAGTAGTGGATGGTGACATGGGATACAACATTATCTTGGGAAGGCCATGGCTACACAAGATGAAAGTTGTACCTTCGACGTATCACCAATTGCTAAATTTTCCAACGCCCGAAGAAATCAAGAAGATAAGAGGTGACCAACTAGCAGCGAGGGAGATGAATGCAATCTCAATTTCCAGTAGCAAAGGGAAGGAGCGCATGGCATAGCAATTACAGGAACCGGCACCTACTCCCGAGTTGGAAGAGGTTATTCCAGGGGCAGAGTCGTCAGAACTGTATCAGGTGCCGAGATATTTCCAAGTTCTAGAAGAAATGGACGCAACAAATTCCACGACAGAGGAACTAGAGCAAGTGGCATTGTTCGAAGAAGTCTTAGAAAGAAAATTTCACTTGGGGACAGGACTGCATCCCGAGCTCATATTTGCTTTTATTGAATTCCTTAAAATAAATGCTGATTGTGTTGCATGATTGCATGAGGATATGATAGGTATCTCGACGGAAATAGTCGTGCACAAACTGATTTTGGACCCCCAACGTACCACCGGTATGACAGAAGAAGCGCCATATTGCCGAGGCAAGGAATAAATTCGTTTTGACGAGGTAATCCGCATGCTTAAAATCGGTTCGGACAGAGAGGTAAGATATCTAGACTGGCTAGCCAATGTAGTAGTAGTTTCTAAAGAGAACAATAAATTTCGTATGTGTGTAGACTATAAAGATCTTAATAAGGCGTGCCCAAAGGATTCGTTTCCACTGCCAAATATCGATCAAATGATTGATGCCACGATAGGGCACGAGTTAATGAGTTTCCTTGATGCTTATTCTGGGTATAACCAAATTAAGATGAACTCGGAAGATCAGGAAAAATTTCGTTTATAACAAATTTCGGTACATATTGTTACAATGTAATGCCCTTCGGGTTGAAAAACACCGGAGCCACTTATCAACAGCTCGTAAATAAGATGTTTGAAAAGCAAATATGAAAGACCATGGAAGTTTATATAGACGATATGCTTGTTAATTCTTTGAATGCAGCTAACCACCTCAAGCATTTGCAAGAAATATTCGATATCTCGAGAAAGCATAACATGAAACTTACCCGAAAAGTGCACGTTCGGGGTCAGCTCCGGTAAGTTCCTGGGGTTTTTGGTCTCACAAAGGGAAATTGAAGTAAAATCCGATAAATCAAGGCTATAGATGATATCCCAGATCAATTATCAAACGTGAAGGAAGTCCAAAGACTCACAGGAAAGTTAGCAGCTATGAGTAGGTTCATTTCCCGGTCGTCAGAGAAGTGTCATCGCTTCTTTACGTTGCTCAAAAAGAAGAACAATTTCGAATGGACGCTAGAGTGCCAGCAGGCTTTGAGGGATATGAAGAAGTACTTATCAAGCCCTCTATTGCTCTCGAAACCAAAAGAAGGCAAAACATTACTAGTCTACCTCGCGGTTTCAGAACTTGCAGTAAGTGCAATTTTAGTCCGGGAGGACGAAGGAATGCGGTTTCCTATTTATTACGTTAGCAAAATTTTTACGAGAGCAGAAATTCGCTACCCACATTTGAAAAAATTAGCCTTAGCTCACGTAATCGCCGCTCGGAAGCTGAGGCCCTATTTTCAGTGCCACCCAATAGTTGCGCTGAGTACTTTCCCTTTGCAGAACATCTTTCATAAGCCTGAACTCTCTAGAAAGTTGGCCAAATGGGCCGTTGAAATGAGCAAATTTTACATAGAATATAAAGCACGGACTGCAATTAAGTCACAAGTCCTTGCTGACTTCATGGCCGATTTTAGTCCGGGACTGCTGCCTCTGGCAACCAAGGAAGCAGTAATGGTGCCGGAATCGACATCAGGGGTTTGGACCCTATTTACGGAGGAGCCTCGAACGTAAAAGGGCCCAGACTCGTAATAGTTTTAATCACGCCTTCGGGGGAAACCTTAAGGTAAGCCATCTGCACGATCCCTTTAACTAATAATGAAGCAGAGTATGAAGCTTTGATTGCAGGGATCGAATGGGCCAAGGGACTTGATTTCGAGTTATCAAAATCAAATGTGACTCACAGCTAGTGGTAAATCAGGTTTACGGGATCTTTGATACCAAAGAAGAACGTATGCAACAATACGTGGTAAAGGTCCAAGCGCTTTTGGCACGATCCCGTGAGTGGTCAATAACTCATATACCAAGAGAGGATAATGCAGAACTGGATGCATTCGCAAACTTAGGTTCATCGATGGAAAAAAAGGGATCGGAGTCCGGTATAGTGGTACAAATGATGAGCTCGACCCTCGATACGGATAGCTACTACGAGGTGAATTAGGCTAGTCTGGTTTGGGACTGGAGGAACAAAATAATCGACTACCTCGAGCACGGAAAGTTATCCGACGATCCTAAAGCGTCGCGGGCGTTACGCACCAAAGCTGTGCGTTATACCTTCAGGAAGGGCCAACTGTATAGAAAATCTTTCCGAGGTCAACTGGCCAGGTGTTTAGGAGCGTCAAAAGCTGACTATGTCATGAGAGAAATCCACAAAGGGATATGCGGCAATCACTCAAGCGCAGAGTCTTTGGTGTTGAAATTGGTACGGGCAGGATATTACTAGCCTCGCATGGAACAAGACGCCAAAGATTTTGTACGAAAATGTGATAAGTGCCAATGTTATGCATCATTAGTACATCAACCCGTAGAACCCTTACATTCGGTTCTGTCCCCATGGCCGTTCATGAAATGGGGGATGGACATCGTCGGGCCGCTGCCATCGGCTCCCGGAAAGGTAAGATTTCTTTTAATTATGACTGATTATTTTTCTAAATGGGTGGAAGCAGGTTCTTATCAGAAGATCGGAGAACGCGAAGTGGTCGATTTACTGTGGGAAAATATAATTTGCAGATTCGGAATACCAAAAGAGATAGCATGCGACAATGGACCACAGTTTATCAGTGCAAAAGTCACAAAGTTCCTCGAAGACTTGAAAATAAAGAGAATCACATCTTCGCCTTATCATGCGAGCGCAAAACGGTCAAGCGGAGTCAACAAACAAAGTGATCATTCAACATCTCAAGAAAAGGTTGGAAGCAGTGAAAGAAAAATGGCCCGAAGAGTTACCCGGAGTTCTATGGGCCTACCAAACAACGGCCAAATCAAGTATAGGAGAAACTCCTTTTCCCTCGTGTACGGTGCTGAAGCCCTAATATCGGTTGAAGTGGGCGAACCCACTTTGAGATATTCTCAAACAGACAAAGAAATCGAATGACGAAGCAATGCTAATAAATTTGGAACTGCTCGAGGGACGCAGGGACTTGGCGCATATAAGAATGGCAGCTCATAAACAGAGGATGGAGCGATAGTACAATCGGAGAGCCAACTTCCATTTTTTCAAAGTAAGAGACTTGGATCTAAGGAAAGTAACACAAAAATACCCGGGAGCTCAACACGAGAAAGTTAGGTCCAACATGGGAAGGTCCTTACCGGATTTCAGCTGTCACTGGGAAAGTTTCATACAAGTTGGAGAACCAGAATGGGGACAAGTTGCCTAGCAACTGGAATGTGGCACACCTCAAAAGATATTATTGCTGATAAACAACACTCAACCGAAAGTATGTGCTACACTCTTTTTCCCTTCGTTCAGTTTTTGTCCCAATTGGATTTTTCTGGTAAGGTTTTTAATGAGGCAGCGACAGAAAGCATACTACAAAGACAACAACAATAAGACCTTTGATAGCAAGGCAAACGAACAAGCTTCCACTCGGGGATGATTAGGTAAACTTTGTTTCGATAGCAAATTCCCACCAGGAAGTCAAGTTTGCTATCGAAAAGAGGTCACCCGACTATTCACGGGCACAGAACGCTAGAGGATTGTTAGGTATTCTTTCGCTCGATAGCATGGATTCCTAAGGGGAAACAAGATATGTTGCCGAGTGAAGGATTACCTAGCAATTTACTGGTGGGACCTTCGAAAACACAAGACTTCCAGTGTTTCAATTCGCACTCTTTGCATTCAAACACTAGGGGGAATGATATGAGGATATGACAACAATGACTGCCACGTCAACCGGGAACGAAAATTTGGGAACAAAAAATGCATCATCAGGACCGGGGACTATGCAGCTAGCCCCGTAGAAACAAGTTGTACAAGATAGCCACAAGTAATGGCATTTCTTTTTTGCATAGCAAGATGCTTATGTAATTTCTGAAAAAAGAAGGAATAAAATGAAATCCTTTGCTTTTATCTTGTTTCTTGTCTAAACGATGAGTTGATTTTGTCATTTGAAAGTTAAACAAGTACTTCAAATGTTAGTGTCGTAATGAACAGGAGTCGTCCTCTTCAAGAGCACCGTAAACTTAAGAGGGCCCTCTCTTATAAAAACCCTCACGTTAAAGGATTGTTTCCGGAAGAATTAAGCCCGGAATCCAAAATTTCATCGAACAAAAATACACCCGAAGTCGCATATGAAAAGGACGCAAAAAGGAAACTTGCACAAATATTCATAGAAACCTTCACGTAAAAGGTATACTTGCACAAATATTCATGGAAACCCTCACGTAAAGGGGAAAATTGCGCAAAAATTCATAAAAACCCTCATGTAAAAGGGATAATACTTGAAATGCTTCGAAGAAAGGCATTCGAGACTACACATAGTACAGCGCGAATTGAACAACATGCGCGGAATACTTGAACGAATGCAAAAGTTAAAAGCTTGCATGGATATTCAGACGAAAGTAAGACTCAAACAATATTTGAACAAAAGGTATATCTTTATTCACAAGAACAGGCCAAAACATTACAAGTACAGAATGAGAAAAGAAAGGAAAAGCTAAACTACAACGCCTACCGAGACCAGGTGGAAGAGAAGTATCCGCATTGTTGGGAAGAGTAGGTGGTTCCACCGATGGCTCAACGCTTTCCCTAATTTGGTCTTTGGCCTCATCGCCTTCCGATCCTTCTTCAGTTTTTGAAAATTCGGAACTGAGATCAGAATAACCTGGAGCATCAGACTGCACCGGGAGTCCATTTTTTGCAGCCAACGCAAGCTCTCGGGCCTTAGCAATTTCGGCACTAACATCAATAATACCAGCTTTGGCCTCTTCCAAGGTTTTTCTCCTCATGCTATACATGGAATAAGCTTTTTCAATAATGAAGGAAGCCGCTCGGTGCTTAAGTTCTTCTTTGAGTTGAGTAACCTTGGCGGAAAGGCTTTCCCTGGTGGATCTAACAGATTTGAGGCTGACGTCGAGTTCGCGGACAGTTGAACTAAAGAGTCTATTATGCTCAATAGTTTTCCTGTACTTCTCCTCCAGCTGGGTATGTTTTACCTCCACAGCAGCAAGCTCTTCACTTTTGGAGTTCAAGGCTGCCTCAGCGGAGGCAGCCTCACAGTCGGCTGCAGCAAGAACGACGTTTTGGACCTCTGCCCATTTGGCCTTGGCCTCATCAAATTTAACCCTCAACGACCCAATTTCTTGGCTAAGGGTTACTACTTCTTGATCGCTTTGCTACAAACGAGCCTCCAAAACAACAGCCTCAGCAGCTCTGGTCTATAGTTTCGAGAGGCGGAGAACAGTCTGGTCCCGTTCTGCCAAAAGCTAATCCCATTCAGAAGTAAGTTCTTCCTTCTCACGAATCTACCTTTGAAGGCCCTCGGAAGCAAGAAAGTTGGCCTACAAAACAAGAAAGAAGTAAAACTTAGAATATATTCATACTAAAGTAGAAGAAGTAACGAAGGAAGAAAAGAACGTACCACTACGGCATTATGCATGGACTTGTTCAACAAGCACTCTCCCGAGTGCCTGAATCTTTTCCCAGTCCTTTTCTGAAGACAAAGGCTTCAGATAATTAGCAAGCTCCACCGGCGGGGACAGCAAGTTGCACCCGGTAGAGACCGAAAGAGTAACGTTCCTCCTCCTTTATGGATCTTCAGAAGGGGCGGCATAATTTTGCCCCAAATTCCCATGAACTGGGGACTGTGAAAGAGGAACACTTTCTTCACAGTCAGGTGCAGCCGATGGAGTTAATGTAGCAACTGATGGTGGAAGAGTGGATGAAGATGGAAGTGATGTAGCAGTTGCTGGTGTTGGTGAAGGTGGAGATGGAGTTGATGGAGTTGAAGAATGAGAAGCAGCTGCATCAAATGTAGTGCCAGTTGTTGAATGCTCGCCGACTAAAGATGGGAAGGACCCGGTACTCAGCCCCGCAGCACCAATTACAGTAATTGGGGCTCGAAAACGAGAGTTGGCATACTCCACTAAATCAGATTCTCCCCAAAGTGCTGAGACGTCGCCTTCAGTTGGTGCAATTGTCTCAACAGGTCGAGCATCTTATTAAGATGATGAGGATCGCCGCCTTTTATGTAAAGAAGCTCCCTCATCACCAGCTTCTTCATAATCATCGATTATCACAGTGTCTATGACTGGCCCGAAAGGAGGACCAATCATCATCGCCACTGGAGATGCCTCGGGGACAGCAATCTTTGCCCTTTTATTTTTTTCCCCGGCATCGGAGGAATGTCTACTCTTTGTTTGTTTATCCTCTGGCCGGGGACTCCGTAAACAAATATTTGCACCCGAAACAGGACCAGAGATATCTGTTCAAGTAAATGCTTCCTGAAGCAGCCTCGCTGCATCAGTAGGATCAGCCAGAACGTCCTCCTCGGGCACAGCAACAGAGCCCGCAGGTAGACCTAATTCCATGAACAAAGTCAGAAGGGTTCAACCAAGTTCTTCATATGTAAAAATGAAAGCAAGATAAATTAGAATTACCATGATTTTTGGCCTTCCACCCATATTTAAGGTCCAGTTCTTTCCACGAATGAGTTTCGGGCGTTGTGGCGTCCAAAATCTTCTGAACCCACCGGTTCAAACCTTCCACCACCAGTGGGAGCCATCGAATTGTTGAAGAATGCGAAGGATAAAGAGATGATACGACCATAGAAGAATATCTAGTAAAAGGAATATTATACAAAGAACTTACGAGTGCAATTCCAAGCAACTGAAAATGATGAAGCCGTTGTCGGAATGATGTCGTTGATGGCCACTGCAATGAACCATCCCATCCACCCACGGTTGTTGTCATTACCGATGCTTGAAAACAAAGCATGGAGGCCACACTTGCAAAGGTTTGTCATTCCCTCGTGGAAGATTTTGGGGGAATAGAGATTCATCACATGAGCTAAGGTTAGCTCCTCTCCAGTTTCTTGGCACAGGCGTCGAAGGCAGGCGATCATCCTCCACACTGAAGGACTTACCTTTGCCAAACATACCTGATAGCGAAGGCAAAACTCCGCAATCACGAAATCAAACTCTCCGCTAAAAGAAAACGCACCCAAAGCAAAATGATACGTGAAAAAGAATGTAAAACCTTCCTTGGGAAGGGTCACTCGCTCCGATAGATCAGGAGCGATAATTTCCAACTCATTATAGCGACAATCCTCCTTCATAGCAAGAATACTGGAAGGACGAATGGAAGAAGGGTACTTACTAACAGCCCATGTACGAGGGCTAGCAGTAGAAAATTTCTGTTCAAAATCCTTCGAAGTACTAAGCCTTCTTGGGATGATGGAATCCGCTGTTGGAGGAACGGAATCCTTGGTGTTGGTTCTTATTCTTTGAAGAACCACCACGTTTGGAGGAAGAAGTCACTGGAAAAGAAGAAAGTAAAGAGTTTGTGTTTGAAGAAAATTAGGAAAAAGATGGAAAGCAAGGATGCAAATCAGAAGCTCAAGCAATTGTGAAACGTAAAGGAAAAGAAAGTTGCGTATAAGTAAAATTTTGGCGGCTAAATTCATGGCAATGATTACCTCAATAATCGGAAAAAGCTGTGCTGAATCATGGGATGACGCATGTTTAGGGCATTAAATGCGGAGAGACATGTGTCTAATCAACTGTCAAAGACCTTTAGAGGGAATTATAGTAATCCCCGCCAAAAAGGTATTTCTACCAACTTCCTGGTAACACAAAGTTATGTAACCGGAAAGCAGGGGGACTATCTATATAGGGTACAATACGATATTACATGTAGCTGACTAAAAAGATGACACGTGGAATCCAAGATAGGATGGTTGAGGACCGAACGCAGCCATTGCGCTTCACCAGAACGGATAGCGCTCATAAAAGTGTATTCAATGCAATGCTCTGCATCTGTCAGCATTTACTAAGGAATAATCTACAGCATTAAGGACGACAGTCCGTTACAAAGAATTGGGCATTTATACTCAACGTTACATCTTTATCAATGACCCTCATAATTGGCATTAAAAGAGGGCATGATCCTAGGACCATTTTCCCTAGGCATAGCTATAAATAGTGAGCTCAGTTACCATTGTAAAACACATGAATTCTCTGGCAAGAACATATATTATTTTCTATACAAAGCTTTATACAATTTCATTTTCTTATTTTTTTGACCTCATCATCGCTGTGTTCGAAAACTGTGTTCATGGAATCATCATCTTTGCTATTTCATCTACATTCTAAGATTAAGTATTCTATATTATTTTAGAATCAAATTAGTTCAGTTGTCTAGAGATCACGTACAAATTCAATTGTACCGTTTTACAGGTAAACAGATAGTAATTAAAAAAGTTTAAACGGGTTCTTGGAGGAACTAAATATATAAGATGTGAATGAGAAAATCTGTAGTACCAATTGGTCCTAGTTTGGCATGGAAGCAAGAAGATCATACTCTTTTTCTTATATTTTATTTATTTCTATTCAAGATGAACCTATGAGTTTTTAAGTGAAGTTTGGTTGTCGGTATTGGCAAAAGAAAAGAGAGGAGGATTTATTCAGAAAGAGAATAAAGAACGGGGCAAGGAAATTGGCTAATGGGACCCACTGCCATTTGGCTATTAGAAAATTAAGGTCTCACTCTCACACAACTTTGATCGGTTGTGTGGCCCTAAAATAAAATTTATGAGCATATATTTCACATCCATGATTCGTCCTAAATGATATAGGCTTATAAGAACTGATAAATTACTAGATACTAAAGGCATTTTTCCTTTACGAACAGTTTTCTTTCTTACTCAATTTCTATAATAAATTAATGAATATAAAATATAATTTTAATAGAAATATTTTGCTTTAATTTGTCAGGTCAAAGTTATAATTATTTGGTATAAATATAAACATCAAATACAATTAAATGTTTACGCAATGTATTTTTGTGTTTTTATTTCTTAACCGACGTCTAATTCAATTAATTCGAATTTGCGCCACATAAAAATAATTAAAGAAGAAAATATTCTTCATTCCTGAAAAAATTAATTAAATAGGAAGGAATCTTATCCATTATCCCATAATATTTGACGAGTGGTATGTTATACTATCTATTAAAGTAAGTGTTAAAGAGTATCTTTTAATACTTCATTTTTAGTAAAATTTGGTCATAAAAAATCAAGGTGAAAGAATACTGTAATTATCTAATTCATTTCACCATTGAGACAACTGTGAGTCGAGTAACTCCCCTATCTTCTTGATACTTAGCTTCCACACTCCCATTCTCTCCTTCACCATTCTTACGCGATCTCTTCTAAGCTTTCTCCAACTCAACTTCTTCAGTAACTTCCTATCTCTCTCTGTCTCAGTAAAATCTTAGAGCGGGACAGAGAGAGTAATACTTCTAGGGTTTCATTTGAGCTAATCCTGAGTTGATTCATAGGCCAAATCTGAAGGAAGCTGGTTTTATGCTCGCGATGCTACAACTAAACAGTTAAAAGGTGAGTTTTGCTGTTATTGCTTCAATTTTGGTGCAATTTCTGTTTTTTTAAATATTTTATTCTGTAGTTCAGTTACCCGCTCTATTTTGTAGTGTTCTAGATCTGCGCGGAAATGCTGTGTTTTTAGGATTTAGTATCCAAGATTAAACTCTGAAACGAATTAATTAGAGATTAGTAGAGGATCACTTCACTTTTGTTGCATGTAAAGGAAATGGAGAAAGTGAAAAAGATGGGAAAGGAGATTGAAAATATTAAATAATTTGGTCGCCCGGGTTGGGGGTGCCTATAGTGGTGGATGAGTTAGAATGATAACCTTAACAATAAAGATTCCTATTTCAGTAGAGATTGCACTAGGTGAATTCTCCCATTTGTCTAAGTAGTGGGTAGAGCTACATGGTACATGTGTTGGTGGGAGGTAATAGATACTTGATGGATTAGTTGAGGTGTGCTCAAGTTGGTTAGATATTGTTGTTATAAGAAAGGTAAATCTTTTGGTGGCATTTCTGAAGACACAAAGAAAAGGAAGCAAAAGAAAAAAGGAAAGAGTACTCTACCCAAAATATCGAGAAGACATGACCCTCCCTGCTCAAAATCTTGACATTTCTCAGTGTTGAAATACAGATGTTGAAAATTATATTGGAAATACTTGAGTGCATCAAAGCGTGTATAAGTTCCAAGAGGGGGCCGAGGGGTGGGGTG
>MCJB01019843.1:114060-130291 GCA_002018475.1 Nicotiana obtusifolia | reverse complement strand
GGGGGGTTGGGGGGGGGGCTACAATATCATATTGGGTAAGGAAGGTCCAACTCATGTTTTTCTCCTGAATTTGCTTTTGTTGGTGAGTTGTAAGTTCTTAAGTCTGGTGACTGTAGGCACTCAAGGGTGTGGCCTAATGAAGTAGGTGCAAACCTCGGAATCAGTGTTCGAACCCAGCTGACACAAAAAGCACCAGGTGATTTCTTACCATCTACCAAAGCCTTGGTGAATGGAGACACCAGGTACATGTGTTGGTGCAAGGTAGCAGGTACCGAGTGGAATAGTCCAGGTGCGCGCACGTTGGTTCAGGCACCATCGTTATTAGGAAAAAGATCTAGCGACGTAAATCCTTAAAGTGGAAAAAAAGAAAATGGAGTAGAAGCAGGTCGAAGGGTCTCATTTTTGAAATTTTTTTCTCCAAAGATGTACGAGTACCTTTTGGGTTTCTGCGGGGAAAAAAAGTAAATTTTTTATTCCTCATTTGCGAGATTGGTGGTGGAAGGAAGTTATTGTACGAAACTGGGCTCTATTTTAAGTAAACTGTCTGTTTGTGTGTCGCCGAGATTATCCGGAAGGTACTTTCATAAATGGAGAAAAGATTGTTAGGATGGTTTTGGTGACTCCATGACAGAATAAAGGTGCAAAGTTACCTGGGAAAAATTAATGCACAGATAAGGTGCACAGTTATAGTGTTACAATTTGAAATCTTTTGGACATTAAATTGCGACGAGACAATCATCTAGCCCAAACAATAGGGAGGTGAGACAAGCCATAGTCGTCTCGTTTTAGCTATGCTAATCCAGCGTCTTAACGACTTGGCACTACTTGATTCTCCATGTTATCTTATGTCAATGAAGTGGCTTAATTGGCTTTCATGGTTGTATTACAAAGTTGACTGCTTTAATTGACTGATTCTATCATTTATAACTGCTCCTAATGTTTCTGAACTTTTTATGAGTCTGTTTCGGGATATTGTTGATGAAATATGATCTTCAACATCTTTAATTGACAAATATGAGAGATGATAACATACATATAGCGACAGATCGTGTAAACTATCTCTCAAGTTCTCACTGAGGTCGTATTAGTCTCTTTTCTGCTTCGCGTATGTGTTGTCATATAGCAAGTCTGTCTTGTCGAAAGAATCTGTTTTAATGGGTTGTTTATTGGTTTCGTAAATCTTTTAGCACCGGGAAATATGCCTTCATGGTGGGGAAAGTCATCTTCAAAGGAAGCAAAGAAGAAAGTGACCAAAGAAAGTTTTATTGATACATTGCATCGCAAGTTTAAAAGTCCAAGTGAAGCTAAGTCTCCCAGTAAATCAGGAGGATCTCGAAGACATAGCAGTGACATTGCTTTTGAGAAGGGTTCTCAGTCCCAAGCACAGTCAAGGTCATCATCACCTTCCAAGCATGTCTTGAGATGTCAAAGCTTTGCTGAAAGTGCTCTAGCCCAGCCACTTCCACTTCCAGGTCTGCCACCAGCAAGCGTAGTCCGGACAGACTCTGGACTCAGTCAATCAGCAAGACCCAGAACAGAGAAGGGCTCAAAGCCATCCCTGTTTCTGCCTCTCTCAAAGCCTGCATGCATCAGGCACAGACTGGACCCTGCAGATGCCGATGGAGAGGTTGTTTTTGCATCAGTTTCAAGTGAGTGCTCTATTGAGAGTGATGATCCGAGTGATTCACGTCAGCGTAGTCCGCTCGCATCTGATTTTGAAACTGGCAACCGAGCTACCACGGGTAGCCCTTCCAGGTAAACAAATGCTGAATGTCACTTAAATGAAATCTATTCACAAATGAGTTTTATTTAATTTTGTTCCTTATTTGAAACATTTATTGCTTTAACTTTTTAGTTTGCTGTTTTCTTTAACTACAGCACCCTGGTTGACATAGTTTCTTTTTTATTTTTTGGTTTCAAAGTTTGCCTGTTAAGGATCAGTCTGCTGTTGGACAAATACGCACAAAAGACGCAACTGAACCAGTTAATCTTTCTCCCAGTAGACGTGTCTCCTCTCGATCTCCTAAGAGACGACCACTTAATAGCCACTTGCCCAGTATACAGATCCCTTCTTATGGTGGCCTCTTCAGTGCTCCTGTTAGTTCTATATCAAGTCCTTCTAGAAGTCCAATGAGAGCTGCTGGCTGCGAGCAAGTTACTAGTGCTACTTTGTGGGCAGGAAAGACTTATCCGGATCTTCCTTTACTTGGATCTGGCCATTGTTCAAGCCCAGGGTCTGGTCAGAATTCGGGACATAATTCCATGGGAGGAGATATTGCAGCGCAACTGTTTTGGCAGCCTAGTAGAGGGAGCCCAGAGTACTCTCCAATTCCTAGTCCCAAGATGACAAGTCCTGGACCTAGCTCAAGAATTCACAGTGGTGCTGTCACACCAATTCATCCTAGGGCTGTAGGTGGAGCATCTGAACTGCAGACTAGTTGGCCTGATGATGCAAAATCAGAAAGTCATCCTTTGCCCCGTCCTCCTATAACAATTTCCAACACTTCACCCTTTTCTCATTCCAATTCAGTTGCAACATCTCCCTCAGTGCCACGAAGCCCTGGCAGAGCAGATAATCTTTCTAGCCCTGGATCTCGCTGGAAAAAGGGGAAGTTGCTTGGTAGAGGCACATTTGGACACGTTTATGTTGGTTTTAATAGGTATATTCATACAGTCTGCATTTGAATTTCTTTTATTTCCAATTTCAATGCATGTGGCCTTTTCAAGTGAACAAGGAATCCTATCTTTACATATCACTTTGTCATTGACATGTCAAATTCTTTAAGATTGATTGCTGATGCTTTAGTTTAATGCTTGGCCATCTTATTCCAAAAAAGAAAAAAAAATTAATGACTAGCCATGTGTCTGTGTACAGTGATAGTGGAGAAATGTGTGCAATGAAGGAGGTGACCCTATTTATGGATGACTCAAAGTCGAAGGAAAGTGCAAAACAGTTGGCACAGGTAGGTTTATTATATAGGTAGCAGCCTGCTATGTCTTATTTCCTTGGACTGCCTGGAGATTTGTATTCCTGATCTGTTCATGTTTAAGCATCCTCTCATATTCAAGTATTTTGCAGGAGGTTGCGTTGTTGAGCCGATTAAGACATCCAAATATTGTCCAGTATTATGGGTCAGAGATGGTCAGTTTTCAATGGTCAATTGATTTTCTAAATGTTTTAATTTAGAGCTTTTTATTTTAATTTCTGATGAGGGGCATGTCATAGTGCCAACGCTATTAGCTTATATTTGAATTTTGTGGTGAAGGACATGTCATTGTGCCAGCACCGTTAGTTATGTTAACAGACTTCAAATTGTTCTAGAGTATTGGTTTCTTATTCTATATCTGTAACAGCTTACTTCAAAGCTTAGGCATGAGACTAATGAGTACTTTGGCAGAACTAGTGGGCTTTTCATGCAAGTTTTGTATGTGTTTCTGTCATAAATTCCAATAATCTTTTTAGCTTGCTCTTCGTCTGAATTGTTTTCCTCAATCAGGTTCCTGATAAACTTTATATCTACTTGGAATATGTCTCTGGTGGGTCCATTTATAAGCTTTTACAAGAATATGGTCCATTTGGAGAAACAGCAATCCGTAGTTACACTCAGCAAATTCTATCGGGGCTTGCATATTTACATGCTAAAAGCACTGTGCATAGGTAACCCAATTTCTTCGGTTGGATTATTTTTGTGAGATCACCCTTTCAGCAGCCTTGACCTGTGTACGCTGATTACCTGATAGCAGCTTCACTTTTGCAGAGATATTAAAGGGGCAAATATTCTTGTTGATCCAAATGGGCGCATAAAGTTGGCAGACTTTGGAATGGCGAAGCATGTAAGTTTAATCATAGGCTTCTAACTGCATTATTTAGTAAGATGGTGCCAATTCTATTGAAGATTGTAATTAAGCGGAAATAGCCGGTGACATTTTATCTTCTAACTTGAGACTAGCACTGTTGGATGGATAGAAAAACTGTTCTAGTTTTTAGCTTCATGGCATTAAAACTTAATTCCTTATTTTTTGAAAGACAAAAGTAGGATTTGATCCGTTAAGATTTGCATTTGGTGCAATTGTCCCCTACCTGGAATTGTATATTTCAACATCAAGGCTGCATTTTCAGATGGAGCTCCGCACCATTTCTGTACTGGAATATTTTATTGTTTTTTGAACTGGAGCTGTGTCATTAACTGCTCAATTACAAATTCGCAGATCACAGGGCAATCCTGTCCATTATCATTCAAAGGAAGTCCTTACTGGATGGCCCCTGAGGTTGGGATATGCTTTAGGCATTTAAATGTTTTGTGCGCACCTCCATTGCTAATACTTATACACTGAGTTGTGAAACCATCTCTTTACCATTGGCTCAGGTAATAAAGAACTCCAGTGGCTGCAACCTTGCTGTTGATATATGGAGTCTTGGATGCACTGTCTTAGAAATGGCTACATCAAAGCCTCCTTGGAGCCAGTATGAAGGTGTAAGTAATTTTGGCTTAGAGAAGCTTAATTAGAGCATCTTTTTACTTTTTTCTTTTTCTGAACATTGTTGGACGATGGGGCTTTTTGCTTTCATATAATTTGGACTAGCATGTTTTACAATAGCAGTTCATTCCCTTGACCTGTATTATGTGGTGTTTGATGTCATGTGGGCCAAAGGTTGCTGCCATGTTTAAGATTGGGAACAGTAAAGAACTCCCAGCAATCCCGGAACACCTTTCAGACGAGGGAAAAGATTTTGTGAGGAAGTGTTTACAGCGTGAGCCACGAAGTCGTCCTACTGCTGCTGAGCTATTGGAGCATCCTTTTGTTAAAGATGCTGCCCCTCTGGAAAAGCCAAATATATTTCCTGCATCTTTCAATCCTCCTTGTGCAGCTGCAAATGGGGTAAAACCTCTGGTATTTATTTGTTTATTTTGATCTTTTTGCTTCTATTAAGACATTTGGGAGACTTCTGTTACGAAACAGGAATTCTTGCTCCTCATTATACTTTTGTAAAATGCTTTTATGGATTTCTTCTTTTGTTCTTAGCCCATAAACAATTGAGCAAAATAAACTGATTGGTTACGTATTTTCAGTCGTCAAGCTTTCATCATTGAGTTCTGCCAATATATTCTCATTAGTCCATCCTGGATTCCGATTCATATGCATATCAGTGTATGGAATTCATCTAGTCGTCTATCCTATAGTCATACAGTAAGAGTTTTTGTTTTTATTTTTAGATAAGGTATTTTTATTTTATTAATAACGAGGTACCAAGAAGGTACTTGAGCATATTACAGTAACAGTAATTGAGACAGTTGCATGGAAGATATAGAGTAATTTGGACAGTTGCGTGGAAGTTACATAGATTCTTAAAATAAGATTGCTTCTGCTGGAAAGGTAGATGATGTAACTTGAACATTGGTATTGTCAAGGTTTAGGATTGTTTGCTCATACAGTTCACAGCTCCATCTTTTGTGAATATAATTTCTATCTTACTGATCAAAAAGGTCTAGGATTGTTTACTCCTGCATGCTGCTCTGTGGCAACTTACGACATTCAGTTCATTTTGGCTTATTCTCAGAAGTCAGGTGATAATTTTTGGTCCCAGATTAGAATAGTTTTAGGAATAAAATACTAAAACCCTGTTAAAGATATACAACAAATGCTCGATGTGTCAATATGTGCAAATTGTAATTCCAAGCGAACTTTTCAATTTACAGAACTAATCTTTTAACATATAGATGACCAGAACATAATAGGTTGATCTAGCGTGGTTTCTTTATTTTGGAATTCTGTGCCCTTTGATTGATGCTCACTGCTGTGTTCTCTGCGAATTTGTTCTAGGGCATTGGATCTGCAAGAAATTATCCTACATTGGAATCAGAAAAGCTTGCGATCCACTCATCTAGAGCATCAAGATCTAATTTTCACTGCAGGTCTTTGCTTCTCTTGATTACTTAACCTTTCAAATGCCCTCTACATTGTTGAGAAATTTCTTAAGCGGAAAGGGGTTCCCATTAAATTTGTAATTTTCTCATCTCGATATGCTTGGAGTAAAAAGCTTCATGACAATAGTATTCATACATTTTGATCACTGACTTGTTGTTTACTGTCCAGGGACATCCACATTCCGAAAAACATATCTTGCCCTGTCTCCCCAATTGGTAGCCCTCTTTTACATCCAAGATCACCTCAAAACCTAAACGGGAGGATGTCTCCCTCACCTATATCAAGCCCTCTCAACACATCTGGCTCATCGACACCAATCTCTGGAGGTAATGGTGCTATCCCATTTCGTCACATTAATCAGTCAGTTTACTTGCAAGAGGCCAGAACAGTTCCAAGTAGTCCCTATATGAACGGCCCTTCTTACTGGGATCCTGATGCTTTTCGAGCGACGCCATTAGGATCTCGTGCTTTCCAAGAATTGGCATCCTTTGAGGATGATGCTCCGGCAAAGCAGTTTGGGAGGCCTGCCACAGGAGAACTTTGCAATGCGCAATCAGCCTTGGCCAATCGGGTGTCCCAGCAACTTTTGAGGGATCATGTGAAATTGATTTATTCAGTAGATCTCAATCCTTGCCCTCGCTTGTCAAGTCGCACGGGTGGAACATGATATGTATTTTCGGACATATTAATGGAGAACTTCAATGTTTCAGTGTTACTGGGTTTTCTGTGTAAATCTGCTATAGCTTGGCACGTTTGAAGGAAGCTGTTTTGCACAATAAGGAGTTCCTAAGAGGAGAAACTAGGAAATGCAGTGGCATCTTGGCGGAGCTTCATTATCTATTGTCAGATTGATCAACCTGATTTCCTCCACATGCTCTTTGAGTCTAGTGTTCCAATGATGAAGCACTTCTCAATGAGAATATGTTGACCCTCTGTGACCAATATTATTTCTTGGCATATAGGGGCTTGTCCAAAGATGTATGCCTGATTAGACTTAACATGAGCCACGAACTAATGATTCATTTGCTTTTGGAGGTTGTCTTCCAGTTATTCAATGTACAGCTGATCCTTCATCAAGACATTAATGGCACCAAACTTGTATATTTGTGCTGTCCCATAGAAGATAGAAAAGAGTAAGCCTGGAACTGAAGCAGGTAGAGTCCTTTTTCTTTTTGCCTTTCCCCTTTTCAAGGGGGGTTCTTGTACAGCAAACAATGTATTGGAATATTCCAGGTACTGTTGATTGAACAATCAAATGAAGATATTTGCTTTCTGTAGCTTCAATATGATGTCTCACTGAGTTAAATATTGTTTTGGATGCACAAGTATTTGTCCCATCTACCTGTATCTGACTTTGCAGATGCTTCACCAGTAGAATATAGGTATTGAATTTCAAGTAACTATCTATAATAAGTGTTATACGTAACCTAAAAAATAAGGTAAATAACCTTTTTCGGTAGGTTAGGTCCAACTTGGGGAGAATTTTACGATTTGCAGGATCGGTCCAAGGGAAAGCACGAGAGTGAAATGGAGTGGACTGTATGTTGCCAAGTGCGGGTGCTTATTTTCACACGGACACCCTTCTATTTCAAGTACCACATACAATTATTTTTCATGATATAGAATGTCCTATCTAATCTGTACTTTGAATTTATTGGATCTGACGTGATAAATTATCCATGCAATACAGTAGCAGCCTAAATTTTTTTTGTTATAGAAAATAATCTTGCACTTTTCCTGTTGCAAATTAATTGCTTATCCCCATAAAACGTTTCAGAACATCTGATTATCAATTATCTGTACATCTAAATTTTATATATTTTGTTATCTGCGAAATAACAGATCTTTATGGACTCATCTTGCGCATTTAGAGAAAAAGATTGTAAAGTGATCTAGATTTGGTTTGAGCTAAGCTTCATTATGATCATATTCTACCTTATTTTTATCTTGAGTCTAAATTCTGTCTTCCACTCAACTCAAATTCTTACTACGACTAGTTTCTTTACTTGTATTTCAATAGAGTTGAGTCACATATGTAGTTTATCTACAGAAATAAAAAAGAAACATATTCCTTTTTTCGTTTTACCAAAATTTTGGCAAAAATTGTATTAATCAATATTCGATTGATTGGTCTGAGGTTATGTCATTTTTTATTTGTTCGAATTATTTTTTCTTTTTATCTAACTTACTGATTTTTTCTGTGTCGTTCGTAACATGTAAAATTGGCTTATCGGCTATTGTAAGCTATTCTATGTTCAAAAAATCTTCTCTTTCTTCCATAACAACTTTTTATTTGCTGAGTTTATGAAAAAGTAAAAGAAAGACGATCTTAGGATTTTTCTGGAAATTCTTAAACCAAAAAAATCTTTATGCGGTTTAGTTAACTATCACTGAATTTAGTTGTACGAAAAAAGCAATGACAATCTAAGATGACACTCGGCGAAGAAAAGGACAAAAATACAAGATGACACTTGGAGCATAATTGACCAACTCCTACTTTAATCTAGTGTGCAAATATCGAGAGTGACAAGTGATATGCATATATTTATTCTATAAAAATACAAATATTTTATTCTATACAAGTACAAATAATGACTAGTATTTTCCAAATTGAGCAACATGCACTATTTACATTATCCGAAAGATTAAAAAAGGGTGTAATGTAAGTCACACATTGGACAGCGACGATGGAAGTGGCCTGTTCTCCCCCTACCCCCACCCAACACAGAAATGATATCAGATAGTGCTTATATCACTTCTATCTAAAATATATTTAATTTTTAAAAACAATTCTTTAGAATTCAGCAAGTTTTGACAAGATTGAGATTGAATCTCCCATTGCCCTTTTTTTTCCTTCTTCAAACCTTCGGATAGGGTAAGCATCGGTCGGTTCGGTTCGATTGTGAATATTATCGGTTCGGCATATCGATTATTGGTTTATAAATATATTAAACAGACAAGATATCGGTTATCGGGTATCAATTAATCGGTTATGACTCTTATCGGTTCGGTTATCGATTTACCCGATAGAATAAAAAATATTTTTTTATATTATAGAAATCGTGATCATACTATTAAGAGAAAGAAATTGAATTTTTGCTCTTAAGAAAAGAGGGTTTAAATTTCAACTTTAGAAAAGAAAACTTTTTTGCATTTGAAAATCCCAATGAATGATCTCAATTTTCAAAGTTATAAGTTAGTAGGAGCAAGGAATAAGACATTTAACAATCTAATCTTACTAACTATCTCACTGCAGGCGGGCATAACTCACAAAAAAAAATTCCTAATTTTATAAATAATAAAGAATCAGTGCAACAAAAGGAACAAATAGGAAAACTAAAAATTTGAACAATTAAATCTTTAAAGTTTAAACGAAGAATCTTAACTAGAGATTAAGATGAGAAATTTAGAAAAGTTTAAAACATACTCTAAGGATTAAGGTCTGAAGATGAAGAATAACTGCCGAGAGAATTGAGAGAACGAGAGAATGAAGTCATAAGATGGCTTTAAATACCTAGTGGGTAAAATTATAATTTTTTTAAAAGCTTATTGAGTTATCGGTTAAACTATTAATAAAGTTGGGCAAACTGAAACCCGAACCAATAACCCAATAGTCAAATAATATTAAACTGTTATCGAACTATTTACCTAATAACCCAATATCAATAACCCAATAGTATTTTATTGGTTTGAGCTATCGGTTATATCCGATGTATGCCCAGCTCTACCTTTGGATATAATGTTGGACTCTATCAACGCCTATAACTTAATACACAAAGGTATGAAGTTTTAAAAGTTAATGTTAAAATATACCTCTGATTCTGAAGTTGGCTCTACCAAAATCTAACGTTAAATCTTGAGTATAAAGTTAGGTTTCGACAGAACCCAACTTCATACCGATAGGTCTGAATTTGAAAACTTTAGAACCGCAATTTTCAACTTCGAATTTGCATTTCTTAAGTTAAAAAATTTAATAATTTTTGATTATTCTTTAAATAAAATAAAAAGTATTATACTATTTATGCACTTTACCTCCACTCAACCCTATCATCCCAAACTACACAGGCAAACAAGCTAATAAAAATCGTCCAAATTCAGTACATGAATCAGATCATACTAATCTTTCATAATTAAGATATATGATTAAGGGGCAATAAGTTGTGGTGAATCTGAACCGCTATTGTAAAGTATTTTCCATAGTTAAATCGCACATTTTATATATCAAGATTTGTATCACTTATTCAGAATGTATAAAATCCACTTACAAGAAAATATTTGATTCTTATTGTGTATTTTGTGAGTTGTGTAGATTCGTGAAGAAAATTATTGAAATGTCCCGTGTGATCCAATAATTATTAAAGTTCGTGCTAACCCTTGAGCTTGTGCTAGTAAAAGACAGCAGAATCATCAATAACCACACAATCCATTAAAATCTCACTAGTGGAGGTTTGAAGAGGGTAAAGTGTAGGCAAACTTTATCCTATCTCGAAAGAGTAAAGAGGCTGTTTCTGAAAGACCCTCGACTCAACAGAAAAGGCAATAATATCAGAAAGAACAAAAAAATAGATATGTAACAACAAAAGAAATCAAAAAAATAATATCATCATCATAAGAGACAACAAATAAGTGAAAGGACAATAATACAATACTATACAAAATAAAAAATATAATACGAACACAACATAAACCGCTATCAGTCCTAAACAAAACTCCATCAAACTATCCGATCGAGGGAGGAAAGACGCTCGACTGTCCCTGACCTACGCTCGACCTCCACACCATAAAATAATTGAATTGCACTCAAACTGACTCGAAACATTAGGTCATAAGTAAATAATATTTTCCCAGCCACCATAGCCAAAGAGCTCTAACCACTATCCACGTGAGAACTGGGTGAATTACAATTGGCAGTCACGTGCTAAGAACACAATTACCAGAAGGGAAAAAAAAGAAGCAGAAATAGAAATATAGAATTACACTATCCCTTAGTTTCCATTTCGGAAATCAAACGGAAGCCTGATAAACGCAAGAAAATTTTCCTTTCTCCCCCCTTTTCTTCTTGCTACCTGCAAAACCCTAGCTCTCCCTATTTTTTTCTTATCTCTTGTTTTTATTGCTCTGTATTTACCAGCTTCCTTCTGTGACGCAATTAATTATTACGTCAGGTATGCGCATCTGTTCATTTTTAATTTCGTTTTATGGGCTCAATTTCCCAAGTAATTAGCTGATAAGCACTTGTTATAAGCTCAAATCTTGGATTCTTATTGTTTCTTTTTATTTTTTCAATTGTAATTTGTTAATTAAATGACTACCCATTGGTTACCTTTATGATTAAAGATGGCTCATTCCTTGGGACTAATTTGAAGGTTACAACCCATTTCCGTTTCGTGCTTTATTTTCTAGGGATACTTTATTATCATCTTAATATTTCCCGCTTATTGATATTTCTTAATGATGGTAGTATCCGGGCCAGCTTGAGTGCACCCCACTATTCTACCGGGTATCTGGTACCTCGCACCGGTATAGGTACAGGCTAACTCTACCCCAAGGCTTAGGCATATGGGAAGGATATTGAGGATTCATATAGCCGACCTCAACTAGTTTGCGATTGATGGGTAGTAGTAGTTGTTAGTGGTCTGTTACAGGGCAGATGTAAGGGGTGGTAATTGGGTTGGAAATTTATTGGCTGATTGGTATTACCCGATAGGATTTAGAAATGACTGCTAGGTGGATGATGTTGCCAGCATTTGAATTCTCGAATACATGATTGAGGTTTTAGTATTGGCCTTTATGTAGTTTGTGTACGATTATGAGATATGTAGAATGTCAAAGGAAATTCTTGAATAGAATGTGAATCCTATTCATCCATTAGCTGCCGAAGGATATTATGGCAGGATAATTCATCCACTTCAGATGCTCAATATTAATTATCTAATAGTCCTAGTTGGTTTAATTTTTTTTTTGGAATAGCAAAAAAAAGAAAGTCCCAGTTGGTTTAGTTGTTTACTTCCTTGAAACTTCAATTTTGTTCCTTTAGTTTGATTCCTCTTTGCATTGGTATGAACAAGTATGTGTATCTTTTATTCTAGAAAATACAAATAAAAAGAAGAAAACCGGAAGTTAGAAAACCCTTTTAAAGTCTCTTCCTGTCCCTTCTCTCTTTGATAACTATGAAATTGATCCCATTTGAAGTCTTTCAGAGGCTTCTGTATTTGGTCTAGCAGTTTCACTTGTTGTAACTTGTTGCCTAAGACAACTTATTGCCGCTTGTCAAACATACATACATACATACATATATATATATATATATATATATATATATATATATATATATATTTTTTTTTTTCAATCGAGATTGTCTCTGCTTCTTAGGCACATGAGGAAGCGGCCTAACATCTTTTCAATTGAAATCCCAATCAGAGACAAGTTTTACCAAGGCCAGGATCTGAAAGAGAGGATTCACTTTCCGAAATTCCAAGTGACATGATTCCTCCTCCAGAAGCTAAAGTTGAATGATCAAAGTCTCCTTTAGGTTCAATCGAAGAGATTGAAGCGAAGTCATCAATTCAACCATTCGAATGGTCTCCCCTAAGATTGACCTCTTCTCCAAATAAGCCGAACCTCGATACCACATTCATCAAAAAGATATGGCCATCTCTCTAGGTTGCACAACTCCTTTAGATCGTTCTATTCGTCCTTGAAAAACGACCCTATTGCTCCAAACATATACATATGTATATATACACACGCGCGCGCGCGTATATTTGCATGCCCCCTGTTGGAATCGTCGAGGTGCGCACAAGATGACACCACCGTCGTCAATCAATATAAACAACAACAACTACTACTACTAGACATCAAAATAAAAAACAAAAAAAAAATGCTTGCATGCTTCCCACGACCCCCAGACGCCCTAAAGAACATGCATTACACAAAAAACAAATGTTTTTACCCTTCATCTGAAAATGGCCCTTGCTAGCTGCTGGAATACTTCTTTGTGAAGTCCCTTACTGTATAAAAGAACTTAACATATGATTAAGGTTTCTTCTTGATTATGAGATTTGGCATGGTCAAATTCATGGCATGAATATAGTCAGAGATCTCACAGATGTGAGAATGTGAGTGAGCTATGCGTATTCAAGTGTCCCAAAATTCCTTTCGGTTATCTATGCTCCAATGGCACGTAGGTGGATTGGGCAATGGGAGAACGTGCAAAATATCTGAATTTCCTTGCGGTTGTATTAGGAGGACAGAACGAGAAGCAATTGATAGTCGACGGCTTTGTTTTTAAACTCTGAGAGGAGGGGATGTGAAGAAACTGAAATGGGCTAACATATTATATGCGCATGTGGAACGTTTAAAGAAATTCCTGGTATAATTAGCTTCTAACGAGCTGAGTAAGTTTCCATATGACAAGAAGTCATCTATGTTCTAAATTTCATATCCCTAATTCTCTTCATTATTTGAATGTTTTGAAGATACACAAAAGAGTGATTAAAGTGATTTTCCACTAATTTTTGTCACTCTTGTTCAACTGCTGCTTTCATTCTGAGTTCTTATTAGTCTGTTGGGTGTGTGTGTACTTATGTCATGTATGTTCATGTTGGGAAAACTTCATTGATTGCTAAAGAATGTAATCTTGGTCAACTTGCTGTTGTCATCTTTGTACGAAGCTTCCAAACTGATGAAATCATCCTGTTGAAGATGCATTTTCTCTTGTTGGAATTTGGAGAGGGTTACATTGTGAAGGGTTTGCGGTCTGTGTCTGACAACTTTCTTTTGAAGAGAAGAAAGCTTAGCCTATTTCCATTTCATCAGCACTTTTAAGGTTGCTTTAGTTTGCAAAGGCCCATAAATATCTTGCCAGTTTGATCTCCTCATGTTAGAAGGCCGTATGGAGGTCGTCAAACCAGAGGTATGTAATGAAGAGCAGAGTCTTATGTTCAAATGCTACATGACTCCATTATTATATTTATATTGGAGACGAGTTATGTTAATGTTTTCCTCTCTGCTAATCTCTAACCTCTTCTGGCTCTTTTTTATCTGTTGCTCTATTTGGGTTTTAGGGTTGCACTTACTTGAGCCATGAGTTGCTTTGAGTTGGGGAATAGTTGTTGTTTTGTATTAAGACAATCCATTAGTTTTGTGAGCTTCACTTTAAATTAAAATTGATATTGCTTGAAGAGGAATTGTGTTTCTTAGCTTAATGATGTCATGTTGTTTTACACCAGAAATAATTAGATAGAACAATGCAGTTGAACGTTTTGCTTCACATTATCCAACTTGAAAGTCAATACTATATAGCTTGAAATGCTGGCTTATTGGCATGACTGACTATAGTAGCCTTAAAAGCTTTTTTTTTCTTCTTTTTGTTAGGGTCTGACCGTTCTTGTTTGCTTGCATGAAATGCGTAGGTGGATCATCCATTTTCTCATTGAAAAACACTGTTATTTCTTTTGAGTATTGAATGTACGTTGAACGACTGTGGAATGGCCAAAATCCTTTTTGTATGGGAATATAATATGTTTTATCCTTTTTTTAAAGTCCAAGGTGTGAGTAGATCCTTATTGCATTTCTGTTGCTTTCTATATTACACTATTCAAAGCTGTCGCTATTTTGCATTATCCGCTTTTGTAATCGCTTTGTGGTTCATTGGTTAAGATGAAGTCCTACATTTGGCTCCAAACTGCTGATGGATCGATCCAACAAGTAGAGGAAGAGGTTGCCATGTTTTGCCCAATGATATGCAGAGAAGTACTTCAAACTGGCACAGGATCCTCGAAAAATTGTGCAATATCACTTCCTCAACGAGTCAATGCTGCTATTCTGGGCTTAATACTGGATTATTGTCGGTTTCATCAAGTTCCTGGCCGTTCTAATAAGGTCAGTTCTCTGTTTCCTTGTTGTAACAGTGCACTGCCTCCCAGAAAGTGAAGGATTTTCGGTTTGCCTGTGTCATGTGCATGGTTTATGTGACATTTTTTATTTTTTTTTATTTTTAAAATTTGAGTGTAATGGACGTCTTTTATGTAGGAGCGCAAGACTTTTGATGAAAAGTTCATCCGGTTAGATACCAAGAAGTTATGTGAGCTGACATCTGCTGCTGACAGCCTTCAACTGAGGCCTCTGGTTGACCTTACAAGTCGTTCACTTGCTCGGATGATTGAAGGCAAAACTCCCGAGGAAATACGTGAAACTTTTCATTTACCTGATGATCTAACAGAGGTCCTTATTCTGACAGAAAATATTTGTAGCCCTTTCTCTCCATATTGTTGGTGTTTCTCACTTGGTTTATCATTAGGAGGAGAAGTTGGAACCTTTGAGAAATATGACCGATGATCCACGCATACGCCTTCTCAATCGACTTTATGCAAGGAAAAGGAAAGAATTAAAAGAAAGAGAGAAATTAAAGGTACTTTAAAATCTGGCTCTTGTGCTTGTATCTTGGTCGTGGTTGCTTGATGCTACTTGATGAATTTTTGTGTATGCACTCTGATTTTGCTTTATTTCCTTTCCTCTTTATGTATTTCCAGAATGTTGAGGTAGAAGAAGAGCAGCATGTGGATGAACGATCAGTTGATGATCTTCTTTCGTTCATAAATGGGGAAGATGAAGGTAAGATTAACACTTTGTTAACACCCTATATTTTCACTGTAGGGTTGCTCTGCTTTCTGCATGTTGCATTACTGAAATAATTGAACTGTTTTGCATGCCTATAATCTGCATATTACCCAGAATTATGTTTTGGTGAAGTTGCATTTTGGCTGCCTGACCTGACCCCATTATATGTGTGTGTGTGTATAAAACATATACATATATATAAATCTTATCTTTAGATCATTATGTCCCAGGTTTATATTGTGGTTTGTGATGCTTATTCTGGAAAGGTTGAGAAAATAATGTGGAATCTACCATGACTATCGATCAGTCTTATAAGTTATATTTTTTGTGTATTATTTGCTGCTCTATAATCAGATCCATAATTTCTATGGTGACTCAACCTTCTGATGGTATAGTGTAACTTTTATAGCCTCTTTTGGGTTATTTTTTGAGTTTGATTATTATACTTACAATTTTGAGCTTGGTGGTCTATTTTGCAGATTTGAAGGGTGTAAGAACAACAAAGAGTAAAAAGAAAAATAGGAGGAGAAAAGAACAAGCTAGAAATTCCTCAACAAATAATGAAACTGGTAACCATAATCAGGTTAGCACCTGTTGAGCTATGGGATTTTTCTCTTCTTTGTTTTTTTGTTTTCATTTTCATTTTTGGTCGATGTGTGTGTCTTGTTTGGGGTTTTTTTTT
>MCJB01019843.1:97628-114003 GCA_002018475.1 Nicotiana obtusifolia | reverse complement strand
GGGGGCACAGAGTTGCTTCTAAGTGTCTTTGTTTTTTTCACTTTGACATTTTTTGGCTTGACTGGTGCTGTTGGTACGCAGGAATCTAGCTTTCCTGCATATAGCTGCCTGAATGGTGATGTTCCTTCTCGAAGTAAACCTTCTGATCTGCAAGACCCTGCATTTGATGAAGGCGATATTGACGATGAATTAGATCCTGTAATGAAGGAAGAAATTGACAGGTTTGATTATCTACTTAGGTTGTTGTCTCCCACCGATCAAGTTACATTATTGTCTCTGTAGATGGATATGTGTAAAAGACTATATGAGGTGATTGTAGTTACTTACAACTTATTGAATGAATTGTGTTCTTCGTGAGAGGAACCCAAGATTGCGGCCTAGTGGTCAACGAAGTGGGTGAAAACTTTGGATTCCAAGGTTCAAATCCCAACAGAGACAAAACATTAGGTTATTTCTTTCCATCTGCTAAGCCTAGGTGGGTAGAGTTACACGGTACTTGTGCTTGTGAGAGGTAGTATGTATCCGGTGAAATAATCGAGGTGTGCCCAAGCTGGCACAAATACCACCATCATAAAAAGTTCTTTCAGAGTGGTTGTATTGAGCTACTATTATTTCCTTGGTGAAAGGATTTTTTTTTGGGGTAATTAGTTACCCTGTGTGTTGATACAATCTTTTTACTCCTGAAAAGCAGTTCTTTTCTTTCCTCCTCTTCTCCTGGATCGTGCTATTCAAGGGGAACCTCGTTGCAGTGGCTTCTGCCGAGGCTGCATGCAAGTGTGGTCCCGCCCTTCCCCGGACCCCGCGCATAGCGAGAGCTTAGTGCACCGGGCTGCCCTTTTTTTTTCCTTGATAACTGAGAAATCCCCGAGACCAGTGGCGCACGGTTCAAAGCTCAATGTATGATGGGCCCGCCCCTCTACTCTTCTCTGCTTAAATAACAGGCTTTTGCTTGCGGCATTTGTCTGCCTCAGGATTTGAACTTGTGATGTGTGCCTAACCCACACATCACACATTGCACTCTTGCCACTAGACTGAAGCCCTAGGAGCCTGCATGCAAGTGTTTAGAACCAAACGTTAATCATTCATTAATTATTAATGCATCCATGCACATTGGAGAGTTTTTGCCTGCGAATATAGCTTCCCTAGTCAAAATTCTGGATCGTAACTTTGAATTTTGTAACTCCAGAAGCAAAATCGATTTTTTGGCTAGTCTTCATTTGAAAAAAAAAACTGAGAGAAAGTGAAATAGACAGAAGCTTCTTACCTATTTTTATTACTTGGTCTTTTCCTCATCTGACATTCATTTCTTACCTAAGCTTCATACCTCTTTTCTTCTTTTCTAGACTTTGTGTAAAGTTGGATTTAGCATTTTAGTGTTGTATTTAGCTCTTATAAACTTTAAACAGAGTAACCCTACAGCTATAATCAGCAGATAGCAATGGAAAAGACATTATAGTGTTAGCATGTTTCTAGCTGGAATCTGATTACAGATTGGAGTTAATGGATAAATTTGAATCAATATAGAATTGTAATTTTACCCTCATTTGATCTTGTGTTGATAGAATCTCCAAATATTTAATGATGATTGCTACTTTTAATTTGTGCAAGAAGTAGAAGTTCCGTATGAATTCTGTAACCGCAGAGGGGATTGTTTCTATTTCTGGGATCTCATCTTACCTTACATTTTAACAAAAAAATAAGTGCAAGTAAAATCATTTCATACCAATATATCTTATTTCATGGACTAAAATAAGGGATGACAAAAGAAAATAAATCTACTCTCTTATCAAGGAAAAAAAGAGAGAACAAATGTACATACAAATATAAGAAGAAAATGTTTTTCACGTCATCACAGATGCAGGGAAAATTGAACATAGTTTTATATATCGATTCATCACACAGGAACCATCCAGTTATTTCCCCCTCCCCCAGTGGCCATCAAACCCTTCATGCCAGCATCGGCTGCTGTGGCTTTTTTAGGGCAAGCACCTCTTAACTTGTCATACGATTAGATATGTCATGTACTGTAGATACTTGATTTTGAATTTCTATATCGCAGGGAGGTTGAGGATTTTGCTAGGAGACTGAACTCTGTTTGGCCAGAAAGAATGCAGGAGATTTTGTCTTTGGGTCAAGAGAGGAGGCCTGTACCACTATCTGTGAATGGGAATGGTTCCCTAAAGAGATATACAGGTAGGATTTCTTTTATATACATAAAACAGGATATAGTACCGTGTTATTCTGAACTAAGAAAAGTGCAAGTTGAATCAATATCACACTGAATAATTTTTTCTGAAGTGAAGTGGAATGTACTTAACAAATCATAATAGAGTAGAGCATGTCATGGAGACTTTTTATCTTTAAGCAACAGAAACTAGCTGAGAGGAAGTTTCTGAGAAATTGTGTTAAACTATAGAAATTTCTTCATAAAAGAATTTGAAAGTATGAAACTTGATTACTTTTCCACTTCCGCGATAATATGAGGCATTAGGATAACAAATTGAAAAGATGAAACTGGAATAAATACCCAGTAGTTTAAGAACTGGCTCCAGACTATGAGGTAAGATTTTGCTAAGTTTGCAGTTCTAATAGTAAACTAAATATTCCTTGTGTCAAACTCGCTTTTGTTAATGTTGACCAATTTCTGTTCACACAACAAGGTTTGCACTGGTTTGTCAGGGACTTATTAAACCATCTACTAGGATTACATGTTCTAGTTCAAAAGGCTAAAGCATAGACTTCTTGCTGTAGCTGGCTTCATCTAACCATTGATTTTTTATGGCTCCTTAAACTTTCTCCCTCTATGCATAGAGGGAAGTATTCTATTTGTCGCCTTGTCATGTCACACCTGGGAGCTTAGTTCTATTACTTGTTAATCTGCTTCAAGGGCAAAGGAAGCCTAGGGTGTATAGTTTTGTTGGCTATGTTCTGGTTGTGACAACCAAAATTAATGGTTATCAGATCACATTTTATCTCGAATGCAATAAAAAAGAAAACAACAGAAGAACGAAATAAATAAACATGATGTTACTGGTAAATTTAAGGCCCTCTCCTGAATAAAAGAACAAGAAACGTTTGGGGTGGTTGGAGCAGCTAACTAAGTAGAGCTTGCCTCCAATCTCTTGTTGGAGGATCCTCTGAAAGAGCTGGCTTGTTCTGGAAGCTTTATTTGTCTCATGGGGTATCTGAATCTTTTAGCAGGTTTGGATGAGAGATAATGGTTCAGATGGTGGATGATGAATCTTTTGGATTCAGTCGAGCTTAACATGCCAGCTTTCTGTGTCTACTGTTGTCACTAAAGACGGTAACAATTCAGTGTTTATTGCTTGTAAAATTCTTTCCACTTGTCGAGCTGCCAAAAGTGATTTCTAATCCTGGGGAAATGACCTGAATGGCTGAAGTTTAGGGGAATTTCGAGATACAAGGAAAGTCTCTGTTGTATGTGGTTTCATGGTAACCACCATTTCATTTGTCCTGCATTTCCACATAAAGTTCCAATTTTGCTAAATTTTCCCAATCTTAGATTTGTTTTCCTATTCTTTAATAATTTAGTTCAAATTAAGCTCTGGTAGTTTTTCACTCATTTTTTTTTTTTTTTTTTTTTTTTTTTTCAATTTAATGTTTCTTGGTTCTTTTCCGCGACATGAGGAATATAGTATGAGCATTTTTGCCATGAAATGGCTTAAGTGCTTGTGGGTTCTATGTTTCAATTCCGTATCATTTATGTAATGTCTCCCTGAAGAAATATATGAGTGTTACTGTGTATGTAAATTTTGTACCTTAGGTTTTTCTTATTGATATTAAATTTAGTGGATCAAGTTTCCTCTTCTTGAGATGGTGTTATCTTGTTTTTCGGTTTTTCCTGCAACTATAATAGTGGCTGATCTGACTTGCGCTTTTCCTGAGAAGCTGACCAGAATTTTAGAGCTTGTACTGAAGCAAAGCTACCGGTTGTTCCACTTCCAACTCACTTACAAGTTTGCTCTTTCACTTACAGAAAGGTAATTGTCGATTTGTGAACTCTAGCAAACAATTTTAACAGCTTTGATTTATTATATTTTGCTCGGTTTGGGCTTGTTTTGTATCCAAATGCAATAATTTGTTTAGGACAAATTAAGAATTTCTCTAACTATGGATATTCTGAATCTCACACTTATTCCTACGTTTTCACACGACTTTTACTCAAACTGAAGAGCCTCTTATCATGTAGCGTACCTAATGTAAGCTTATGAAATATCAATTACGACAGAGAATTTGAAATAAATATTCTCCATGTTATTTTAGGATCTACATTGTTCATTTTCTGAACCTTCCTGAGTGATGGAGTTACAATTACTGACTGATATAGGTCTATTGACTTAATTATTTTAGACAACCTTTTCCCATTTGTTCGAAGTGAATTGTTTGCACATCCATCTTAATTATCGAAATCTGCAACATCTATGTCATGGATATGTTAAACCCTAGAAGCTTAACATTCATTCTCTATGTAACATTGCTGGTATCACAAACGTTCTATGGAATTTTATCTTTCTAAAGATCCCATCTAAATTGTAAATCAAAATCATGTTACCAGTTTGGAATTTTATATTACAGTAACTAACCTTTGTAACTCTACTCGCTTAATGAAAATATATAGTCATAATAATCTCCACGCTATTCCAAGCAAAACAATCATTAGTTACACAATCTCCCCAACTCCCGAATCCAGTGCCACCAGCTGCTTCTCCTATTAGAGGAAACCTAGTGAAAAAGATGTTCTAGCCAGCTTAACTATGCTTGAAGAAAGAAGAAGGTGACAAACTGACGAGCCAATATATGAGAGCTGTTTGTATACGTGTGCGTGGGTGAAAGCTAGGGGACACAAGGGAACCAAACTTTTATATATATATATATATATATATATATATATATATTAATATGTATGTATGTATAGTAGATGTTAAATCTTCTTAGTTTTTTTATGTTTTACTACTTTATATTTTGAATCTACTTAGTGAAGCCAAGACCCAAATAAGAACAGTAAAAGGAGACTCAGGACACTTCCCAATCATAAGGAGGTTGCACTAGGGATCAACTCTTAGCCCGTTTTTTATTTGTCATGGTATTGGACGAATTGACACAAACGTATTCAAGGTGAGGTACCATGGTGTATGTTATTTGCAAATGACATAGTATTGATAGGTGAGACAAAAAAAAATAAAAATAGGTGAGACAGCCAGCGGAGTTAATGCTAGGCTGGTTTGGAGACAAACCCTAGTGTCTAAAGGTTTTAGGTTGAGCAGGACTAAAATAGAGTACTTGGAGTACAAGTTCAATGACATATGAGAAAGTAAGGATTGATACACAAGTCATCCTCAAGAGAGAGCTTCAAGTGTCTTGTGTTAGTAATCCAGGATGGATGAAATGGAAGATCGCATCCTGTGTCCTATGTGATAAGAATTTGCCGTCAAGACTTAAAGGTAAGTTCTATAGAGTGGATATTAGACCAATTATGTTGTATGGGGCAGAGTGTTGGTCAGTCAAGAACTCACACGTTTAGAAGATGAAAGTAGAGCAAATGAGGATACTTAGATAGATGTGCATGCATACTAGCAGGAGAGATAAGATTAGGAACGGAGATATACGGTGCAAGGTGGAAGTGGTCTCCATAGTGGACAAGACAAGGGAAACGAGGTTGAGATGGTTCAGACATGTGAAGAGGAGGAGCACAAATGCCCCAGTGAGGAGGTGCGAGAGGTTGGCAACGATGAGATAGATGTACTACGAAAACTTTTTAGAGAGAAGTAATTAGAAAGGACATGGCACATCTTCAGCTCACCAAGGACATGATGCTAGATACGAGAGCATGGAAGTCGAGGAATAGGGGAATTAGTGTGTAGTCGAACGATTTCTCTCTTTTCTGTGGGAGAGCATGGTTCTAGTTTAGAGCAACTTATCTGCTCCCTCTTCTCTTTACTATTACTAGTACTGTTATTACTGCTACTACCACTACCATTTTTTATTTTGCTAGTACCGCTTTTTATTTTGCTACTACTATCGCTTTTTATTTTGCTACTATTTGCTGTTAATACTTTTTTTTCTTTAATATTTTTACCGTAGCTTCTTTATCCACTTATTTTTCAAATTTATTTTGAAAATATTGTTCTTGGATCGAGGGTTTATAGGAAATAAGTTCTCTATCTCAGATAAGGTAAGGATAAGGTCTGTACATATTCTACATTCTACCTACTTAGTGATATCACACCAGATACATATATTGTTATTGTTGTTTAGTGAAAATTCTGGCTATATTCAGAAAAGACACGTACCTCTCAAAACACGTGCCGATAATGCATGATCCGAGGTTCAAAACAGCGAATATGAAACTGACGAACAACACTGACGTAAAATCAGTATCCTCTGCACCACTTTGGACATTATCTTTGAGTTTAAGGAGAGTAGTATATCTTGAAGGCCTAGGGCAGGAATACAGGCAACAAGAAACCTGGTAAATTGAAGCACCAAAACACCATATCGATCTGTCTTAACATTTACAAAAGTTAATAGTAAAAAACTTATACATTTACAAAGTTTGATGAATTCAGTGTCTTAAGTTTCTGGATCCGTCTCCGATCCCGAGGAGGAGCATAAATGGTATTGAACATGAGGATAGTAATACGGTGAGTTTTATCTTTTCCATAATCATCTCTTTCGGATCTGTCTTTTAGTCAAATTGTCTGAGGCTACTAAAGAGGCATCTCAATTGGCAAACTCGTGGTGACAGTAATTAGCTCGCCTTTTAATTTGTTTTCCACGCATAACGTAATTAATTAATCACTTCTTTCTTTTTTCCTGATAATTAAATACAAGTCGTCGTATATTCAAAATTAAGCTACACTATTTACATTATTTTGATCTGTTTTTGTTTCTCAGTGAACGAGCGCCAACGCATATGGAACAGATTACTTCAAACAAATTTGTAGTAATTGGTTTTAGTAATGACGTTAATTTATATTAAAACATGACTGATCTATTTGTCCCTATAGAATATCTCCTTTTATCTCTTTGTCATAGAAAAATACTCGTATTCTAATTCAAGCTATCAAAGTTTTAGCTCGCTTTTATCAATTTACATCATAAATAGTAAAATAAAGAAGTCAAATTTTTTGAAGCTGCCAATACCAGTAAATTGTATTTGATGTCCTCTCCCATAAACCGTCTTCACATGTTTTCCCCTCCCACGCTTCTTTTTTCTTAGTTTGATAATAGTGATTTCAAGATCAGTAGTAGTCACACAGCTCAACTAAGACAAAGTGTACCTAATTACCGACGACCAATGAGAAAAATTCACTTAATGTCACCTTTATTAAGCTTGGTTCCCAAAATTGTTACTCCAACTTTTCGACTGATAAATTACCCTGATATGCAGGAAATGATAGGCAATAGCTGTAGCATCATCGAGCTGGTAATTCAGCAATGTGGTTATCCTTAGCTTGACAGTTGCTTTCTAATATGGAAGATTAGTTAATCAGTGACATGTCATAATTGTAGAATAGCAGTTAATTCATTTTTGCATTGTAGTCAGATTGTATTTTACCATCATCAACGAGTAACATTCTAGTTTTGATTTAGTTCTTGTATACTTGAGCCAATTGACCATTGCTGCATTTTGAGTTCTTAATTTGAGCGCCATAACAAACAAAAAACAGCCTTTAATTAGGGAGAGGTAAATTTACTCGAGTGGATCTGTACAGACATCAACGGAGAGAAGGGGCGAGGGTGCCCAAATCTAATAGCAATAAGAAAAAGAAACACAAAAATGGTTGCTCTGTAATCTTTGGGATCATTTTATAAATTGATTTGTATTCATACATTGTCTGGACAAACATGAGATCTGGTGAGCGCAAACAATTGACAAATAATTAAGACCAAAAAGAAACCCAAACTTATTACGGCAAAATTGTAAGGCGCAAATGCCCGAGCCAGAAATGCGTAAGGACTCAAACTAGAGGATGGGACTACAAGCTATTGGTTCATTCTTGAGTTTTAACATTCCTAAAAAATTAAAATTCATATCTCCTCCTTACCTCTCTTTCTATCTCAATTTTTTTTACCGAACAACGATCATCCTCTAACTAATTTTTTTATCATTTCTCTCATTTATATTTTCCTTCAAATTTTTCTTTGATTTGTGGAGTGAATTTCTTCAAATAACGATGCTATTATTAATCATCTTTTAGATATAAAATTTGTTAAGAACAATTGTAAACGGAATAATATTTCCTTGTGATAATAGTATTAACTATGGTTTGTTCGGTAAGTTGTTGTCATAGCAAAATTTTGATGGAGTCAAGCTAGACGGTAGTATAGTGCACCTATACTCTTAAAATCCTAGATACGTCTCTGCAGAAGACCACTGGTAAAAAGGAACCTCTGCTGCACTGGCTAGAAACTGCATATTCGGGTATGAGTAAGAATGTTACCTTTTATCCTATATGATGATGGTTTTTTTGCTTGGGAATGTACATTGTCTTAACACCCTTTTCGGGCTTTGGCCTATACTTGACCTTAATGCTTCCACTTGAAGATGAAGCAAGAACTTCATTTTTTGCCAGCTTAGTGTCAGCTCTGGAAACAACCCCATGTTCCCCAGAATCTGATGCTGGGGCTGCTTCTGAACTGCTACTTGGCACCTCAGGGCGCCCTGAAGACTCGGTGTCAGGAGAAAGCACTAATCTGACATGATCTCCAGCAATGGCTTCCCTCCATCCTACATAGATTTTCAGATCAATTAGAATGAAGAAGAAGCAGACAATACTTGGAGCAGATACGCATGGCTGGGTTTGTGCATGCTTGTAATAATAATATATAGAAACATGAGAGCTAGTAAAACATACTCTGAGCAAGAAAAGCTATTGCAGCGATACTTGAATATCCCAAACCTTGATGTGCATTTCCTTCTGGAACCTGACAATTCTTACGACTGCCAGAGCTGTCCACGGGACATGACTGCAAACTATTTTCATTTAATGATGTTCGATCATCAAACTTTGAAGACATGACACCCTCTTCTTCAGGATCTTGTCTTCCAACTGTATGCCTCACAGGCCTCCAAAGCTTGGCAGCTGCTCTATTTGACCCAATCTGAAGAGCATCATGCTTAGCTGGCTTCTCTACAACATTGCATTTTTTACAAAGCTCTGTGCTTCCAAAATCATATCTTCCCTGCTGCTGAGTGCTGCAATCTTTCACGGGAACAGATATAGAACCAATTATCACTTCAGAGTTCCTCTGCTTCTGATCTATGTCCTCTTTCTGCACCTCCAGTATTGAAGTATCATCACTTTCAACTCTAACTTTTCTTGTCCATATCATACTGCTATTAACAGGGGTACCACTGTCCTTGTGCTTCTGTATAGGTTCAGCTTTCAATGCTTGATGATTTTGATTGTTATGGAAACCACCATTTCGCCCAAACCTTTGCGATTTTGGTGCTTGCAACTGGGAATTGGCAAAACGCCGTCGACTATTGGCAGACACTGGTCGGGGTTCAAGATTATGAACTTTAACTGAATCCAGGTGTTGGTGACAAAGATCATACTGGGATTCGACGCTTGTATCTACATTGCTGGAGAGCTGAACCATTTCAAGACAGGTGGAGATGCCCACAGATGTGTCAGGAATATTAGAATAGGAATCAGATGGTCGTGGACGGCTAGAGACTTCTACCAATGGAACCTCAAAACAATCAGCTGGTGCCTCCAGAATTCCTTTTTCCTCAATTGATTGCTCCTTTGCTTTCTGTTCCTTCTGTCGAAGCTTTTTCACTTTTTTCCTTTCCAATAGCTCAGCTTGCCTAGCATATCACATGAGAAATAATTGAAAGGAATTCAATAGCTATACCCTCAAAGCAGCGACAAACCAAGATTCATTCAGATAAAAAGTGCCAAGAGTTTTAGAACACTGTCAGGCTGACACAGTAAGTAAGTGCATCTGACTAAGTAATCTTTTTATTTGAAGTAGAACGGAACTTGCTCCCAATGTCAAACTTGCTCCATCCCCTTAGGGGTGAATGCTTACAACAGCTATTGCTGCCCTGTCTTTATCTACTTCCCAACAAATAATAAAATAAGTCACTTCCAGGTGAAACGGATGAGTTATTTGCCATGTCTAATTAAACGCAAATATCAAAATCCCCAAGCTCCACAGCACTATAACAATGGCTCTTTACCTCCATATCCTTAAGTTCAGAAATTGACAAACAAATAAAAATACGAAACTGTCTTCTACTTGTTGAGAAATCTGCTTCAAAAAATAAGGCTATAAACTGCAGGAGCACATCTTCAGAGCACATAAATGTTGTTATTCCAGAAATAGTTACGTCATAAGCATTAACAGATTATTCTAAACAATAATAAGAATTAAGAAATATGACCGTAGCGAGAGATAGGAATAGGAGAGCTTTTGATGGAGTAGAGAAAGAACTTTTATTTTTGAGGAATAGCCTCTTTTCGCTTATTGCTTTTGGTGCACCCACAAAATTCCTTTATGTATAGATGATTGGGTAGCATTCATAGAAAACCATGTCTTTTTGTAAGGTTTTCTATCTTTTGGTATACTTCTTGTATACGGGCAACTTTTGCCCTTTGTTTTAATGAAATTTATTATTTATCCAAAACAAATAAGAAATATGACTTTATCATGTAGTAACTTGTCATTCAGAACATAGGAGCAATCATGATACACCATAACCTCAGAGAATACATGAAAAAGGAAAAAATCAGGGAAGATAAGTTGATATGGTAAAAAGTGTCTCACTTTTTTTGAGCAGCTTCTTCCTCCTCAAAAAGCAACTTTTGGCATCTCAAAGCTTCAGCATCTTTTTCAGCAACCCACGCTCTTACCTGAGCATAAATGAATAGCGGTTACTGTGGATGCTGGTTCGCTGGACAGAATCAGGTAAAGCATAACCAAAAGAGTGTCTTCTTCTAACCACACTTCCAAGAATAAAAATAGGAACTGAATCTAACAGTATCATGCAAATACAGATGGCACCATCACGTATATAGATGTGAAAAAAGTATAGGAACTGAATCTAACAGTATCATGCTAATACAGATGGCACCATCACGTATATAGATGTGAAAAAAGTATAGGTTCAACACATAAAGCCGGAATGTTCTCAGGAAAAATAAAAAGATTCTACCAGTTTCTGTTCAAAAAGGAAGCTTGTGCAAGCAACCAGATTCTTCGCGTCAAAACCAATTTTGGAAGCTTCCCCATCGAAAACATATTTTTGCACCGAGTCAGCCGTGCCAGCACATAAGAATGTTCTCTCAGTAGCATCTTCAAGGATACTAAATAACTCCTGGGAAGTCACTGGAGGCCTGAAAGGTTTAGCTTGGATGACTTCCTGCAAATTGATCCTATTTAGTGTCATTGGCTCTTATCTCACTTTTCTTTTGTTGTTGGTTCAATAATACTCAGTCGAAAATGGAAATAGAGAACTAACCAACAACTTTGAACCAGCCCTTACATAACCACGAGGAAGAGTCCAAAACCCAGGTTTGCCCAAAGCTGTTGCCAAGGCATGAACAAGGGAAGATCCAGCAATTTCCTAAAAGAACTACGGCAATTACAATCTAACACTCTATAAAGTGTGAGAGGGGAGAAATGTTCAGACAAGTTTTTATCAGTAGCCCAAAAGACTCCGCTAGTCATAAACAGCTTTGAAAAGAAAAGATTTTTAGCACAACTACCATTTGTATAAACTATATAGTTTGTTCTTATCAAAACTAAGCTAATACAATGAGCTTAAATGTGGAAATGCTCAATTACTACAGAAAATTATCGCTGAATAAAGGGAGACAGAGACTACATCCAGTTTATGCAAACCCAGGGGAAATAAGCTGTAATTTCTCGTAGCCAAAGGGAGGAACACATGCAGGTGTTCTATCTGGTCTTCTCAAGCTCACATTATCTACCAGAACAGAAGAGGAGGGATTTGACTTGCTGCGCACCACGAATAGCTTATATTATTATTCTATTACTGTCCCTAGGGGCATTTGTTCTACCTTCAGTCAATTCCAAGTTATCATCACATTTCTGTGTCAAAATTGCAAGGGGAAGAACTCACTTTCAGTTCCATTTCATATATTTTTTCCCTTTTGAAAAAAACTCACTTTAAGTTCCAAGTCAAGAAAAAACATACATAAGACAGCGGACACATGGAATCAGGCAATTACCTTTAATGAAATATCTTGCAATGATACAACTTCCTTAACCTCATCCACTGAGAGCTGTATGTAGCAGTGATACAGACAACATAAATAACCATTATGGAACAAGGCACACAAAGAATTAGGGAGTGAGGAAGAGAAAATTACCTTGTCCCAGAACGCTGCCAACAAATCCCTGTATTTGCGAGACTCCTACAAAATGTAAATAAAACATAAGATTCAGCACATGCACACCCAACGCGCCCTATAAACAAGTATATATGATATCAAGGTTTAGTTACCTAATCAAAAAACAAGAACATTCACCACAATGGAAATGATACTGCAAATGACAGTAGATATGCCAGTGTTTCCATAGGCGAAAAGAGTTAAAAAAACACCAATTTCTGCTGGGGCTCTGAGCGCAAGCGCTATTTAACTATTTAAGCGTGCCCCTCAATGAAGAAAAGTGCAAACGAAGAAAAATAAAATAAATAAATATATATATATATATATATATATATATACTGCAAGAAACAATAACTATAAGCACAGATAACAATTATATGGTGTCTAAAGATTGAAAGAACTGCAAGTAAATTATATGAATAAAAAACTATATTAATTGAGTTTACAAGTCATTTTGAATTTCTGAGTAGTGTAGAAAGATTTTTTTTCTGAAGTGTCTCGCTAACGTTGATTAAAATTCATATTCTAATAGCATATTGCTCACAATGTCTCCTTAACAATTAATATATCATTTTTTTTACAAACTATATTTAATGGTTAGTGTTGCTCTCATCAAGAGAGAACCATGGGTGCTAACGCCTTAGTGCCTACACTGTAGCACTGCTTAAGAAGCACCCATTATGTGCTGCACCTAGCTTAGAATTTATGCGAGCCTTTACAATAACTACATGTACACAATTGGTAAACCTCCAAATCTTTCGCATTAAAACACATCAAAATAAAAAGAAAAAGGCCTCTAAGTCTGAGATATACCTTATCAAGATTTAAGGATCTGCGGTGCACAAGTATATGTCTTCTGTGATTAATAGGTGAAAAAAATTCCCTGGAACATTTCTCACACTTCTGCATCTGAACTCTTGAAGGTGTCAAAAAAGGCCATCCAGTAATATCTGCAAAAAAAAAGTAACAGAAGCCTATCAATATTCATGGCTTAAGCCATAGTCCTGTATGCGACCTGTTACAGTCTGGAGAATCTTCAGATAGTCCTTTTCAGGCTACTTATTGGCATCTGCAGCTAATGCATCACACGCTGTCGCTTAAAGCATTTTGGATGACTAAACAAACATTCTATTCCAGCTTAAGGGATCCACATCTGTTGAAATATGGTATATTCCTTGATCCACTAATTTAAAATGCATGAGAACCTAGTGAAATGTTTTACTACTATACCACCAAGGAGCATGGTGGAATGGATGGGATCCCTTTCCCTCCACCCTTTACCAAAGGCTCAGGTTCGAGCCCTAGGAATGGAAAAACTTCTAGTAGGGAGCTCTTCCCTATGCAGCTAGAATCCGGATTAGTCGGGCCATGTGCTTTGATACCAGATGGTTAAACCAAACAAAAAAAAAAGAAGAGGAAATGTTGTATGCTATGAACACCAGGTTTTAAGTTCGGTACCTGGCTGATCCAAAGAATTAAGCCATTGAATCCACTGAACAGGACCTTCCCCCGTTCTTGGGAAAGAAAGCAGAGGTTCCTTTCCCATAGCTTGTCTAATGAAAGTATCAAGTGAATCGTTCACCTCATCTGCTTTCATTGCATCTGAAGTACCACCTATGCGGAGTTTTGCAACTGGCATCTATCCACAACTAATAGATCATAAAAGGGAACTTCAGAAACTAAATTTGACATTTACAATCTTTTTTTGATAAGTTTGGCATACACAAATTAAAAAAATAACATATTCTGCAGCATGAGTTAGGTATATGTCTGCATGCACACTTACGTTGTGGTGGTATGTACAAAATACGAAAAATCCTAAGGCAGGCAAAAAGAAAAAAGGGAGGACAAAGAATCCTTCTCAAAATATAAAAAAAAAAAAAAAAAAAAAACAGAAATGATTTAAACAACTCATAACTTTGGCCTACTGCCAGGCAGAATCATAAATCACATAGTGCAGGTATCAATAGCAGTTGAAAATTAAAACAATAACATAATTTACAGCAGAAACAATTTGAATGTCAAATGACTTGACATTTCTGCAATATCAAGTTGTCCTGAGCCCAAACTGCTCATTATATTCTAAATTTAGAGACATGCAACAAACGGAGTAAGGGGAAGACAAATATTTGTTGAAGCCCATTTAGATATTTTACTACTATTTATTTGTGGATTTTCTAGGTGAAACTTGAAGATCTCAGTTGCAGAAATATGTTTTAAGTAGGTGCTAGGGATTAATCTACAGGAGCAAATCCTCTACCAATTTGCTATTCTGGAGGTAAAGGTCCCCTAAGCAATGTCATCTTCATTTCCAGAAAGTGAAAAGGTTAACTTCCCCAAGCCACCTCTGACTCAAAGATGCATAATTTCTTGGAGGTTCTCTGGATTGCCTTAATAGGCTACACTAAACAAACCCAAAATCCACATGGCAGTGCAAACCGCCCCTGGTAGTAGGCTTGCTTTCCTGGTTAGCTTTATTAATGTTCAAGGATTTAAAGTTGATTCATTCATTTCGCATTTTAATCTAGAAGTAATTTGATCAAATTGTACTTCTCTTTCTTCTTCATCACGTGGGAAAAGACTTCTCAAAAGCAAAGAGTTTGTCAATATACAGAGCAAGAAAAACTACTTAGAGATTCAATCCTACGTAGTATACTTATATTTTGTCTGAAGAAATAGTCTATACTTGAGAACCTGCGAAAAGGCAACTAAAATGACAATTTGTGAGTACAACTAGTCATACCTTTTGAACATCTCGACATTAGAACGTTTGTTGCTTTGACAGTAAAGTTTACACCGAACCTTCAATCAACTTGACATTCAGAGAACCTAGATTGTGTATGTACTAAAGGTGACTGGAAGGAGAAGCGGAAAGAAAGAGGCAGACTCTGTAGAATTAGCAACTGTTACAAAAGGTAGTGTGTTTCTGTAAAAGAGAGTTTTTCCTAATAACGTCCCTAAATATCCTAAACTAAATCTCTGACAAGTCGAGGAGGTATAATGAGTCTAATCTCAACTAAATCCCATTGAAAACTCAAAGGTGTTATTGAAGCATTTGGACCTATCCTATCAATTTCAATTCAAGTTCCCATATGCTCCCAAAAGACAGATCAGAAGATGATGATGAAATCGTTATCATTTGCAAAAGCTATTGTAGGTCAGATTCCCACTAAATACCTGATGTGCCAGCTCTAATTGTTGTTCTCGAGTCTAGATTTCCCTCATAGATACAACAGGTAAGAGCCAAAACAAATTAATGTTATCCACATGTTTACTATATTCCAAAAGATCAGGCCAATGCAAATTCCATTTGAATTGGGAGCATTCTTTATCAATTATGATATGTTATCATATCTCGATAATAACTCATAAGTTGGTAGAAAATCGAACACATGCTCCAAGACTAGATTTAACTGGATTTCACTAGAAAGTTAAGGAAAACAGAATTTTCATTACATTATCAATAAAACAAGAAACAAAGAAATGGTTGGCAAAGCAGCACACAGGACCAAAACTTTTCTACTGTGCTGGTATCGCACAGTAGT
Source organism: Nicotiana obtusifolia (assembly GCA_002018475.1). Lineage (NCBI taxonomy): Eukaryota > Viridiplantae > Streptophyta > Magnoliopsida > Solanales > Solanaceae > Nicotiana > Nicotiana obtusifolia. The sequence goes on along the minus strand of MCJB01019843.1, from coordinate 98,069 downwards.
TGCTTATAGCCTTATAGGCTTATCAGCAATTATTATACAACACGAAGACATGGTCCTTCTTACAGTGCACTAAAAGATACAATCATAGGATAATAATGCGGTGCCACCTGGTCCATGAGTATTACACTTTATGCATCTATATATATATACTAAAAGTCTGGTTGATATAGAATTCTTAGCTAAATGCCACAAAATTACCAAGCATTAAATCAAATCACATGGCCATGCAACATGTACACCTAATTCTCCAAAATATAAAACGCCTTTGTAAAAGATAAATCCATGCTGTTGTGAAATCCAATCTATTTTACAAAAACTAGAAAGCAATGGCGGCATATTTGGTATGAAAAGATCCAGAAAAGTTAAAGGACGCCGTCAACAACACAGTAACCATCGAAAGGTGCCTAGACCAATGAGTCATCCACCCTCCACCCTCCACCC
>MCJB01019843.1:75432-97170 GCA_002018475.1 Nicotiana obtusifolia | reverse complement strand
TATATATATATATATATATATATATATATTGTATTCCGGTACGAAGACTACATAGAGTATTCTGTTTAAAGTTTTCCATTATTTTTAAAACTCTGTCTACAGTGAAATAACCCAAATCATTTGGGATGAGGGAGTAGTAAATGCATTGCAAGTGGTCTGTTATCAAGAAGAGCTCAAGAACCAAGAACTTAATCCATGTGACTCCAATGCCAATTAAAACAAAGAACAACGAAAAAAGAGAGACAAAATAACAAAAACATCTAAAAATACACATAAATCAGATCAAAGTAAAAGTAGACAGATTGAAATGAAATAAAATTTTCGGCAGCTGATCCGTGATGGGGACATACATAAAACGTGTTAAAGAAGAGAGAAGAAAGTTGGCATACCAGAGTGTGAGGGTGTTGGAGAAGGATCCAGAGAGAGAGAGATCAACGGAATTAGAAGTAGTTTTTAGGAAAAGAGAAGTATGTGAATATGTGAAATGTTTGTTTATATAGAATAGTGAAGTGTATGTGTGTATCGACAAAGAAGGGACTGGTCGGCGAAATGTTCAGAAGAAGGGGGAGGGACACGGAGAGAGACGAAGAAGAAGAAGAAAAGGAAGGAGAAACTTACGTGGAAAATACGTGGAAAACAGAAAAGAAAAGGGAGAAAATATATAAATTCCTTTTTTCTTTTGTCCTTTAAAAATATTCTCCTTTTTTTATGTCTACACTCTACAGTATACTCCATCTTTTTAATTTATGGTTTGTCCATTAATACTTTTTAGGCAAAAAAGTTATTTGTAAGAGTTTGGAGAATAAATACGGGTGTTTTGTGTTGTGGTCCAAAATAAACTAAATTCATTATTATTAATTTAATTTCATTATACACCCAAATTGAACTAACATAATATCGGTATTTATTGATTTCTTTTCAAATTTTATGAACTGCAAATTTAATTTATTTAATCCATTAGAGCAAGGGATAAAGAATTTAAAATTATTACTATTCTTGTTGAAGTAAGTTGTTTTTGTTTCTATTCCATTCCCATCTGGCCTGAAGTTATTTCAAGCAAATCTGATTGAATCGATAGAAAAAGAATAAATACTTAGTAGCATGCCACTCAGTTCGGAATAAATGTTATTTTCATTTCAAGATGGAAATTTTGATTTTCTGTTAAGCAATTCACATAATTCAACTAAAAATAAATAATCTTTTATATTTCAAAATTGTTTCGACCCAATTCGTATGAATCGATTAGAAAGACAAATTCTTAATGGCATGCCACATTTTGACTCAAAATAAACATCATTTTCGTTCCAAAATAGAAATTTTGATTCCGCTTACACAATTCGACTAATAATAAAATTATTATATTATTTTATTTAGATATCTGCAAAGAACATATATAAATGCGCTTTAGTGAAAGTTAAAAGTTTAATATAATTTATAATTTTGTTGATGTAAATCTAATCACCCAAATAAAAAATATTTGATATGGTCCATTAGTAACAAATAATTATCCGTTAGAGAAAATTGTAGTAATAGTCACAAGTAGATAATACTTACAAATAATTAGTTATTAAGTCATGCTACTAAAAAAAGCCAAAAAGCTACCAATGATATATCACATGCAAAAAACCTAGAAAAAAAGAATTTTTAACGGGCATAATTGGAATTCATTGAAAATACATAAACAAGACAATATATAAAATTTGAGAGAGATTGGAGGTATTTCGACTGGCTTGAAATTAAAATTCTTTATTAATGATATATAACATTCAAAAAACATAAGCGAAAATATTTTTTATAAATGCGTATGGTTGAATTCGTTGAAAATATATATATAACACGATATACAAAATTTGAGAAAGATTAGAGATAATTTGGACTAGGTTGGAGTCAAAATTTATAGTTTCAATCGAGTTAAAATTTTCAATCCGACATGTATATAATATGTATCTCACACATACGTATACATGGATATATTGGGATACGTAAGGGATACACAAATAATATATCGGAGATGCAAAACGAGATACACATAATCAACTTCTTCCATGTTTATCTTCTACTTTGAATTTGGCTCAAATTTATGTTCAAACCACCTCAAATTTCAAGTAAATTGTCGCAAAATTGAGATTCAAACTCATTGAGATGTACCCAATTGCAAGGACCTTAGCACTTCGTACGACTGTTTGAGACGTTAGTAGCTTCATATTATGCATTATGACTCGCGTATATAGTTGGTTTCGATTTTCGAGAGGTTCGGAGTTTATTTGGGTTATTCTCAATTCGAAAGTTGACAATTTTAAGAATTTGAGAGTTCACAAGTTTGACGGGGAGTTAACTTTGACGGTATCGGATTCAGATTATTGTTCCGAAAGTTGAAATAGGTTCCTTTTGTCAATTAAAACTTGTGTGCAAAGTTTGATTGGAATCCAGATTGGTTAGGCTTGAATCGGACGATTGGTTGCAAGGTGGGAGTTCATGAAATGAAGAGAATGATCTTGAACGTCAATTCTTGGTTTTGATGTTAATTTAGTGTTTTGAGCATTTGGATAAGTTTGGATAATTTATTTGAACTTGTTGGTATGATTGGACGGGGTCCCGTAGGGCTCGGGTGAGTTCTGGGGTGATTTTAGGCCTTTTTTGATTGAGATTGTATTTTTGATTTTCTGGTGCATCTGTTAAGCTACAGGATCGCGGAAGGACGAGCGCGTTCGTGGAGGATTCTTAGGCCACTAGTGGTTTATGCAACGCATTCGCGATGGAAGGACCGCATTCGGAGAGAGATGTGGTAGCTGGCCATTGTGTTCGCGCGCTAGGCATCGTGTTCGCGATGTACTGGGGGAAGGTTGGTCAGCAGGAGGTCGAATTCACATCTTAGATCTCACATTCGCGGAGTAGCGAGGCCAATTGGCCTATGCATTCATGTGCTATGTGTTGCGTTTGCAAAGTAGTGTTTGCGGCAGGATGATTTTTTGTGAATCACGATCGCGATTGTGGTGTTGCGATCGCGATGTGCACTAGTGGGCAAACTATATTAAGTTGCCAATTTCGGGAGTTTGCTCATTATTTCATATTTTGAGCCCTAGACTTCTAGATGAGGAGAAGTTGACGAGAAATTTCACTACTACATTGGAGATATGCAATTTTCACTTGGATTTGGCTTTATATCTTGATTGCCCGTGGATGTCTATACCTAAAATTTTGAATTTTGAAAGGAAAATTTGGGTTTTTGTCTACACTTTAAGAGAGTGTATTTTGGGGATTTGAGTATCGATTTGGAATTGATTTTGGAAACTAATTATATATTTGGACTTGTCAGGTTATGAGTTAACAGATTCTATTGGTTTGGATTTCGGGCATGTAGGCCCGAGTTGACTTTTATTGACTCTTGAGAATATCTTAAAAAATCGAAGCTTTATGGATTGGGATTGCTTTCTATGGCATTGTTGACTTTCTTGGATGATATTTGGCTTGGATTTGTGCGATTGGAGGTCTAGATCAAGGTTTTTGACGCGATTCGAGGTTGAAGACTAGACGGATGAGGTAAGTATCTTGCCTAAGCTTGGTTTGAGGGTAATTTCTCCATTGGCCATATTTGTTATGTATTGGGGGTGACATATATGCAAGGTGATGAGCGTATATGCATGCACCGTGATTTTTCATGATTAAGATGATTCCTAGGCCATTATATGCCTTGTTTTACTATCATGCTTATTTGATATCATATTTTCTCTACTTGTATGACTACATGGGCTATTATTCATGCTAGAATTCATGTCTAGGCTATTTTCTTATTTATTGAGGTATGATAGGGCTATTTTTGCTATGTTATGATATTTATCTTAGTTGTAGTCATACTCTTCAGTCATGATATTATATTCGCATTTTATATCACTATCTTTATATACTTCTTACATAATATCTCACATGTTGTTAGTATCCTTACTTATGTGACATGGTTTTGAGTGAATTTGTGGTATGTTGGCATAATCTGTGCGGCATATTAATTATGATACTATGAGATGTTAGCATATTGAGATCTGAGCGGATTGATGATTGAGTTGGGCCATAGAGCCATATTGATATTAATATTGAGGGTGACGCATGCGTCATGCCCCATATCGGGCTGAGTGGTATTGATAGTGATGTGACGCGTGCGCCAGGCCATTTGGGTTGTGTCATGAAAATCGTTGACTTTGGATCCACCCCTCTAAAATCAGGTGATAACCCATGCAACTTTGGGCCCTGTGAGTGCAGGCATATGTTATGTGCTTGGAGAGGGACTTATGTCAAACACCCGTACAATATTGAGAGTGTGTATATGTGTGTGTGTGTGTGAGGATCCATGGGTATCTTACCAGGCACCATGAGAGTGTTGAGACTATGATTGAGAGGCACTGTGTGCCAGGAACTTTTAATGTGTTGAGATTGTGTATATTTGATATTTAAACTGTGATTCTTTGTTTGGCATATATAACTGGCATGCATGCATACAGTTATATTATTTCTTACGCTAATTGATATTTGATGTCTCTACTTGATGTTTAGAGCTTGATATTACAGTTTTAACTTGTTAAATACATGTCTAAGTGAATTATATGGAAGTTGATGCCCTGACTGTTATATTTGAATAGCATGTCTAGTTCTCCTCTTGTTGTGTTAAGCCGAGCCTGTTATTATTTGAGCTGTTTTTCTTTATGTGCTATTTATTATGATATTATTGATATTGTTGGCTGTGGAAAGTGAGCATTGGACCTTGCCAAGCTTGTTACTGCTTTCAGCCCAAGGTTAGGCTTGCTACTTATTGAGTATATGTGGTCGGTTGTACGCATACTACACTCTGCACTTCATGTGCATATCCAGGTATTGCTGATAGCGGCTGTTGCCAGTGAGTTGTATCCGGATTTGCTTGAGGGATTCTTGGTAACACTGCTATTTCATTCGCGGGCCTTGAAGTCCTCTCTTTTAACTTATGTTCTTATTGTTCAGTCTTCGAGACAGTATTATATTTTATTTTGACTTTGTATTTAGTATTTTACAGAGATCATGCACTCGGTACCACCAGGTTTTGGGGTAGATTTAAGTTGTAATGACATTTCAACTTCACTTACTTATACCATTCGGCTACTTGAAATTATTTCATTCTTATTGTTAAAATTATTCTCACATATTTGTTGTTGGCTTGTCTAGCAAGCAGTGTTAGGCGTCATCATGACTCCGGTGAGAATTTGGATCGTGAAACCAATTTACTCCAATAATACCGACACTCAAAACAAAGTTCAATTTTAAAAACTCAAAATTTTAAATTCAAGCTTAAGTGAGTTTTAATAGATTTCAATGGAGTCCGAACCCCAACTAACGATTATGATAATGCTCAAAGGGTAAAAATAAAATATATATACACGACTTTTTCTTTGTATACACCATGAAGTTGGACAATATCCTAACGCAATGCATACAATTCCCTAAAATTTGATGTCGAATCAGATAATTAATAATACTAATAAGCTTTAGATTATTTTTAATCTAATCTATATATATCTATAAAGGAGCGCCAATGAGTGTTGACATGACACCTCTTAGAGATTAGGATTTCTATTTACCTTTTTTAAAATTTTTGTCGTTTCCTTTATTAAATGCTCTATTAAAATCTGAAAAGTCACTTCTAAAGGTCACTTAACAGTCGTTTAAGAAACAATCTAAGATAGGAGTAGTCACAATTACAGATACAATCGTTCTTACAAGCTATTTCTCCGTTTGATAGTTTTTTCCTTAGACAAAGGTTATTCTTTCCTTGCCTTTACAAATTCCAAGCAATTAAGGAAGATGGAATCTCTTTGCTTCCCTCATCATTATATTTTGTTACTCATCTTTAGATGAAGAAAATTCCAACGGATTGGCGAAAGCAACTTGTCACTTGGGTAATCAACTATCCTTAAGCTCCTGGCCAATTGCTCTAACCTCAAATTAGCACTTATCGTTTAGTGTTAAATTTATATTATTGTAGTACTGCCACAAAGATGTAAATCGGCTGAACACCATTTACGAAATAAGAGCTTAAATAACCTATGTTTTTTGTTTGTTTGTTTGATCTCTTAGATAACATAAAAAAAATAGGCTATGTTGGCTCTTTCAACTTTTTTTCCTCGACAAAGCAGGTTACATTTGTTCGTTGAGAAACTAAAATATCAAATGTAAATGGAAGTATATTTGCTTAGAAAAAAATTACAGTATTTTGTTAAAAATTAAAAAAATTATTACTTTCAGTTTTGGATAAGAACTGAAGGGGACTTTCTTTCTATTTCTGAAGAATCAAACTTGAGAATTAAACCTAGAGAGACAATACTGGTGGATTACTATTTAGAGATATGTTAGCAGGGGTGCACTCTTGTTTGTGATACATGCTTATTCCGTATATTCTTGATATCAAATTGTATGTTTTTTGGTCACTTTTTGCTTTTAAAGGTTAACCGAACAATCGTCGACCATAATGTATTTGGTAGTTTATCTATATTCTACTGGAAATATTTTTCAAGTTACAACATTATGTAATTATACTTTTATTCTCTAACTGAAATTCATTTTCATAAGTTCGGTGATAGTAATTCTAAAGTTGTATGTAAACTGAACATTAATATTATTATAACTTTTGGTGTATGATCTTTTCTGAAATTCTTATTTCTAATGAGCCTAAGTCCCCGACCCCGAATATTCTCGTACATTAGGTTCTATAACTTCACTAGCATTATTTGGCATCATAGTGTTACTTCAATGTGGTCAGATAACTTTTTCTTACTGTGGTTAATTGTTTTTTGTGAATATGGTAAATATATTTAGATCAAACTCATTCTCTAAACCTAAGTGTCATTCGTGATTACATAATAAGGTGTGCCATCGTGTTATGCTCTACAAGCTTAACATGATAATTCAAAGTTATTGAGACCATTCATATGCTTCAAGGTGCAGTTTGAAAGGAATATATTGATAGAGTTTAACTAGCTTTTAAATAATTGGATATAATTTTAAAATTTAAAATCTTAATCTTTTATATTTGATATTATTTGGGGAACTTTATAAGAAACTAGATGAAGATGTTACTAATTCTGGTAGAAGAATTTATATGAGATGTTGGATTCAAGGATGAATGACAAATTAAGTTGTAGTTTTTCCCCTTCATATGTTACGATCCGACCGGTCGTTTTGAGCTTTAGTATGTCGTTCGACAGTTTGAGACTTTGAGTAGCTTCACTTTATGTATTATGACTTGCACGTGTAGTCGGTTTTGATTTTCGGGAAGTTCGGAATTGATTTGGAAGAACAATTCTCAATTCGGAAGCTTTAATTTGGAAGAGTTGACCAATGATTGACTTTTGAGTAAACATCCTCGGAATCGTGATTTGAAGATTCCTATAGGTTATAATGTGATTTTAGACTTTTGCGCATGTCCGGGTTGAGTATCGGATAGTCCGGGAGCGATTCGGTGCATATTGTTGGAGGTTTGTATTTTGAAGGTTTTTGAATTAGCAAAGTTTAACTTATAGTGGATTTTGGTGTTATCGGACTCCGGCGGTATTCCTGGACCTTGAATAGGTTTATTTTATTGATTGAAACTTGTGCGTAAAGTTTGGTTGTGATCCGGAATGACTAAGTGTGATTCAGACGCGTTCATCGAAGTTTGAAAGTTAAGAGAAGGTTTTGATCGTCGATTCGTAGTTTTGATACTATTCGTGGGGTTTAGGGCCTTTGGATAAGTTTGGACAAAGTATTAGGACTGGCTTGTATGATTGGACGGGGTCCCAGGGGCCTCGGGTGTGTTTTAGGATGGTTTCGGACCATGATGGTGTTTATTGATATTGCTGATTGCTGGTTCTGGTGTTGTCCTTCGCGAACGCGGTGGAGAGCACATGTTCGCAATGAAGGCTTTGACTGCTGGGCGTTTATGCTACGCGAACATGACAGAGTATTCATGAACACGGAAAAGGAACTGGGGCCAGGGAATTTTTGCCCCACGCGAACGCGACATGGGAAACACAACGCGAGGAATAGCGACTGGCAGTTTGCCCTTCGCAAACGCGGAAGGGCTACCACGAACACAAATGAGGGGTTCATGGCTGGGGAAATCTGGTCATTGCGAACGCGAAGCTTTGAAATGTAAGCCTCCGTGAACGCGACCAGTGGCTGGGGAACGCAATGAAGGACCTGGCCGAAGCTTATAATAATGAGTTCGTGGGTTGAGCTCATTTTATTTAGTTTCTCTCTTGATTAAGGCAATTTGGGGCCGATTTGAAGGGGCATTTTTAGCATCTATCACAAATTAAGTGATCTCTACTCATTGTGAGCTAAATACATAGATTATAAATAGATTTAAACATGAAAATTAATGAAAATTGGGGGATTTTGAAAGAAAACCTAGAAATGGTATTTTTGAGTTTTGACCACGATATTGGACATAGAATTGAGAATAAATTGATATTTGAGTTTGAAGTGCTATGGGTAATATTTGTCTTCGCGAATTTTTGGAATCGGGACACGTGAGCCTGGGGATTGACATACTTGACTTTTCGTGTGTGTCACGACACAAAAATCTGGCTAGTCGTGATGACACCTAACCTACCCCGCTAGGTAAGTCAAATAGTAGTCAACACAACTCAAGTGAGACAATAAAAATCAATAAATGGAATAACTGAGTTTCTATACAACAACCAAGGATTGGTAGTACAAGTCATGAGCCATTAAGACTTAGATTTATAAAGCTAGTATGAAATAAATAAAATATTTGTTTGAAATGTGCATAAGCAAAATTCAAATATAATACTACCAAGGACAAGTGGTAGCTAAATCCAGAAGGTAGGTACATCTTCAATGCCTACTCCTACCATAAACAGCAACATCAGCTGCAGAATCTGCACACAAAGTGCAAAAGTGTAGTATGAGTACAACCGACCCATATACTCAATAAGTAACAAACCTAACCTCAGCTTGAAAGCAGTGACGAGCTCAGAAGAAGGTCAGAGTCCAACACCAATAGCCAATACAACTCGTAATAATATAATGGAGACAGTAAAAGTGAATAACTTAAAAAGGTATTATACTCAGCTCGTTCACAGTTACGGAAAAGTAGACATACTTTTCAAGTATAACATCCAAAGTCCAAAGCTTTCTACTAAAATCAATTAAACATGAGTTTATCGAAAAGAACCATGTTTCCCACTTCACAACATCAGATAAGACTTTTCTTTTACCGGTTAGCATGAGGAAATACATCTCTATGCCTACATATCAATATACATGTCAAGTCATCAAATGTCTCATTACCGTTTAGCGTGAGGAAGATACATCTCTATGCCTACATGTCATATATACATGTCAAGTAAATAATTTCACAGTGCTATCATCAAGTGCACTCACTCTCAGCACATTGAAGGTGCCTGGCTCAAATGCCCCACTTCATCATACACACAATCACTCAGCTCTGTACGGGTTCTTGGCTCAAAGCCCCTTACTAAAGCACGTGTACATATCACTATGTCTGCCCACTGCTGGCATGTCAGACTCCGGAGGGGCGGATCCTGCCCAAGCGCTAATCAAAAGCCAATATGGCATGCTGCGGCGTGCAACCCGATCCAAATAATAATCAATCGCTAATATAGCCTGTTGCGGCATGTAACCCCATATCAATATCACTCAGTAGCCAATATGGCATATTGCGGTGTGCAACCGGATCCATATATCATTCACAACACGGCTTTACAGCCTATATCAGTCAACAACCTCTCAAGTCTCAAGGGCTCATAACCTCGTAGAACTCTGCCCAAACAACATCACATACAGAAAAAACAATATGTGATGAATTAAGCAAGTAATATACTGATACTGAGATATTATATGTAAATGAAGAATCATGACTGAGTATATAAGTAAAGTTAAGGCAACGACTCAAAACAACAGGAAATAGCCCGTTATGTAAGCACATAGCCTAAACATGATTTCTAGCATGTATCATAATTCAAATAATCAAACAGGTGGGAAAATACTTATCCCAATCCAAGTGATTAAAATCTTCCCCAAAATCGCCCAAAACCTAGATCCAAATCTCCCAATGTGATAAAATGAACAAACCCTCGAACTAAATACATTCTGCCAGTGAATCCGCTTTTGTGGACACTTAGTTGCATTTGCGACAGCCGCTTCAGCAGTAGAAATATCGCATCTGTGAGAACCACTCAACCCAGACAAATCGCATCTGTGGACAACACCTCGCATCTACGGACTCGCAATCCATCGCATATGCGCAAACGCCCAGCCTCCGTTAAATCGCATATGCGGACCCCCTAGGGCATCTACGGTCAACCTCTACATTTTCGGACTCTGATCTTAGGACACTTCTTCCGCTTATTCGCCACATGCACCGCTTCTGCAGCTCCGCAGGTGCGATTGCACCGGGACTCAAATATCTTAGCAATGCCAACATGATCCGCAATGGTCCAAAATCAATCTGAAACACACCTAGGCCCCTAGGGACCATGTCTGAACATACCAACAAGTCGCAAAACATAATACAGACCTACTCAAGGCCTAAAATCACTCATAACAATATCAAAACCATGAATCATACCTCAAATCAAACTTAATGAACTTTCAACTTTCAACTTCTAAACTCGAGCCGAACCATATCAAATCAACTCGGAATGACCTTAAATTTTGTACACAAGTTTCAAATGACATAACAAACTTATTCCAATTCCGAGTACAACAATCCGAACCCGATAATACTAAAGTCAACTCCCGATCAAACCTATGAGCTTTGCAAACCTCCAAATTCCCAACTTACGCTAATTAGAGCCAAAATCTTCTAGAAATATCCAAATGCAAATTCGGGCATATGCCCAGTCCAAAATCACCATCCGGACCTAATGGAACCATCAAAACTCAGATCCGAGGTCCAATACACAAAAGTCAAACTTGGTCAACTCTTCCATCTTAAAAGTTTCCAAAATGAGAATCATTTTTCCAAATCAAATCCCGAACTACTCGAAACCAAAATCGACAATACTCGCAAGTCATAATACACCATATGAAGCTACTCAAGACCTCAAACCATCGAACGAAGTGCAAATGCCAAGATGACCGATCGCGTCGTTAGAATGTGGAGTTGGGAATTTGTTCCTTATTGATGAAATTACTAGTTTTTGAGTATATTTTGATTGGTTTGCATGTTCTTTGACTAATTGTAGATCGTTTGGCATTGGTTGTAGGTGTTAGAGAGGTGTTGGAGCCGGTTATCAAAATTCGGAGCGAGGTAAGTCTTATGTCTAACCTTGTGAGGGAGAATTTACCTCGTTGGTGCTATATTTGTTATGTGCTACGCGATTATGGGAGCTAAGCACGTATGAGGTGACGAGTGTCTATGCATATGTTAGAATATCCTGATTATGTCCGGATAGACTTAGACTCACATCATGCATTAATTGTACTATCTGAGCTATTCTTGCCTGATTAAATACTTTAATTTATACTTTAGCTTGAGATTAGACTTGAATAATGTATTGGACTTGCTATTTTAGATACTTGACGAGCTACTTGATTAGTCATGAAAATTATATTTCCCTTTATGGATTTCTCCAGCGTTGTGCGTATTCGACTGAAAGTTTACTTGAATTTCATGACTCACACATATATTCATGAGTGTGGTCGGTGACCCGTTAAAGTTTTATATTCTTATGGGATCGGGCTGAATGCCTCAGCAGTACTCTTATGGGACTGGACCGTTCTCCTCAGCGATATTTTCACGACCGAAATCCCATAATTGGTCATGATAGCGCCCAAAAATGCTATTAGGCAAGCCAACAGGCGTACCTCCAACTTAATTATCTATTTTAGCTTTTAAAATCAGAAATTTCATTAAATAATTAGAATTAAATCCAGAACCCATGGAAACATATGTATTTATTTACCAAAATACTGAGTACGAATAATACCTAAAACGAAGTGATAGTAATAATAAGTACAACTGTGAATATCCACTAGATAATCCCAAAACCCGGTCTGACAAGTGCATGAGTATCTACTTAGAGTATACAATACTACTACAACAACTGTCTGGAATAGGAAATGGACAGAATACAATAAATGGATAGAAAAGGGACTCCGTGTGCCGGACTGTAACATAGAGAGTAGCTCACCACAAAGTCTCCTCAGCAACTACGACTACGCGCCCAAATGACCACCAAAAGTACCTGTCTCAGTACCTGCACAATTAGTGCAGAAGTGTAGTTTGAGTACCTAAATCAACGCGGACCTAGTAAGCGTCATCCCGAAGAAGTAATGATGATGGGTCGACGTCGACACTCACTAGTGGTCCAATAAATCAAGAATAGTAAAAGTAGACACGTATGAAGAATGGAAAGTATAGTGAAAACAGATATAGGTACATAATACGATCCTCAATTTTAGAGTAAACACGAAGTCCTCAAATACAAGATACTTCCTCAAATGGAATACATAATGGTCAACACCAAATAAAATGTCACATCTCAAGTCAGGAAGAGTCATAAGTACACTTACTCTTTATCAATTATTTCGCACGATTCTGTCGAGGCAAGTGGCCCGATCCCATAAGAGTAATGGCATTATTTTCTATCGTGGCATACGGTCGATCCCATAATAATAGTGTACACTGCCAAGTTCGTTCGCCCAAACCATGGATGCATCTCAATATATACTGCCGAGGTCGTATGGCCCGATCCATAATATTACTGCTAATCCCATAGGAATAGTGAAACTTTGACGGGTCATTGGCCCCCCTCATGAATATATGTGTGATTTATGAAATTCAAGAAATCTCTCGGACAAATACATACAACACGGGATAAATCAGTAAAAGAAAGTATAAGTTCCACGACTAACCAAGTAGCTCATCAAGTCTCTAAAATAACAAGGTTCGATACTCTATACAAGTCCACTCTCATGCTAAAATATGAATTAAAGCATTTAAACATGCAAGAATAACTCAAATAATACAATTAAAGAAGGCGTGATTCGAAGTCTACCCGGACATAATCCGAAAATTCTAGCATACGCATGGACACTCGTCACCTCAAACGTGCATAGCTCCTACCACACGTAGCACATAACAAAGTATCACCTACAGGGTAAATTTCCCCCTCACAAGGTTAGACAGGAGACTTACCTCGCTCTGAAATTCGATAACCGACTCCAACGCCTCTCTAGCACCTCAAACCAATGCCAAACGATCCGAAACTAGTCAAAAAACATGCAAACCAATCAAAATATACTCAAAGACTTGTAATTTAATCAATTAAAAATAATTCCCAACTCCACAAGAAAAGTAAATAAAGTCAAACCTCGGGCCCATGCCCCCGGATTCTAAAATTTTTTGAAGATAAATATTACCCATAACACCTCGAACTCATATATATAATTTATTCCCAATTTCATGTCTAATTTCGTGGTCAAAATCCAAAATCTTATTTCAAGGTTTCTTCCAATATTCCTTAATTTCTATAGATTTTCATGTTCAAGTCCATACAAAATCCATGCAAATGGGTAGGAATCACTTACCTTGTGATAGATGATGAAAATGCCCCTTATAAATCGCCCCAAAATTGGCTTCAAATGACAAATGAGATGAAAATGAGCTAAGTCCCGATTTAAATTCTTATACATTGCACAGTCACTCTTCATTGCGATCGTTGAAGACACATCATTGCGGAAGCCAAAACCACCATTGCCCAGATTCCTCCCTGGTGATCGTGGACATACCCTCACGATCGCAAAGCATCATCCTCCAAACCTACACGAATGGAAGCCCAACTCCACAAACACGAAGACCAATTTCCAGCCTCAACAATTTCCTCTTCCGCGATCGCGACATCTCTTTCACGATCGCGTAGAACAACTCTCACAAAACCAGACCAGCCTCACTAACCTTCGCATTAGCGACTTATCCCACGCTAACACGTAGGACAACCTGATTACCTACCGCGATTGCGACACCCTTTACGCGATCGCAAAGAACAAAGTCTTCACTAGCTCCAACAACCTTTCGTGATTGCTATGCCTCCTACGCGATCGACAAGCACACACTCGACACCAAAAACCATCAATAGCCAAACAAAGAGAAATGGTCCGAAAGCATCCCAAAAAACACCCTAAGCCCCCGCGACCCTTTCCAATCACACAAACAAGTCCCAATACCTTATCCAAACTTATCCAAAGTCTTGAAACTCCACGAATAACATCAAAATCACGAATCGTCGATCAAAATCCTTCTTTTAACTTTTAAATCTTCAAACTTCGCCGAACGCGTCAGAATAATACTTAGACGTTCTGGATTATGATCAAACTTCACACACAAGTTCCAACCAGCTAAATGAACCTATCCAAGGTCCCGGAATACCACCGGGAGTGTGATAACACCAAAGTCCACTCTAAGTTAATCTTAGCAAATTTCTAAACCTTCAAAATGCAACTTCTGATATTAAGCGCCGAAATGCTCCCGGACCATCCGATACTCAACCCGAACATACACCCGAGTCCGAAATCACCTTGTGGACCTATGGAAATTTTCAAATCCTAATTCCGAGGTCATTTATGAAAATGTCAAACCTTGGTCAATTCTTCCAACTTAAAGTTCCGAATTGAGGATTATTCTTCCAAATCAACTCCGAACTGCTCGAAAATCAAAATCGACTATACGCGCAAGTCATAATACATAAAGTGAAGCTACTCAAGGTCTTGAACTGCCAAACGACATGTTAGACCTCAAAATGACCAGTCGGGTTGTTACATTCTCCCCCATATAGACATACGTTTGTCCTTGAATGTGCCAAGAACCGCTCTAAAGTTGCCAAAATCACTGTATAACTCCTCGTGCACCTACCCGTGCCACCACCATATTGGCACATTAGCTCTACCCAGGCTAAAGATACTTTCTGCTTCCTTAACCCACAAGCCTTAGAACCAAATTCCAACATCCAAAATTTCCTATAAGATCCAATTCCTTGCATACATACAGTGTATCAATCTCCACACGCTGTACCAAAACATATATTTATACCCAAGTCATAACCACACGACGCACCACATATAGTAATATCATCCAACCATAATAACTGCAAATTTTTGAATCTGGTATCGCTAATACACCTTGGACACATAAAAATCATGTGCCAACCTTTGCAATACTGCTACGGTGAAAGAGATGTGTAGAAACTCATAACCATCCGTCAAACCAATACTTCATGGAGTTCCTCCATTTGACAAAACCATTGACGCCTTCTGAACGGTTAGTGACATTCCTTCTCCAAACATACATTATACCCATATGATTGTACTGATTCCAGGTCCAATAAGCTCGTCTCACCCAGTACAAGCTGCTTAGTTGATACGCCACATAAAACATCATCTAAAATCTCATATGATGCCATTCATGCTCCAATGAGCCACAACACGAATATGACCAATAAGGAATAGCAACCCAAGTACCAGAACTATCCAACACGCATGATAGATATAACCACTGAACGAAATACTATGAATCTATCCCACCGAGGGGAAATAAATCACACAAAATAGTATAAGGAGTCGTACAAAATATCTCACCATTGCGGCACGCAATTCGATCCACACATAGTACCGTTGTGATGTTCAAACCGATCCAAACATCATACCTGTGGCGGCATGCCACCCGATCCACACATAATGATCTACATGGGAAATACCCATCGAGCCAACATGCTCATACTCATTAGACATAGGTACATCAACAACAAGCACGTCAAGTGCATAAACATAACCCTGGGGAGATAGGTAGCATAATGCGTGACAAAGAGGCCAAGAATGACTAAGGTGCAATAAAAAACTAACATCTCAAGAGCCATCTCGCTCATATAACACCACAACCTACATAGAACCACAACATACGGGTGAATAATCAAGTTGCCTAACTGTCCACATAGCATAAAAGTAACACAAAAAATAGATGATGATAGGAATAACATCCACTGCGCTTGAAGACTCATCCATAGACAAATGTTGTGCTGAATAAATAGATCCAATCTGGTGTAGAATATACATTCACATTAGGCCTATCAAAGGATCCCTAAACCAATTCCGATCACCTCAGCATAGGTAAATATTCTTTTATGATCCACAATGACCATATCCAAGACATATACAATCAACCATCCAAATCCTGAACAAACTTCCACACCCTGCAACCAAAGGAATAGTCCGCCTCTCAGGCATAAGCTTTCCGATCTGCGAAAGTACTTGAATCTCCATACCTGAGCTCAACCTCTCCCACTTACATAACTGACACGTAACACCTACACAACCATCCCATGGGAGGTACTCCAGCAACTTTCCGCACCAAGTAACAAAAATTTGCACATCCATGGCTACCAACCATGCTATTTCTGTAGTGCTAGCCAAGCATCTGCTAATCGATACACAATGTCTCTACCACAACACACACCATTCTTAGGTGACACTAAAATAGTGCTTCGAATCTTTAGAACATATTAAAATTTCAGTGAGAAACTCCTTCGGGATTGACCAAAATTAATTTTTTGAATCTGATTGAGAAGAATGGTGTGTTGGCCTTACTGCTTCACGCGCTCTCACTGAAAACTTCATATCTCGAGCTAGGAGTGTTGGAATTGCTATCTGTCTGTGCCGTTGAAAATTAAACTCATAGACCTAAGACATATGTGAATTTAATAGAAGAACTCCTTTAGAGCTGCCAACAAAAAATTCTCGAAATCGGCCTAACAACAGTGAACTTTCAGATTCGCATACTTTCGGACAAGAAAATGATATATTGGGCTAGGAAAGTTAGACTCGCGAGCCGTCTGTGCCATTAGAAAGTAAAGTTAGAGACCTGTTGTATATGACCCTCAAGCAGAACTCTTTGGGACGTTGCCAGATCAATCATCGTGGCTTTGTGAAAGAACATGATGTGTTATCTATCCCTGTTTTGGAGAAAAAGTAGATGAAAGTCCCTATATTTGCAGCTTTGGCAGGGAAGCAGATGAAGCATCCTCACCCTTGGCTTGGTGAAGAGTACATATTGGCATCTGAAAATCCAACCTTGACGAGGAGTATATGGAGCGTCCTCCACTTGCAATTTTTGTGAGGGATCAGTTTAAGGTATATCCACTGTCATGACCACGTAATCCCAGCTGAGGTAGTCGTGATAGCACCTAGTCTCTAAGACTAGGTAAGCCTAACACACAAGAGAATTTAACAGAAATAACGACTAAGAATATTAGATTAAACCAATAAATCTCATGATAATATCAATACTGAATAACCGTCACAAAATCCCCAAAACCGGTGAAAGGTAGTCATAAGCTCTAAGAAGTACACTAGAAATCATTGTTTGATGTGAAGATAAATTGTAGAAAAGACGATAGTAGATGGTGACTCTGAGGCCTGTGAGCGTCAAGCAGGTATAACTTGAAGTCTCCGAGATATCCGAGTCAACTCATTGGCGACCGGCACGAGTGGAAGTATCTGGATCTTTACAAAAATGTGCAGAAGCGTAACATGCGTACACCACAACGATACCAAGTAAGTATCAAGCCTAACCTCGGTAGAGTAGTGACGTGGTCAGGTCAAAACACCTACTAGAAATAGAAACGTGTGCAGAATATTAATATAATCCAATAACGAAGAACAAAAAGATAAATGACAACAAAACAGTGCGATGATATAAGGCTAACAACGAAAGTAAAGCAATAAAGGACAATAAAGAATGAGCATCTGATAAAAACATCAAGTAATATGGTCAAAATTATAAGCAATCAAATGAAGGAATAACAATAATTGTTAAATCAACAAGACTTTTAAACATAGAATGTATAACAAGAATCACAACCGAGGCACCACACCTCATATTCACATTTCACAATTTACAATCATAATCTTCCCTATATCGCCGTGTGAGCCTTGCATTTATATTTTTAAAAACATTTTTCCAGAAATAGCTACAGGCACTTTAGTCCCCTTATCTCACCGCGTGGCTTCAAGTAATTCCCTTACTAGAAACACGTGTATATAACCCTCCTTATCTCGCCGCATGCGCATCAACCCCTATCCTTATACCGCAACATGCACATCAATACCACAATTCAATAATCAACTCACACCGCACGTGTCCATATGCCACAATATTGCCAAAATCAACAATACCAATGTTACCACAACACATAGCCCAAGGCTCAACCACAATGTGTACAAGAATACCAATAGCAACAAAATGAATGAGAAACAACTCAACAAGGAAAGATATCTCAATAATCAACAACTTCAACCTCAATGTGTTAATAACTTTCATAACTACAACTTCAATTAATCATAATGAAGGTATTCCCATGAAATGGCAACTTCCAATTCAAATTCATACATAAACTTAAACAATGAAATAGATAGCATGAAATAGCAACTACGTCTAAATGCATAAGAATAACTCAACAATGGAAAGAGTGTCATGTAACAACAACTACTAATAAATGCATATAAGAGCAACCTCGACAATGAAAACTAAAACATGTAGTGACAACTTCAATTAAAGCATGTAAGAATAAACTTGACAACGAAATATAGAAAAAATGATAACAACTTCAATTAAAAGCTTATGATTAACCGATGAGTCTAAACCGTTCAATTTTCACATACAAGCCTGTGCACACACTCGTCACCTCATGTACACGTTTTTCACATAGTTCATATAGTACAATCAAACCCAATCCTAAGGGGTAGTTCCCCCACACAAAGTTAGGCAAGATACTTACCTAAACTAGGCCAAATCAACTCTCAAAAATAGCTTTTCCTTTAAAATGCGCCTCCGCACGACTCAAATCAAATAAAAAATAACTTAATATCATCAAACAATATAAGAGAAACTAATTATGATTAATAAAGCTATGATCTTTACACAATTTTCCAAAAATCAACAAACGTCAACCCCAAGCCCGTTCGGTCAAAACCCGGGTCCACGGGTAGATCCCCACTACCCACAACCCACGAGTCCATATATGTAATTTATTTTCAAATCCGAGTCCATTTCGACTCTCAATTCCCAAATTTTTATTTTCAAAATATAGACAAAAATCCCCAAAATTTCTCTTAGATTCTCATAAAGTTAATATTAAATCTCATATATAATCATGTAATATAGTTAAAAATTGATCAAAATCACTTATCCAATAATTGTAGGTGAAACTCCCCTCTCCGAATCGCCTCCTACTGAGTCTTGGGGTTCTAAAATGAGAGAAATGAGATCAAATCCCGATTACCCAGCCCTTTTGTTCAGGTGCAGATGTCGTAATTGCATTCCTGGGTTCACAATTGCGAACCCTTGCAATTGCGAAGAGGGACTCCCAATTGCGGCACCTGAAAACCTAAGGGGAGGCCGCAAATGCGACATTGACTTTGCATTTGCGAAGTCTGCTCCCCTCGTAAATGCGACCTATTAGTCACAAATGTGAGCCTACCCTGTGCCTGCCATGACCCAATTCCCACTATAGGCTGTGATGGCGCCTAACGTCGCTGTTAGACAAGTCAATAGTGAACTAGCAACTTAATTATTCATTTTATTACTTTTGAAATAATAAATATTATTAAATTAAGTAAATCAATGCGGAGAAAACCATTGCGATAGAAAACATTATTAAAACATGAAAAGGAAAAGGTGACGATATTAAGCAAAACCATAACATCTACTAGAAACTCCCAAATCCCGGTGCCATAACTGCATGAGCATATACTAGGAAGTGCAATACTAATACAGTATCTGTCTGGAATGTAAAAATAGATAGGACACCATAAACGAGCATGATGGAGACTGTGTGTGCTGTGGATCGTAACATGGAAGCCAGCTCAACCTAAAGTCCCCTCAACAGCTACGCTCATGCGCCCAAATGACCACCAAAATATACCTGCACAATCAGTGCAAAAGTATAGCATGAGTACGTAAATCAATGCATACCTAGTAAGTATCTAGCCTAACTCCGAAGAAGTAGTGACGAGGGGTCGACATCGACACTTACTAGTGGTCCAATAAATCAGTATAATAAATTATAAATAATTATGAAACACAACGGTAGTAATGAGGTAAGAACTGTAACTATCATAATCCTCAAACATAATGTCCATGTGAATTTCTCAATTATCAAATGCTATCTCAACAGATAAAAAATATCAAGTGCTATCTCAAACAGATAAGGAATATCTATCTCAACAGATAAGGAATATCATGCAAATGCCAGGTTTGAATCAAAGGGAAATCTCATAAATATTCGGACTCCGCGATATTACACACGAGTTATGCCGAGATCATTCGGCCGATCCATAAAGTCGTGTACATACACTGCCGAGGTCATATAGACCGATCCATAGATGCATCTCATATTGCTGTTTCATAGCACTGTTGAGCTGTTCGGCCCGATCCACGAGAAGAGAGAAAACTTATTGAATTACGGTCACGTATTTGCAACACAAGGACATTGACATAAAGTAAGCATGATATTTACCAACAATCAATTATCCCGGCAAACAACTCAAGGTATTGAGGTTCGATCTAACGTAATCTCTATCAAATTTCAATTATAATTTTTAGGTAATGAAACTAACAAGTTAAATTCAAGTAATACAACTATTGCAATGGTAAAGTCCTAAGTCTACCCGGACATAAACATGATTCTAGCTATGTACAAACTCTCATCACCTCATGTGTATGTGGCCCCCATAAAGAGTAGCACATAACAAATATATCACCTATGGGATAGTTTCCCCCTCAGAAGGTTAAACAGGAGACTTACCTCGCTCCGAAATCCGATAACCGGCTCCAACGCCTCTCTAACACCTCAAACCGATGCCAAACGATCCGAAACTAATCAAACAACGTGCAAACCAATCAAAATGTACTCCAATACTTGTAATTTAACAATTTATAACATTTTCCAACTCCGCTTGAAAAGTCAGCAAAGTCAATCCCCAGGACCACGTGCCCAGATTTCAAAAATTTTCGAAGATAAATATTACCCATAGCACCATGAACTCAAATATATAATTTATTCCCAATTCCATGTCAATTTCGTGATAAAAAACCAAGATTATCATTTCTAGGTTTTCTTCCAAAATCCTACAATTTCTACAAAATTTCATGTTTAAATTCATATATAATCCATGTATTTAACGTACAACAAGTGGGAATAACTTACCTTACAGTAGATGGTGAAAATCTCCCATCTAAGTGCTCCCAAAATCGACCAACCCAAGTGAAAATGGGAGAAAATGAGCTAAGTCCCGTATAAAATCAAGTTTGCCCAGGTCTTTTGTCTTCGCGATCGCGGAATTACCCTCGTGATCGCGAAGGCCAAAAAATGCAACTGCCAAAGAAATCTTATTTGCTTTCACGACCCACACGTCGCATTTGATATGCCTCCTAACCCCTAGCATTTTGCGTTTGCAGTCCCCGAGTCGTGTTCGTGAAGGCTTAACGCCTGCCAGATCCCAACTCCCCATCCTTCTTCGCGTTCACGACTCCTTTGTCGCGTTCGCGATGCACAAATTCCCCAGCAGCCAAAATCGTTCTTTCTGAATGCGTGCATCCCTTCGCGTTCGCGAAGAACAACACCAGACACTAGCAACAGTAGTAGCAAAACACCCAAACTTGGTATGAAACCATCTCGAAACACATCCGAAGCCCCCCCC